>CM014275.1:13734295-13771804 GCA_004135705.1 Alloteropsis semialata
CTTCAAGTGCCACCTTCAAACTGATCTCATCGAGAAGCCCATTAACTGCAATATCTATCGCCTCATTCACCATCCTTAGCTGATCTGCTGATGATGGTGCTTTGTGTTGATTCCCTAGAGAGGTGTCAGTAGTATTATTTTCTGACTCACCCTGAGGTCTCTCCTTTGGATGATTAGCATCCTCCATCTCCTGATCTTCCAGACCGGGATCATCATCCAACAAGTCATCATCATCAAAAGACTCCTCATCTGTGCTCACTATCTCATCCACTTTGAAGTATATTGGATACATATATCCCTTGACCACAATATCGGTGTCATCTGGAATTTTGTGAGCATCCAGTACATTTACCAATAAGCGTACCACTCCATGTTTCCTTAGGTAGTTCATGTCAACCTTTTCCGTAGCACCTAGAGTAGTACCAATAGCCCAAAGTGGTAGGAAGGACCGAATCTCATGAGGGACTCCATACACTAAGACCCAGACTTGATGCAATTTCCGTTTGGGTTTGATCTCCTGTGTCCACTCTTCAAAGAAAAGCACACCTTCATTATTATCTGTCGGTATCCTTTTAATAGCAACCAGAGTCCTCAACTCCACCGGACTTGGGAAGGGCACAATGAATTCCTTTGGGCCATGCTCACGGACTTCCCACTCCCATTTAATCGGTAGGATCCTTGCCAATTCTGCCTTCAGTAACTCTGCTGATACTTCACCTTCCACAATCCGAATCAAAGCTGTAGCTGCGACTTTCTCCGGAGGAGGAGCACTCGTAACACCCTCAGTTGGAATATGAAAAAACCCCAGACCATCGCCCGCCAAACCACAAAAAGTTGCCTGCGGTTTGGGAGCACGTAGTAGGGGGCACTGGTTGGTGAAGTGATCATCCGAGCAAATGCTACAGCGCAATCCTTTCTTCTTCTTAGCAGCCGGGAGATCCAATTCAGGAACCACATGTTTCATCTTGTCATCCTTGGAGACATGTTGATCTGAGCTGTTACCTGCTTCTTCCTGGCCAGGAGCATTACCGGCTGCTGTAGGGTGTGCACCACGATTGCTTGAATTGCCGGCCCCTTGACCACGTGCCGCTTTGCCACTAGGGCCGCGACCTCCGCCTCTAGCAGCCTGGCCATCACGGCCTCTTGCAGCCTGGCTGTCGCGGCCGCCGCCTTCTGATTGCCGGCCGCGGCCACGACCACGCCGGCCAGAACCCCGACCACCGCGCGCCCTAGCGTTGAGGTGCGCGAGGCCGCGGTTCGCTGTCCCACGAACAGCGTCGCCATCTCCGGAGCCCCCCGCCATCGCCGCCTGCGCGTATGTCTTGCGATCCCCGTCGAGAGTGCTGTGGATTGAGTTGTCTCCGTATCTACACGAAGCCCTCAGATTGAGTTGTCTCCGTATCCACACCGCCCCCGCATGGGCCTGTATTTTTGGCCCACGTGCCTTTTCTTCGCGTTTGGCCCGGCATGCGACCCGTTGATCGCCGGGCGATTTTGAATCATGCGAATCGCGCGAAATTTCCGGATCGGATCGCGACTCCTCTGGGTGGGCGCCGTTGGCAGCCTTCTCCGGCGACCTGCAACGGCGAATTGCACCAGCCTTGTGTAAAGCCGGTAAAACGAACTCCGCCAGTGACGTCGATCTCCTCTGCACCTTTGGCAATGGCCCTTTCCATGGTTTCATCCATGGCCAGCGAATCCCAGGACCTGGAGAAGTTCGAACTTTTGGAGTGCTCGCCGTTGAAATCTGCGACTGTCTTCGTTGAGTCGCCGGAATTGGAGAAGGAAGTTCCGATGAATTCACCGCCGAGACCCTGGCCTCAGCTTCACCCAGATCTTCACAATCACTATCTGAGTCAGAACCGGTGCTCCAGAATCTCCCTGATGGTGCGCCCTCTTCACCTTCCCCCATCTTCCAGAGATCCGGGCGTGGTGACTCCGGCGGCTCATCAGCCGTCGCCCGCACCAGAGAGGTTTGGAGCGTCGGTCTGAGCCGGCGCCGGCGTGGTCGCGCCGTCGCCGTCGTCGTCCGGCCACAGCTACGCCGCGCGGATAGGGAGCATCATCCTCCCTGCAGCGAAGCAGCAGCTGGCGGCGCCGCGCGCCGGCGACGAGAGCGAGGCGCACAGACGGGAGCGAGGCGCGCAGTTCAGTTCAGTTTCCCCGAGCGCAAGTCCCTGCGGCGGCAGGTGCACGCCGTCGTCGCCGCGGCGCGCGCGCGCGAGGCCAAGCGCGAGGAGGAGGCCGCGGAGCTGAGGCGGCAGGTCGAGGAGCAGCGGGACGCGGCGGCGCTCAAGGACAGGGCCCTGGAGCAGGAGGCGCAGAGGCGGGAAGGCGCGGAGGAGCGGCTGCGCGCCGCGGAGCGGGCGGCGGAGGAGCTGCGGGAGCGCGCCGGGAAGGAGTTTCTCCTTGCTCGAGCGGCTGCGCGCCGCGGAGCGGGCGGCGGAGGAGCTGCGGGAGCGCGCCGGGAAGGAGTTTCTCTGTGACTCTTGAGGTGTTGTCCCCTGTGGCAGGCTTTCCGAATGCTGTTTTCTTTCTATAAGATCTCAAAGGCAAGTCCCAAAATTCTGCACTGAGCAGGACATGTTGGCAGTTCTGCAGCTTGCCGTGAGAATTTTCTTCGTGTCTCTATCTGATGATGCAGTTGATCGATCGGTCAGGACAACATACTTCGTTGCCATGCGGCCTATATAACTGGAAACGGTTTCCATTTGCAGGGAAAAGGACATGAACAAAATGTCTAGCACTAGAAAATTGATATCATGAGGAAGGTAAGGCCCGTTTAGTTCGTCAACTTTTTTTATCACTACAGTAAATTCGAATGTTTGGATACTAATTAGGAATACTAAATGTGGATAACTGACAAAACCCATTTCATAACCCCGGGGTGAAATTGTGAGGCGAATCTACTAAGCCTAATTAGGTCATGATTAGACAATATCGTGCTACAGTAAACAACCTCTAATGATGGATTAATTAGGCTTAATAGATTCGTCTCGTGATTTCTCGTCCATCCGTGTAATTAGTTTTATATTTAGATCATGTTTAGTTCTTCTAATCATCGGTTTAAAATTGCTACAGTAAATTTCGCAAAGTTTTTCACCGAATATAAACAGGCCCTAAGAAGCCAAACAAACGGATGCCTGGGAATGTAGGGATCCAAGATGCATTGTTCTATGAAATTGCTACTGACTATAAGCAGGCTACGGTGACCATGGGGGAAAGCTGCAATGCCCATTTTGATTTCAGTGAACCATGACCAGTGTTGGCTTTAGACAAACAAGGTTCATGCACAAACTGTTAGAAACTCCGGACTCCACCCCCAGTGTAGCATCGATCAACAACTCCGCAGCAAAACACTGGTTTTCAAATAAAATCAAATATTAAATCACAGGTTCTTCCAATAAAATCAAATGTTATTTTTAGGAAGTTGATAGCATGGAGCCTGGTGGAACAAGCAAATCCTATGGTTTCTTACACATACAGTCGACTGAAAATACAAATCAAGAAAGACATACAAGATTTAAGGGCGCAGCTTGGTACCAGAATGACTTCATTACCTCACAAGAAATCTCAGAATTCAGAGTATTGACTCCTAAACTGAAGACCATAATTCTCAAAACAACCAAACATTAACGAGCAGCAAAAATTGAAATCACAATGAAATACAGAAACAAACCAACATAGTATTTCCCTACAGATTAAGAGCCAACAGGATACATTCTTTATCTGAGCATTCCTTCCTGTGTAGTAAACAACCTTCTAAACCCCAATTGCTCTTTTCAGATTCACCATGCGTGTTGCAGATGGATAAGCCTGTAAGTGAACTCTTCCATAGTTCCCATGCAAGGCCTTACCGTTCTTGTCCTTCGGGTACCTCAGACCACCATGCGTGGAGCCTGCCGCTCCTCCAGTGTAACCAGGACGTCCACCACTATGCTTTGCTTGCGATGACACGAAGTTCTCCTGCCAACTCCCCAATTTTGAAGGGTCCTTATTCTCAGCCCTGCGCCTCGTCGCTTCCTCCACCAGAGATTTACCACCATAAGCCATGTCATTTCTTTCCATGATGACAGAAAGGTTATCTGCCATCTAAGAAAGCAACCTCTGCAGCCTGGTTTGCTCGGCATTCTGAAAGACAATGCTACGTGTTGGTTGGTCCCACCTTGCATGAAGCTCCTCCTGTATCATCATCTTGCTTACAATACTGTGTGTATGTGATTCGGTCAAGTCAAACATCACAGATTGCTGGCCCAGGCCTAGGGAGCCATAGCAGGATGAATAAGAAATGACATAGGTTTTAAGAGCTGCTTCTTTGATCTTAAGCTTCAGCATATCAAGAACATGCTCCCTACTCAAAAGCTTCCAGATTTCAAGAGAACTGATGACGTCAAAAGCCTTTTGGTATTCACCCGTCTTAAGGGCTCTTGCAGCAGACATAACATGGCCTCTCACATTCTCGGGAGGGCCAACAAAAGTCAACCTCTCGTTGAATTCAAGAACCCCACGGAATGTTCTGTTCACAGATTTTCGGTTGCCGTAAGTGCTGGCCGCCATGCTAGGTATCTCTATCAACATGGCAGAAATGAAATAAACTCCTTCCAAAAGTTCGTAATTGATATGCATGTGGTAAGGCATCTGCTGTCTCTTCTCAAGTCTTTCCTGTTGGAATCCGTCATAACAAACATATTAGAACTATACTGCGGCAAGTATAGAAAGTTAGAAACTCGAGGGTCCAGAGCTCCAGATCCAAAAGATATACTACAAAGGGTTTTAATCTACATGTGAGATGCCAAGCAGCACAAAAGACATCATTTTGACAACAGGTTGTTTTCTGTCTGACTCAAAGCATGCACTCACAAAACAAAACTAAAAAATAGTACTACCTCCATATCGTTTTAATTGACGCTGGTTAGTTCAAATGTGAACTAAGCAACGTCAAATATTATGATATGGAGGAAGTACTACCTCAGAACATGTTTTATTCTCTAGACATAATAACCATTTGGTAAATATGATGTAGACCAGATGTACCTGAGTTCCAATGTCAAAAAGGTGTGCTTAATTATTAGACTCGCATGTGTAGAAAAGGGTCCATGATCCCAAGCCTGTCTTATCTTGGCTCGCAAACCCCAAGTTTGACTATGAAGAGTTAATCTAATTGTATTAGTTTCTATAATGGATTTCTTATGTGGAATACTAATGGATAGGGCCTCGTTGCTAAGTGCTACAACATCTAAATTCTAGTGCACTGGAAGTTGTGTTTATGGACCCAAATCCTTTAGTATGGAACATTGTCTTTTCCAAGTAAACACCCTTAGTATATGAAGAACAAAAAGGTGCTTTGGTTCTTTTGAAATAACAAGCCCTCATACCTTAATGAAAGAAAATAGCATATGCAGAAGGTACCTAACTGACAGAATACTTCCACTTAGCAAAACTACCCAATACATATCCACTAAAAAAATTAAGTGTGCACACTACAACAGAAATTCAAAAACAACCCAAAGCTTATAGATATTCAGATGTCTTGAGATATTGGGAGGAGGTATTACCTCAGGGGATTTTTCATGAAAATGGCCATAACAGACACCTTGTGCAAGCAATTCTCTAACTCTCACTACGGGAAAACCGATTTTTGCCGTGCGCCCCAAACTTTGCCGTGCGCAATTTATCGGGCGCACGGCAAAGAGCTTCTTTGCCGTGCGCATTTTATAGGACGCATGGCGAAGAAAAAGCGCACGGCAAATTCAATGTTTGCCGTGCGTTTTTTTTGGCGCACGGCAAACTCAATCTTTGCCGTGCGCTTTTTTTTTACGCACGGCAAACATTTTTTTTTCCGACCAGCCGTTAGCATCGTCTGCAACCGTTAGCAACGAGATGGGTAGCTGTTTTTTTTGTCCTCTTTGCCGTGCGCCTACACGAGACGCACGGCAAAGCCACCTCTTTGCCGTGCGCCTTGTGTAGGCGCACGGCAAAGAGGTGGCTTTGCCGTGCGTCTCGTGTAGGCGCACGGCAAAGGTGACAACAAAATTCATCTTCTACCCTTCAAAATTTTTCTCCACTCCTTATACAACATATTGTACTCTATGTTAAAATGTGGAATATTTTTGTATTTTTTTGCTATATTTAACTAATTAATTACATTTCATGCAATTTTTTGAATCAAGTCAAATTTGAACTGCAAGTGATTCAAATAGTAGAATAAAATGAGTGGAACAATTATATTTATGTTACTTAGCCCAATTTAAGATCTTACCCATGAAATCGAAAGAAATTTCGATTATCTTGACTAGGAATCTCGGCTACGAATGTGTCTTCGAATGATTTTAAAATTCTAAAAAAAGCAAATGAAGTCCAAAAATTACGAGATTTGTCAACAAGTCATGATATCATATATGGAGGCTGTGATAAAAATTTGAGTTGTGTTTTGCAATTTTATCACATACGATGCTTATAAATAGAAACATCTCCGGAGAAATTTTATAGAGTTTAGAAGTACATGGTTAGGTTTGTAAGCGAAGCGAATTCAAATTTGAGTTTAATTTCAAAACTTTTTTAATAAGCAATAAACAATATAAATTGTTTTATGTTAATTTTTGATAAATTTTTAAATTAATTTGATAATTTTAATATATATAGTACAATTATACAAAAATTAATTTGCCGTGCGCCGTACTGGACGCACGGCAAACAGAACCTTTGCCGTGCGTCAATATCAGCACTCGGCGAATTCAACCTCGGCCCACCAGCACCGCGGCCCATCAGCACCCCAGCCCACCAGCACCCAAGCCGCTAGGAGCCGTCGATCTTGCGATCCGACGGTCGACATTCGACAAAAACTTTATATATAATCCGCGCTTCCTCCCCCAAACCCTAACCTCCCTAATCCATCCCCTCCCTCACCTCCCTGCGCCCTCCGGCCTCCAGCCCGACGGCGCCCCCTCCTCATCCGGCGCGGCCCCTGGCGGGCGCGGTCGCGGGAGCGTGAGGCCGGATTGCTGATGTATTTCGCGATGGTGGTTTGGTTGATCCAGAGCGCGGTGTCCGGGCTGAACCGGGGCCTGGCGGCGAGCCAGGAGGACCTGGACCGCGCGGCGCGGCCCCTGGCGCGGGAGGCCGGCCAGCCGCCGGCGCGGCCCCTGGCGCCTACCCTCTCCGTTCGGGCGGCAGGATCTTGCGGATCCGAAGGTTTCGGCGACGGCTAAAGTCAGCGACGGCGAGTTCCTTCCTTCGCCGCATGCATGAACATCGAGGCAGGTAAGTGGCACTCAGGAGGGACATGGCGGCGGCTGGATCTACATAATTAATCACGTACCAATGCCAATCCGTCTGGTGTCTGCAGATCGAACACGTACGTTGGTTGCTCTCCGTGGCAGGAATGCACATCCATCCCGCTCTAGTCCTCAGTGCCCAATCTGCATCGCTTTTCCTTCTAGCCTGCACATGCCCGGTAAGCACACCTCTGCAAGATTCGATTAAGCCCAATGAAGGCGATGTACAACCTGCATGTTTAATTTGATTTGTTGAGTTGGCGATGCATTCATGATTCACCCTTCTTCCTGTCCCCTCCCTTTCCTGATCCTATCAGAATTTCTTTGGTAACCGCTGCTAGCACTACTTCTATTCTTTTATCTTAATTAATCTATAGCAGTGATCCTATCAGTAGGATTATATTAATTGTAGCCCAGGCATGCTAAATGAATAAATAAATAATAATTGCCCCGATATATATATAGTGCAGATATCAAAAAAATCTTTGCTTATGGTTTTCAGAACTAAGGAGCCAAGCAAACCTTGCTCTAATCTTTGGCCTTGGCTGCAAACATCTGTTTTAGTTCTGTTAGTGTTGGTTTTGCTTAAATTTACCAACACCATCTCTGCTACTACTGAACCATTGCATAATTTTTATTTCGGGCTTGAATTAGCTATGTATTGTAGTTTTGAAATAATTTAGAGATGTGCTGCATTGTAAAAAAATTCTACTCCTTGTTCCTACTGAAATGTCAAATTCTGAAGCCAAATGATTTATCATTAATGTACAAATCAGGGTGTAATTTTATTCAATAGCAATGTAGATATACTATTCTTATCCCTTAACAAATAGCATATCTTATTAAATGTGTAATATATAGTTACGTGACAATCATATCTTTCTGCAGAACAAATATCTGGCACTGTACGTAGATGTTGAGATGATGGAAAGAGGAAGAACATACAAGCACAAGATAGCCTACTATTTCAGATATCGCGTGTTTTTACTTTTAGTCTGAAGGAATGTATACTATATCACTTTTTATCATTTTCCTCCATGCACAGAATAATTGATTTAATAAAAATACATGTTAGCTTCTAACGATCCTGATGAATGAATATGGCTGATGGATATAAATACATGTCAGTTTACATATAGTAGTATTAACTAATTGGCCAAGCCAACATAATAAAAGAAATACTGAACTGCAGGACAAATATCTGGCACTGTACGCAACTGATTTTTTTTTATTTTTTTGGCTTTTGTTTGCCGTACGCCGGCGCCAACGATGCACGGCAAAGGGCTGCCGGCGCCGTCAGCACCCGCGCCGTCAACGCCGCTGGCGTTGCGCGCCGGTTTTCAACTTTTTTTTGCCGTGCGCCGCTGCAAACGCACGGCAAAGGGTTCGCCGTGCGTCCCGATAAACGGCGCACGGCAAATGTCTGTTTGCCGGGTAAATCGTTGCCGAGCGACGTTTGCCGTGCGTCATGACGGAAAACGCACGGCAAAGAGTTTGCCGTGCGTTTTCCTACCTCAAACATTCTGTTCCCGTAGTGTCTCCCAGTCGCATATAACTCAGATAGGCAATCATGGGCTTCAGCTGTCAATCCAGCCCTGAAAGCAAAAAGACCCAGCTGCGCAATGACTCTGTTAAACAAAATCTGTGATGGTATGTCCATAAGCTTAATTCCATCTTGCAAATGACTCATTAAGAGCAAGTCACGAGCAACTGGGAATTCATCAGAGATTGCACGGTGGTATACGTCGCACAGCATTGCTCTGGCTTTGGTCCTTTCATCTCCATACTTGTAAATTGTAGATGTCAATTCATCCATCAAAGTTCTACTACTGGGAGGGAAAATAGGCCTTCTAGGCACAACCTCTGGAATGACTATAAATGGTGTTGGCCCGCTACATCCATCAATCGCCTTGGCATACCCATTTCCATTTTCAGCCTGTTCTGCCAAGTTTCTCATTGCATCATACACTTCTTGGGGTTTGTAGTAAATCAGTTCAACTTGACGCAGTGCAAACTTAGCTGAAGACCTAAAATTCCCAACTCTTTTGAGGTAACCCTGTATATTTTGTGCAACAACCATAAACAAGGGCTCATCCCTCAGCCTCTCGACATAATCTTTTGTGTGCGGTGCACTGCAAACTCTTGAAATACTCTGAGTCCAGTCTCTCAAGGAAGGCAGACAAATCACCAGAAACATGGATAGTTCCATCATAATCAGCACCATTACAAGTCTCCTTCTCGGCAGGCTCAACTAAGCTATCAATCACGATATTAGGATATTGCTGCAAGATGTCAAGCACAAGAAGAATATTGTTAGCACAGCTCTTCCACACATTGATCGGCATATGACCAAGCAAGCTGGGATTGATGTCAAACTGAGCTGATATCACATGACAAAGAACTTCAAGCTTCTGAGAAGGTGTTTTTGCCACATGACTTAAGAACATAAGTTGATCTACCCTTTCAACCCTCCCAGTACCTTTCTTTCCCCTTGATGCGATGATGTCCTTCAGCTTCTTGTCAACAATTTCCCATGTAATCTTACTTGGATCTTTAGGAAACTGCTTGTCCATGGGATTATCCTTCTCGTCTATCTTTGTCCAGGGTTCTTCATTCTGGTTATCCCCATGACTATTATCCTCTCTCCTATCAGATGCTAACCTATTTATATCAACATCTGATTCACTATCATATTCATCATCACTATCATCCTTGCCCTTATCATTTGCATCTTCCTTGTCAAAACACTCTGGATTCTCTCTACAGTTTAGTATAAGCTCTGCATACTGCTTGTTGTTCTTCTTAAGATTTTGCTTCATTGAATTTAGTGCCTTTGCATTGCTGCTATTCATCTTCCTCTTGGCTTCCTTGTTTGCAAGAGACTCAGCAAGAAAGTCCTCAAGCAATGTAAGAGCAAGGATGTATGCATTTGGAAGCTTGTTGGACTCATTTACACGAACAACCTTCTCAAGCTGTTTGTTAAGATTCTCAAAGCAACTTTGGAGATTAACCCAATCATTGATCTTTATAGCATTGCATATCTGTTCGACGGTGGACCACATCTCCTCATTAAGTTTAACCTTTAATGGCCGCACCACATGATGAGTATTCATTTCATCACTGTCACTTGAGTTGGCCAAGTAATATTTTTGATAGACTTCAACAGGTCTGATAGAGGTGTCTTCAGATAAACTTCCCTCAGATTTACTCTCGTCATTGTCAGAGTCAGTATCTCCCTGAAATCGATAAAAAAAAGCAAAAAGGCAACGAAACCTTAGTTACCAGGCAAAGTAATCACTGTAGGACATAATGCGAGAACTGAAAATGGTGGTACATTTTGTGACCAGAAGCGTGATGCATGCGTGGCTGATGTTTGTTTTGTGACCAAACTTCCCTCAGCTTTACTATCATCATCTTCAGAGTCAATATCTCCCTGAAATTGAGAAAACAAAGCAAAAAGGCAACAAAACTTTAGTAACCAGGCAAAGCAATAGGGACATAAATTCAAAATGTGAGAGAACTGAAAACAGCAGTACCTGTTGTAACCAGAAGCGTGATGTCTGCATGGCTGATGGTCGTTTTATCTTGTCCTCTTTGGATCTCCTGACTCTACAAATTGTGCAAGAAAAATACAACTTAACTGAAAAGTGAGTAATAAAACAGGTAAGAAACTCTAGTCGCAAAGTTGCAGATTAACAGAAAATGGAAAAGGTGAACCAAACAGATACACACAAAAGTGGCATATATTCTTAAACATTCTGTGGCAGAATATATTCAATGTTGATCAGTCATCCAGGAGTTAAAGGTTTCTGTACCACTCTACTTGCGTTCATAATAATAACCTGATAGTAAAAATAAACCAATTCCTACCAAGAATGTAAAACAAGCAGAATATAACCATGTAAATATAGTATGAGATACAAAAAGACACACACGTAAGATCCGCAAGCCTGGTTGCATATATAACATAGGTAAACATTAGAGAAAATTCCTTATTTGACACTGTGAAAGTTCCTAATTCTTTATTTGGCCCTCAAAAAAATTTTCTTCCTTATTTGACACTGGTTTCAAATTTCATTCCTAATATGACATTCTGTGAGATTTTTCATCCTTTCACCATTAACTGGCATGTGAAATGACGATTTTGCCCTCATGGGCCCCACTCTTCTCCCACTGCATCCTCTCTTCTTCTCTCCGGGACTCAGGCAAGCCTATTTCGGCTGTTCAACAGAACACGTTCGCAGCTTCAAAAAAAAAAACAGAACAGGTAGTACCGCGGCGGCCGAACAGGGGAGGTCCGAGCGGCCGCATACGCACCCACGCGCCGCTGCTGGGCACGGCGGCGTGCACCACGAACCACAGGTAGTACCCGGTGGCGCGACCCTGGGCGTCGGCGGCGCGGCGACCTCGGCCTCGTACACCCCGACGTCCAGCTGCGCCACCCTCCCCACGGCGAGCTCCACCACCCGCTGGTTCATCCCGAACGAGTGACGTCGCGAACGCCGGCGCCACCGCGGCCACCCGCACCTCCCCTGCCGCCGCCCCCTCCGCCGCCGCGCCACCGACGCCCCCGGCTGACGACACGGGCACCTCGAACCGCACGGCCGTGGCCTCGCCGTACCCGACCTCCCCGGGCGCCGCCAGCACCCGCGGCCGCGCGTCCATGTACGGCGGCAGGAACGCCTCCAGGCTGAGCTCCGTTGGGTACGTCGCGTTCGTGAACACGTACCCGACGTGCGGGTTGCTGCCGCCGACGAGCACCCGCCCGTACGTGTCCAGCGTCGCCGACGAGTGGTACATCCGCGGGATCGTCGACACCGCCAGCGCCTCGAACCGCGCGCCCAGCTGCGCGTCCGGCCTGTACAGCACCGGCCGCGTGACGGGCTCCCGCCCCAGCTCCCACCCGGCGGTGCCCGCCGCGGCGCCGTTCACGATCAGCACGTCGCCGGTGGGGAGCAGCACCATGTCCCCCATCACCCTGGCCAGCGGCATCTCCTCGATCGCCCACGCGGGGTCCTGGTCCGCCCGCTCCTCCGCCATGTCGTGTGTCGTCGTGCCTCCGAATCGAGCGCCTCCGAGCTGGGCGGGTCGAATCCCGCGCGTGCCTCTGCTCGTCGATTCGGGCCTAGGGAAACTCGCCGCCGTCGCCCGATTCGATTCAAGGCGGGGATCTCGAGCCCGAGGTGAGAAGGGAGAAGACAGGGGCGAGGAGCCCCGCAACTGCCACGAGCTCCGACTTTGCCCAGAGGTCCGCCGCCGCCGCCGCCCAGTTCCGGCCGTGCCTCCCGCTCCTCCGCGCCACCCCCCAGGAGAGGAAGGCCTTGAAGGCCGTGAGAAAAGGGAAGAGGAGGAAGGAGAGAGGTTGTGGTGGGGCCATGTCTTCCAAAGGGCAAAAAAGTCATTTTACAGGCCATTTAACGTCGATCGGACGGAAAACGAAACGGAAGGCCAAATTGGGAACGAAAGTTATCCCTAGGGTCGAATAGGGAACAAAAAGTTCTCCAGGGCCAAGAAGGGAACATGCAAGTTTCCCAGGGCCAAATAGGGAATTGGCTCTAAACATTAACATACAGTCTCCAATAGTCCAATCTAAGAAAGTGTGTGTGACCAATTTGCAAACACCACAAATCAAGAAACATAATAATGCCAGGAAATCCTTAAAGAGAGAAATCACATCGCAAGAGTTCAATAAATCCACATGATAGGATAAAACATTAAAAACATCATAACCTTTATATCAATAAACAAGTATTGTGTAGATCATCAAACTATGCTCATTTTCCACATTAGTATAGCATTCCTTAAGTTATTATTCAGCCAACAAAATTAAAATCTGTTATTGTCCACACAGTGGCGGGACAAAGATTCTGCCAAGCCTTGGCCAGTTGGCCTGAGTTCAACATACTAACCACATCAAGATAGCAAAAGTACAACCCGAAAGCACAAATGATATGAAAGTGTTACATGCTTAGCCAGTTGCCCTACAGTTAAATAGGAATATCATGGGGAGAAAATACCAAACAACTAGAAAATGCAAGCTTAAGAGTCTAATTAATAGGCATTTAGTTCATCCTCCCCTATTATGTGCTCATAGCTAGGAATAGAACTTTTGAATCATCCGTGCATTCGCGTTGTAGTCTCGGGTGCCTAACGATCAAGGCAACAAATAAATCAATTAAACTATACAAGCATCTCCAGCAACCAATACCATCAATTGGACTACAAATCCACCAACAATTCGTTCCAAACCGCACCAAAATGCTTCAAGTAAAAACCCTAATGCTGGTGGCAATCTCCAGTCAACAAACCTAGCCTCGGATGGAGGCTCATGGAGATAGAGAGCACGCTGCACACAAACATGTCGAAACGAACACCCCTCCCCAAAATTCAACTTGCAACATCGTCGCACCCTACCCCCGCGACATGAACAATGCCTTATTTATAGCAATATAAACCCACGCGAACGAACGAGAAGGAACCACAAGCAAATTAAGGAGAGATCGATGAGCGAGCGCGGCGTTACTTGGAAACGAAGAGAGGGGGGAGAGGCGGCCACCGTCGCGGTGCGCTGCTCGGCGAGAAGACGTCGGGAGCGTGCTACACTAGGGCAGGGTGTGGGGCGGGGCGGCGGTGAGCTTGCTTTCCCTTCGATTGCAGGCGGTGGTGGTGAAGAAGGGGAGACCGTCTATCGAGAAGGCTTATATTAGGGCGGCGGCGTTCGGGAAGGGCTGTTTTGGATGTACCGGAGAGCAAAAGGGCCAGGCCGTGCGGCAAGAGAGTTTGGGCCCAATACGTGCGCTTACTGCCGCGCCCGACACTGAAGGAAACGTTTGCCTGCTTTTGGGCCGGCACCTAAGCCTTCTCCTCTCCGTTGTTGGGTCGGATCTCTCCCGCTTCCCAATTCCAAGCGAACTAGCGTTCGCATGTGCAGAGTTGACAGCAGTACGCAGCAGCTCCTTTGCAGAGATTGCTCGTGACAATGGTAAACGACCCATTGGCCTTAAACGAGGGGCTTCCAGGTGACGTGGCCGTGCCCCATGAACAGTGGCACACTTGCTGCAACAGGTTGGTTGCTGGCCCAGTGTTGGGGAGGATTCGCCCAAGAGGACCTCTGGAAGTGCAAACATATTTTAGTTGACCATGTTTTTACCAAAGTGTATGCAGGAACTCAGGACTTCGGGCACCTTCGGGACAAAGCGCGAGTCGCGGCGCTCCCTCGGCCCCATTGGGCGGGCACCGAGAGTGGAGCGAAGAGGGGCGAAGTTCACCTCGGGACTTCGCTTAGCAAAGAGAGCATAGAAGGACCGAAGGACAGGAAGGCGGATGGGTCACGTGGAGGTTGTACGGACTCCAGGGCGGGACCCATGAAGGGAAATGTCCTTTGTAGGGGTAACTTTAGTACGGTTTGCAAGGGTATTATTGTAAACAAGGCCCCTGAGTGTCACATGCAGGGGCATGATTGTAATCAAACTCATTGGCGAAAGCCCTATAAATAAAAGCATCGATCCATTGATCGAGGACGGATTCCCGGAGGGAGGGAAGCATCACTGCTTGTTCAAGATACCTCTCTCGAAGTGTGTAGTTTAGTTTATTGCCTCTTCGTGGGAGGAGAGTTGGTTGGACTCTCCTACTGTGCGGAATGTAACACCCAACAGTTTGGCGCCCACCGTGCTTCGTCCCGAAGTACCACTATGCCGAACAGCAAAAAATCAAAAGCCACTACACAAATGCCGACCGAAGACCCATCGGCGGCACTACAGGCTCTGACCACAGCGGACTTGCAGATACCGTTGATTCGCTCGGCCGAAGAGCCTGTGCTCGAAGACCTGGCCACAGGGGACCTCGAAGTGGGCCTTCTGGAGGCGGGCATACCCGAAGAAGACATACAAGCTCTGCGCAGGGTCGAAGGTCTACTCTTGCAAAAGTACAATGCAAGCAAGCCATCTTCCTCTCATGCGCAGACACGTTCGAAGACGGCGGCAGCGGCCGCTAGGGGCGGGGGATCCCCCCACCGAAGACGAAGCCGCGAAGAAGCTGCGCGAAGACAACCTTTGCCTCGGCTTGCTGAGGCAGGAGGTGGCCAAGAAAAGGGAGCAAGTGGAGCACATGCAGCGCTTGCGTGAGGATGCGCATCACAGAAAGGAAGGCCCGTAGTTGCAGACCACTCTGGCCCAACTCGCGGAGGAGAACAGGAAACTGCTGGAGCAGCTCACAAGACTGCGTTCGGCGGTCGCTTCGCCTCAGCTGGTCGAGCATTGTGGCGAGGGCGGAGCGGAGTCGAACATCGAGGAAGTGGCCAAGGAGGACCTCGAGCCCAGAGCGACAAGATTCGCTAACGAGTTGCGAAGGCCAGCTAGGGCGCCGCGGCGACCACTCCGCTCTCGGCACAGTTGGAGCAGGCGCCGTGGCCAGCGAAGTTCAGGCTACCGGCTGAAAGCATCTAGGCCCCTAATTTGTGTTTTGGTAATTAATGACAACAATTGTGGACTAACAATTTCATTTGAGATATGGAAATAGAGTTAGTCCCGGAGATGTGACATGTGGCATATGAAAACTTGGAAATGTCAGAATCATGATGTGAAGTGGAATCTCAAGGCAAAGGTATAAGATAAAAATTTCTATTTTGCCGGTCAAAATGGAGATTATAGAAGAAACATTGACCGAGTTGATAGGCTAGATAGCCGTACTACCAAGAGGGGTCAATGTCATTTGCATGACGATTCCATAGTGCCACCTTGCTCAAATGTTGAGTTGCATGCATATGGAGTAGTGGCATACATCATGGTTTTTAGAACGATGCGGTTTTTCTTAAAATCAGCTAACTGGTTTGTGAGGCGGACGGTCTCCCTTTAGTAGGGCCGACCGTTTTATAACTTAGCCATTTTCAGAGTCGTTCTGGGAGTTTTTCTGTGCTAGGGCGGACGGTCTCTGCAGGGGTCGCGGACGGTCCGCCCTTGGATCAAAATCGTGGACAGAAACTCAGTGTTTCTGGTGGGCTGAAGTGTTTGACCGGCGGACGGTCCGCGCAGGGCATTCGGACGGTCCGCCGACCATTATCCTCATGCCACCAGAACCGGGAATGGTTCTGGTGGAGTTTAACTCCGTGGGGCGGACGGTCCGTGCAGGGCACGCGGACAGTCCGCCCCCTTTTCCCGGGCGCCACCATAACCACAGTTGGTTCTGCGTTGGATTTTAACTTTACACGACGAACGGTCCGGCACCTGGGTGCGGACGGTCCGCCGGCTTGTTTGAGCGCGCGTCCAGGGAGTCCTTCGTTCTGACCGTCGTTCAAAAATGAACGGCGGACGGTCCACCCCTGGTGGACGGACGGTCTGCCCCTTTGTAACGATCGGTTCTGACAGCATTGATTGCTGTTGTAGCTGTTGGTTTTGAACGGCGGACCGTCCGGGCTTTGTGAGGTGGACGGTCCGCGAAAACTCATATTTCACGGGTTTCAGAGAGTAACGACTAGATTTTGAAGGGGGCTCTATATATACCTCATGCCTGGCCGTGGGTGAGCTCTCTTGGCACTTTGGAAAGCTTTCTTGACATACTTGAGCCCTTCTTCTTCACTCTCTCACTCACTTTGCTTTGAGGTTGCGTTCTTGTGAGATTGTGAGCATCCTAGTGTATTGCATCAAGAGTTTGAGCATTGTGGCACTAGGGAGTCTTCAAGCAAGCGTCATCGACTTGTTACTCTTGGAGGTTGCCACCTCCTAGACGGCTTGGAGGAATGGAAACCGTTGAGCCCTTCAAAGGAGATTGTGAAGGAGCCCCGGTTGTTCTTGTGAGAGGTCTTTGTGCTCAACTTGCCGGAGTGGTGGAGAGCAATTCTAGTGGAATCGAGGTGTGGAGCGGTTCTTGGTCCAAGCCGGCTTAAAAATCAAGCGGTGCCTTGATAGAGAAGCGGTTGGAACAGAGAATCCACCTCAACGTGGATTAGGGGTGACCGACAATTCATCAACACCACGGAAAAAATTCTTCTCTTGTCATTGGTTACTTCTATTGCTCATTTACTTTCTTGCAATTTACTTTGAGCAATTTACTTTCATAGAGTTGAATTGTTGCATATCACCTTAGGTTGCAAACCCTCACATAGGCTAGAAAGAGCAGAAATAGTTTTACCCTCTTGTGTTACTAATTAATTTTTAAGTGCTTGTGATTTTAGTTCAAACCGCCTATTCACCCCCCACTAGTCGGTATCCTAGATCCTACACCGGCGTCGATGTCGGAATACGACGGGTAGTCGGAACCCAGGGAGTTCCTACTAAGGTACGAAACTGCCATATCGGCGGCCGGGGGTGACGACGTTGTCAGGGCGAAGGCGTTCATCATGGCAATCAAGGGCCCGGCGCAGCAATGGTACGCAAGCTTGCCGAGGGGCAGAATTTACGCCTGGGAGGAGCTTCGGGAAAATTTGTACGAGAACTTCCAGGGTTTCCAGCCAGAGGAGCTGACGGCTGGTGACTTACACTCTTGTTGTCAGGGGGACAAGGAGACCCTTCAGGACTACATGAAGCGGTTTGTTCAGCTCCACTCAAGAGCGCCGAGTGTGTGCGAAGACACGGTGATTGACACGGCGATTCGAGGTCTCAGAATGGGGGTGTGCGCGGAGTACATGGACAGGTGTCTGCCCCAGTCTGAACGTGAGCTTTTCGAGATCATGCAGACATATTGCAGATTGGACCGAGCTCGACGCAGGCGGCTCGAAGACCAGAATCAGGGAAGGAAGAGCAAGAAATTTTGGCCGCAGGGCCAGTGGGAGGAGCAGAAGCAACCGACTTTGGGGAAAGGAGATTTCCCAGGGAAGGGACGAAGCGTCAACAGCGTGGCAGGTGAGGCGTCGTAGCAGAACCAACCCTCGCAAGGCTACGCTGTGGTGGCGCCGGTGGCTAGAGGCTCCAGAAGAGGCGGAGGAGCGGACCGGGGAGGTCGTGGAGGCCGAGGAGGCCGCGGCAAGGGCCCGGGAAGGGGTCAGAAGAAAGAAGGCGAGGGAAAGATGCCCTACTGTTTTTTTCCGCGGAAGAGACCAGGGGCACTTCACGTCGGAGTGCCCGGATGCGATTGAAACAAAGAGGAGAATGGTGGAGAAAGAAGACAGATAGAAGCTCCAGGTGCTGAGGGCCGTCAACTACACTTCGGGTTCGGTGGAGGCCGCACAGTTCAGGCCGACGAGTTACTGGCTGCAGGGACAATCGTTTGTAGCAAGCTGCTATCTTCCCGCGATCCCAACCCCTCCGCAGCCGCCGGTCTTCGCACCGTCTCACCAGGCATATTACCCGGCGGCTTGGGGGGCGCGGGGCAGTCTCAGGGCCAATAAACTTCTAGGCAGCATTCAGAGCGGGCGAGGGAGGAACGGAGAACCGAAGACAGGGAGGAGCAAGCAGAATCCTCCCAGCGAAGAGTGAACGTAGTCAATGCAATCACAGGCGGTTCCGGAGACACAGCATTCCTCTCCAAAAGGCAGAAGCGGGAGCATCTTCGGTCGGTCAATCACGTGTCGGAGGGAACTGTTTTCCACAATGCCTAGTCTCATGTGCCCATCATGTTCACGGAGCAAGACTTAAAGCTGAAGCATTACCCTCACGAAGACCCGATGGTCATCAGGGCAATTGTGGGCAAGAATGAGAAGCATTTATATGGCACAGACCTGGGAGGTATTCTGGTGGACAGTGGTAGCTCCGCAGACATAATCTTCCGCAGAGCATTTTTACAGATGGGCTTTGAGGAGCAAAGTCTACAGCCCTCGGAGACGCCGCTATTCGACTTCGGGGGGAAGCGAATCGAGGCATTTGGAAAAATGGACATCAATGTCACGTTTGGCGAAGGTCATTAGACTCAGACGGAGGTCATAACCTTCGACGTCATAGATATCCCATACCCATACACAGCAATCTTCGGCAGGGGAATAATTAACAAATTCTCGGCGGCCATTCATAGTGCTTATCTTTGCATGAAGATACCTACTTTGGGCGGTGTAGTCACGGTGTTTGGGGATCAAGAGGATGCTCGGAGAAGGGAGCGAAACACGGCAGTGCTGCAGAAGCCGATTCATTTAATCGAAGGCTCCGCCTCGACTTGCCACGAAGAAGTGAGGGAGGAGCACGGAAGAGTCCAGCCTCAAGGAGACACCAAGAAGGTGCCGTTGCCTGGAGGTTTCTCGGGTGCGATGGTGTGCGTTGGGGCGGACCTGGTTCAGTCTCACGAGGACGCGCTCATCATGTGTTTGGCGCAAAATCAAGATGTGTTCGCGTGGTCTAAGCAGGACCAGGAGTCCCAAGAGAAGTGATCGAGCATGAGCTCAATGTCGACCCAAGGGTCAAGCCCAGAAAAGAAAAGCTTCGGGTGTGGTTCGAAGAGCGTAGAAAGGCAGCCAAGGCCGATGTGCAGAAGTTATTGGATGCTCGAGTCATCCAAGAAGTGAAGTACCCGAAATGGTTGGCGAACATCGTGATGGTGCCGAAGAAGAATGGAAGTTCGGGTATGTGCATCGATTTCACAAATCTCAATAGGGCTTGTCCGAAAGATGACTACCCCTTGCCAAGGATAGACGCTCCGGTGGACTCCGCAGCAGGATGTGAGATGATTTCCCTGCTGGACTGCTTCTCGGGATATCATCAAATCTGGATGAAGCAACAAGACGAACAGAAAACAAGTTTCACCACACCCTTCGGATTGTATTGCTTCGTCCGCATGCCGGAGGGTCTGAAAAATGCTGGGCCAACCTTCAACAGAATGATCAGAACTGTACTGGAGGGGCAGTTAGACTGAAATATCTCCTCCTATGTCGACGACGTGGTAGTGCGAAGTAAGAAAGCAGAAGATCATATCAAAGACCTCAACGAAACCTTCGCCAACCTAAGAAGGTTTGGGCTCAGGCTTAACCCTGACAATGTGTCTTCGGGGTTTCGGCAGGCAAGTTGTTGGGCTGCATGATATCGAAGACGGGCATTCAAGCCAACCCAGAGAAAATTATGGCATTGCGAAATATGAAACCACCAAGATCGAAGAAGGATCTGCAAAAATTAACTGGAAGGCTGGCTTCGTTGGGGCGTTTTATCTCGAAGTCTGCGGAGCGGAGTCTCCCCTTCTTCGAAGCACTCAGGGTCACTGCGACATTCTTCTGGGGCCCGGAGCAGCAGCAAGCTTTCGAAGACTTGAAAAACTATATAGAGTACACTGTGGTGTTGACTAGTCCAACCCCAAAGGTAGACCTTCTTCTCTACATAGTAGCATCCGAATCCGCCCTCAGCGCGGTCCTGGTCGAAGAGAGACACAGAAACGGTCAAGCCGTCCAAGTGCCCATCTACTTTGTATCCTAAGCGCTAACAAGAGCAAAGAGACTCTACTCCGAAGTAGAAAAAATGGCTTATGCAGTCGTTATGGCTTCTCGCAAGCTTCGGCACTATTTTCAAAGTCATAGCATCACCGTACCAACCTCGTTCCCGCTACAAAATGTGTTCGAGAATAGGGAAGCTTCGGGTCGCATTGCGAAGTGGTCTGCCGAGCTCGCAAAATATGTGGTCAATTTCGTGTCCAGGAAGGCAATAAAGTCGCAGGTGTTGGCGAACTTCATTGCAGATTGGACACCAAGGCCTGATGAGGATCAGGAGGTTGCAGTAGATCACTGGGAAGTCCATTGCGACGGTGCATACTGTGCAGAGGGGGCTGGAGCTTCGACTGTATTAACTTCGCCATCAGGTAGTAAGTTTCGCTATGTTGTTCGTCTTGACGTTGAGGCAGCCACAAACAATGTGGCAGAGTACGAGGGGCTGCTGCTAGCGCTTAGGAAGGCAATGGCCTTGGGAACGCGAAGACTATTAATTAAGACATACTCCGAACAAATTCAAGGCCACATCGGCAAGAGCAACAAGGCAAGGGACCCTGAGATGGCAAAGCACCTGGCAGCAGTTAGGGCCATGGAGAAATACTTCCTGGGTTTCACAGTAAAGTCAATTTCATAAAACTTAAACGGCGAAGTAGTTGCGCTGGCAAAGGCGGCAGCTCAGAAAACTCAGCGACCTCCGGATGTGTTCTATGAGACACTGCGCCACAAATCCATCAACACTGATGAAGCCCCAGTCAAGTTCATCAATGCAATTGCCAGCGAAGACTGGAGATCTTCGATTATAGCCTTACTCAAGGGGTATTTTGAGCCCGAAGACAGGCATAGCCGTAGTAAGATGCAGTATCAAGCAATAAATTATGTGATGTTGGGCGATGTGCTATATAAGAAAGGGGTCTGCTCATCTCTGCTGAAGTGCATTTCTAGAGAAGAAGGAGTTCAGTTGCTTGAGGGTATTCACGGGGAATGTGCTCTTCGCTTATGGGAATCAGGAAGCTGGTTGCAAAAGCTTTCAGGCAGGGTTTCTACTGGCCGACAACTCATTGACGTGGAAGAAATCCTCAGAAAATGTAACAGTTGTCAATTGCATGCCCCAGGGAGCTGCGCAGCGTCGCACAAAGTTCAGCTCATACCTCCCATTTGGCCGCTGGCACGCTGGGGCTTGGACATTGTCGGTTCGTTGCCCCCAGCACCGGGAAATTACAACTTCGTCGCGGTTGAGTATTTCTCCAAGTGGATAGAGGCAAAACCGGTGCAGTGCATAACTTTGGCAGTTATAACGAAGTTCTTCTGGCAGAACATCGTCTGCTGCTTCGAGGTGCCAAAAGAATTAACAGTGGACAATGGGAAGCAGTTCGACAGTGCCAGCTTCCGAAGGTTCTATTTCCAGATAGGAACAAAACTGTGTTTTGCCTCGGCCTACCACCCGTAGTCGAACGGGGTAGTCGAGAGAGCAAATAGCATAATTTTCACGGGTGCGAAGAAGAATTTGACTGATCAGCCAAGGGGCAAATGGGCTGGAGAGCTCCCGAAGGTAGTCTGGGCGCACAACACTTCGGTCTCAAGGGCAACAAAATTCACTCTGTTCAGATGTATGGCGAAAAAACAATGGTGCCGGTGGAAACAAAATTAAAATCACTTCGAGTGACGACGGAGCAGTCGATCGAATACGAGCAGGCTTGCAAGGACAATGTCGAAGCAATCCGACTGCAGGCAGCACACAACATCGAAGAGTATCAGGACGAGACTCGAAGATGGAAAAACAAGAAGCTAAAATACAGGGACATTTCGATGGGAGACATGGTGCTGCGAAAAGTCAAAATGCCAGGCAAGCTTGAGGCGAAGTGGGACGGCCCGTTTCTGGCTTCGCAGGCAGCCAGGCCGGCCGCCTTCACACTGCAGAAGTTGGATGGCACCGAAGTGCCGTACACTTGGAACAAGGACAAGTTAAAAAAGTACTTCGTCTAGAGCGGCTTTGTTCGGAGCCTGCTCATCTTTTTTCCCTTCTTCTTCATGAATTTAATGTTTTTGTAAAAACTGGTGTCGTACTCTTTTTCTTACGAGGGGAGCTTTCGGGTCACTTCACGGTGCCCGGGAGTGTAAGGTTTTTAATGAGGCGGCACCAAGATGTAATCCCATTGTGAAATATAAACAATGTACCCCCAGAAACGGAGGATCGGCTCGATGTTAAAACCCTCGCGCGGCGCGAGGGGGTTAACTTCGATGATTAACTAAATTCGTGCCGAGGTAAGTAAGGAGCTGGCAATGTGGCATCTTCGGAGCACATCACCGGCGTTTTCACTTATCAAATCACGAGTTCGCACAGCTTGACAGAACAAGCAGTGCAAGGCAGAAACGCCACGAGGATGGCCACCTCAGCAAAATCGCGTGGTGAAATGCCGGCGCGTCTTCGTTGCGGATAAGCATGAAGTAACATCGATAAGTGCTGCACAAGGGTAGCACTAACTAGCCAGAAAAGGCAAAATCAGGGAAACTCCCATCTTAAAAGAAAAATAGGAAGTACACGAAAAGCGGAACTCCGAAGCGCATAGGAAAAATTGACATGAATCATTTCATTCCCAGCACTGCGCTTAAAACAGCGAAGCTGGACTCAGGAAGTTACAAGATGAGAAGTCTCATCAATTAAATTCAATACAACTTCACAGAGAATTCGTATTCAAGGAATTACACGGTGGGATATCTCATCGATCAAGGTCCATACAACTTCATCAAGGATGCTGTTGGCCATCAACCGAAGGACTTCATCAGAAGGAAACCCCATGGCGAGCCGACCATCTTCTTTGCGCCCTCCTGTGCAGAATGTGCCATCACTTAGTCCGGGGAATCAAAGACGCTGAAAGGGGGCATGAAGAAGCGCGAAGATACTGATACTCCGGAAACTCATAAGTCTCCAGATCCTCGATTTTCATGGCATCAGACTCGAAAAGGTCAGCTTCGAGTGATGATCGTGAGCGAATCAAAGACGCTCGTTCAACGGAACGGTTGTGCACTTCGGCAAATTTGCGCTTCGCGGCGCTGTCGCGCCGCATGTAAGTTTCAAGCTTCGAGTTCCAAAAAGTAGAGAAAGGAAGGTGGGGAAAGAGCAGCCTAAATTTATCCTAGAGGGAACCAGAAACAAAAAAGTCATCGAAGCACATTGTTTTGGGGGTTACACCTTCGGTGATCTGCGCAGGCATCGTCGCTGGGACTTGCGCAGACACCACAAAAATATCAGTCTTTACATAGGGGCTGATAAGCCAGAAGCTGCCCTAAGGAGAATAACTGCGCGTCTTCACACCTCCAAGGAGCCTCCCGCAGCGTGATCTTCAGGCTCATCGACCGCAGGCCTGGGAGTGTTCGCAGCTCCAGGAGCTTCAGGAAGCCGCGAAGTAGAGGTGCCAGGGACCTCGACGCCGGCCTCCACAAGATGGTTCGCAACCTCATTAGCAAGACGAGCGTGGCGCTGCACAAAGTAAAGTGGGTAAATAAAGCAAGGCAGAAAAGCAGGAAAGCCTAAGGAGGAGGCGCGAAGTTACCTGCTCAGCTAGCTGTTCACCCTCAGTCACAGCGAGGCGATATCCTGCGCGATGAAAGAAACTGGAGATAAAATTCTTCGTGATGTTCTTCGCCAAGACGGGAAGACGCTCCGGGGCGAGCTCAGTAGGCCAGGGAAAGTCTGCTTGGCGAAGTCGGCGCAGGTCATTTTTGGTCAGGTAAGGCTCGGAGTGTCCAAGCGAAGTATCCGGCTCACGAAGAAGTTGACAAACACTCACGGCAAGAGTACGAGCAGCGACCACAGCTCCCAACTCGCCAAAGGCACGACCAGCGCCATCCATTTCACGGGCGCAAGCACCCAACCAGGCGAAGATTTCTTCATGGGAGGCACTGATCACATCAAGGGGTTGCACAAGTCCCAACACCCTGAAGCTCTGAAGTGTCAATTCAAACTGCTCTTTAACGAAGGTGAGCCCGGTGCGAACCTCGGATGTAAGTTCACGCAGGGTTTCTCGGGCATCACCGACCTCCTCCTCCAAGCGCTTCGCGCGGTCCTGGTGGGTCTTCGCCGCAGCAACAGCCGTCTCATAGGTTGTTCACTCGATGGCAAGAGCTTCATTCTGGGCAGTCAGGTCCTCAGCATGCTTGAAAAGCACATCATAATCTTTCTGTGGCTTGACCGACTTCGATTTTTCTTCTTCAAGGGCTTCCTTTTCAGCCTGGAGACGTTTAACAACCTCGATCTCCTTGTCCAAAGCCCCACTGCTGGTCATGCTATGGAGCTCTAAGGTTTTCCTCTCAGCACGATAAGTGCGTTTTGCAACTCGGCTAGCGAGAAGGGCCTTCAGCGCAAGGTCCTTCGCGCTATCCGGGGCGCGCTCTACACCAACACTTTCCAAGTCGGTCTCCATGATAGGGGCGCAGAAACTACTTCCCATCTTCAAGTAGTTGTCTCTCGCGACGGCCGCTCTCGAACTGCAGCACGCCGCGTTTCTAGCCACCCCAGAGTTGGCAGGCATCCGAAAGATCCATGCGATTTGCAATGACTTGGGCATCTTCGATGCACACAAAATAAGCACTGCTGCTGCTGACGGGGCTGTCGCCCGAAGCGGTGCCAGCGCTGCTAGAGCCAGAAGAGGTCTTTTTCGCTTCAGAACCGTCTCCGCCTTGAGCATCTTGGCCGGAAGAAGGCTTCAAAGGGCTCAGGTCGACGGACTCCTTTGCAACCCGGGCACGTGGAGTTGATGAGTCAACTTCGATGCGAGCTGTCTCCTCATCGCTCTCGGGCTCCTGATCACTGTATTCAATCTAGTAGGGGAGTCGTGTGGAGACTTTAGGGGCTTAAGTCCCAGGCGGCACCTCGGCGACAACAGCTTCGGTGTCCGCAACCGGCGCAGTAGCGGGCGAATCTCGTGGAGCTTCAGTCCGGGGGGACGTGACAGCATCTTCGGTGACAGTGGGGCTGGGCTTGCCCTTCGATCCCTCGTCGCTGGCTCTGACCTCGTCAAGATCAGGGGAGCTATACTTGTCCTCCTCTAGGTTCAGGAGCAGGTTCGGGATAGACCAGGAGGTACAGCCGGAAGCGGCCTTAGGTCGCGAAGCCAGCCAGCGTCACTTGGCTTCGGCACGAGCGGTGGCGAGGGGCTCCCCAGGGCCGCGTTTCCCTTGCGCTTGGTGGTGTTTTTCGGCCTGCTCAAGGCAGGCGGCCACAGCTTCACGTGCAGGAGCTTCGATCTTGAAAAAGCGGAAGACGCTGTTGTCGCGAGCGCCTCCAAGCCGGGAGGCGATGTCATTCGTCTCTTTGGGAGACTCCGGTCCCAGAATGGCATTGGCGCGCCGCTCAGCGGTGAGGGGGCAAACATCTGCAGCTCAAAAGAGGCCGCGGAGTTAGTGTCAGCGCAAGCAACAAACCAAGACCAAAAAACAACACGAATGGGGCATACCAGTCTTCTTGAGCCCAAAACGCTTCTCGAAGTCTGGGAACTTAACGTCGCTTTCGAAGTCTTCCCACTCAGCAACGCTCCAGCCAGAGCGCACGGGGAAGACATTAGCAAGGCAATATTCCTCCACGAGGTCGCGAGTCCCATACACAGAGGCAAGGGCGCACAGAGCATGCGCGAAGAGCCAGGATGGTTCCTCGGCCGGGGCAGCACGGAAGAAGTCTTCGGCCTTGGGCAGGTCGCTTAGTGCCTTGCAAACAAGCTTGCTGGGCTTGCCGTCGGACTCGGGAGCAACTTCGGCATAGAACCAGAAGCTATGCCAGTCATCAGGCCATCGGTTCTGATACGCAGTCACTGGGCTGGCAACTCCGGAGCGAAAGCGGAAGTTGATGCAACTGAATTGTGCGTTCTTCTTCACCAAAGTGTCAGCAGCCTCAAGCGTCTTGATGTACTTGGGCTGGTGGTTTACAGAGAACGCACGTACGAAGTTGGCCTTCGAGGGTGTTACGCCCATGGTCTTGCACACCCACATGAAAAGGCTGAGCCGGAGTATGCAGTTGGGGGTCAGGTGATGAATGAAGAGGTCATACTCCCGAAGAACCGAGACCAGAACGGGATCCAGGGGAAGTCGGAGCCCGGCGGTGAACAGATCTCGGAACGCGACAATTTCGTTGTCGCGGGGGTGGGGAACCGTCTCCGCGGGGTCCGGGGCCCGCCCGGCGTTGGCTTCGAGGAAACCGCGCTCCCGATAGGTCCTCAGCACAGCAGGAGTCACCCGGCTGCGCCCGAAGACAATAGTCATGGGCACCCCGGGATCAGGGACTTCATCTTCGTCGTCACCACGGCTCTTCTGGGGCGCCATTTCGCGTGACGAGGCGGACAAAGGGATTCACTATTGCAGATTGTACAAGTAAGCGTCAACCTCACACGAAGGAATTAATTCAAGAAAAATGAAGTACAGAAAAGTACGAAGTAGGGACTTATAAACTCACCCGGAAAAGCAGAGCAGCGAAGTCGCCAAGCGCTCGGAAAGGAGAGAGTCTCAAAGTGACGGCGCAAGGAGGAAAGGTTTTACGACACGAATATATATCGGTGTGGGGTAAACCCTGGGAATGGTGCCTCGGTTTGTGAACCCGCGGCGATTCAAATTAAAAATGCTAGGGTTAATTTCAAGGGTTTTACCGAATTACCCTCAAAGAAGGGTGCAATAACACCCGTAGGCCACGGTAACCGTCTTGGAGGGCGGTTAGGCGTGAGCAAAAAAAATGGTCAACATCCACAGAGCCGAAGGGGGCGGGAAGGACCGGAGTTCGCATGGCCTCATCAGTCACAAGGCTCCCCCTCACGCAAAACTTGCGCGAAGTACAAGGTTCGCAAGTTCGGCTCAGCGGATTAGCCCTGACCCTCGCTCGCGAGGGGCTACTGTTGGGGTGGATTCGCCCAAGAGGTCCTCCGGAAGTGCAAACATATTTTAGTTGACCATGTTTTTACCAAAGCGTATGCAGGAACTCAGGACTTCGGGCACCTTCGGGACAAAGCGCGAGTCGCGGCGCTCCCTCGGCCCCATCGGGCGGGCACCGAGGGCGGAGCAAAGAGGGGCGATGTCCGCCTTGGGACTTCGCTTAGCAAAGAGAGCGCGGAAGGACCGAAGGACAGGAAGGCGGATGGGTCACGTGGAGGTTGTACGGAATCCAGGGCGGGACCCATGAAGGGAAATGTCTTTTGTAGGGGTAACTTTAGTACGGTTTGCAATGGTATTATTGTAAACAAGGCCCCTGAGTGTCACATGCAGGGGCATGATTGTAATCAAACTCGTTGGCGAAAGCCCTATAAATAAGAGCACCGATCCATTGATTGGGGACGGATTCCCGGAGGGAGGGAAGCATCACTGCTTGTTCAAGATACCTCTCTCGAAGTGTGTAGTTTAGTTTATTGCCTCTTCGTAGGAAGAGAGATGGTAGGACTCTCCTACTGTGCGGGAAGTAACACCCAACACCCAGCTAGCTCGAGGGCCTTGACAGCTCGTCCAGCCTGTGAAAGTGCAGCCATGAGCCATGCATGCCGCCGGCCGCATGCGGGCATGGGGGCACTATTGACCGATTAGTCGTGTGGTGGGCCTTTCGCTTGGATCCACCACCCCTCTCTGAAAGTTCTTCACAATCGTTAAAGGATGTGATTGCAGCAGTTATCCGCATGATGGTTACATGGCGTTAATGGTTCCATCGGCATCAAGGCATTTCTGTTCTTTCACGGGACAAGTGTCCTAATGCCACGATATGCGAATGTGACTTCGAAAAGCAAAAGGGATTAATCGTCGTGGTGCAAGCCAGAGGGCCTAGCAAATTACGGAGTAGCAGGACAGGTCGGGGATTAAAGGAGTGAGCCCTATCTTGAATTTGAGGGGAAACGGTGAAAGCTTCTGAGAGGCCCAAGTCGTACCCTCTCGTTCTTGGATGGGACCAACGGCCGGCAGCTCGCATGTTGCCTTGAACACCACCGTCCAGTGCCTGTGCTTGTCCCCGGGCCACACCGCCGCAACCCTTCGCTACACGCTGTTACTTCAAGATCGTTTAGGACGTGTTTAGTTGGGTGGCTATCTACCCAGCCAGGCCGGTCCTAGCCACCCTCTTCTTGTTTGGTTACCTGGCTAGAGCATAGAGCCAGGCTAATTCTAGCCATCCGTACACCACAAGCCAGGGCAGACTAATACATAGAAATCAGTCATCCCTACGGAGCCAGGCCGTGGCTAGACCGGTCTCACCATGTGCTCGCCTAATCCTCAGTTCGTGTCACCGCTGTAGACCTTCACCGCAGCACATCTTCATGCGGCGAGGATGCGCGGGGCCACGGCGGCGAGGATGCGCAGCCGACGCAACGTCCGAGCCCGTGCGACTCTGACCACCCTGGCCACCCACGCCGGCTCGGAAACCTTCGAATCGATGCCGCTCCATCTGTAGCCGTGGAATCGAGAGGGAGAGTGGAATCGAGGAGAAGAAGAGTAGAACGAGGACACACCACAGATCGAGCGCTGGCCACCGTCGCGTCCACATCCCAGGTCCCAGCCATGGTGCGCCGTGCCCTGGCTGCATCTCTTGGTGTCGTTGCCGCATGCGTTCCCGACTTTCCAAATACTGCCGCAAGTTTGCCCATGCGGCTGCTCCAGCCATGCCCGTGCGGCCACGGCCACCGCAGGGTACCTGCACCGCGTCGCCCATGCATCGGCTGAGATGGTGAGTAGAGAGATTGGAGAGAGAGCAGATGGAGAGAGAGAACAGAGAGGAAATGGCAGGACGAGAGATTGCAGAGGAGAGATGGGAGTTGAATGTTTTTTATAAGATATTTTTTATTTTGTAAGTGGAACTTCATTGATAATATTGTTTTTTGATCCATGTGTTGTGAAACACTTATTTAGTGATCAATTCTTTTATTAATTAATTTGTGATTTATGACATCACTAGGTAGTTACTAGTGTGTGAAAGGGCTACTCTCCCCAAGGGGTATGTTCCTTGGGAAGAGGCATGTTCCTTTGGAAGAGACGCCTCCATGCCCCTTGGGCTTGTATAAATATGTAAACAATACCCATCAATTGATCAATCCTTCCACTCATTTCATTCTTGAGTTTTCACTCTCCAAGGCGCTATCAACAGAGAAAGACAGGGGAATCGACATCAACAGGGGAATCAATCTCTGATGTTCGAGCACGGTGGCAGGCTGGCAGCGATGAACCCCACGGCCTTGCAGTCGCACACGTCGCCGTCCTCGGTGTCCTCGATCCTGTAGTCCAAGATCCCGCCACCATGCCACAACCAGCACACGATGACAGCGGCCTCGCCAGCGGTCTTGCCATGGACCACACGGACAGCACCTGCAGCGTAGCGAGCGTGCACACCAGTGTCGACTTCGGCTCGCCGGCCAACAGTCTCCCCGTGTCCTGGAACTCGAACCAGAGAAGTAAGCATCGACATGTTCATATTTATTTGAGATGCTTTACCTTGCAAATTGCTGGCAACGGTTACCTTCGGTGACAAAAGACTGTGCCTATGGCCTGCTACCTGCGCCGTGGATGTCTTTGACCGGTGACGGATACACTTGCGGCCACACCGTTGGCTAGCATGAGGCAGGCCGCAGCATGGTTGCGCCAGGTCAGCGGCTGTAGTTCCGACCACTGCACGCAGCACCGTGGCTATGGCCAGTATGCGGAGGCTCCTCCCATCCTCTGGCCCTTGGTCGGGGCAACGCACGCAGCAGTGGCCTAGGGGCGGACATGCTGCAGCACCCGCTTGATTGCTCTCCAGCGTCATGGCGGCACGGGCAGAGCAACGATGCGGGTAGCAGAGCGGCGGAATAGGGAGCGGCGGAACAGGGATAGGGCGGCTACGGCTTGGACACGCGATTCGTGTGGCGGCAACTGCGGATAGCGTGCTGCAGCATCGCGTGACGGCACGTGGGGAAGCGGCAGCGACGCCAACAGGCGGCGGCGGCGGCCTCCGAGAGGAGCGCCCCTCACCCGGTTTTATACCAGGCCGGTTGGCTCTAGGGGTGGGCATTTGGTTTCTTCGGTTTGCTCGGTTCGGTTTCTTCGGGTTCTATAAAAATCGGTTTCTAAAAATTGGCAACCGAAGTTGCTGCGTAGGAAACAAAAACCGAGCAAAATCGGTTCGGTTACTTCGGCTCGATTGTTCGGTTCCACCGAACTTTTTCTCGTAGAAGAAACTAGATCCACGAATTCATGCAAATCCACCGAACTTTTTCTCGTAGAAGAAACTAGATCCACGAATTCATGCAAATCCGGGAAAATTTCTAGGCTTTCTCTTCATCGGCTCTCATCTGCATTCATCTCCCGTATGCATCAGGCATCACTGCCTTTCTTGCCAGCTCCTTTGCGCCATGCGCCGCCGCTCGTCTGCCCTTTCACGCCCGCACAGCGCGGGATGCGGTGCATCGCAAGTCGCACCGCCATGATGCATCGATCTTCTGCCATGTCCTTACTCGTTTGTATAGATTGGTGCTGGATTTGACTATATGGGGAGAGCACAGTGGGGATCGAAAGAGAGAGAGAAAGATACACGAGCTGAGAGAAGAGACATGGAAGAGAGGAAGACGATGCAAGAGGAATAGATTGCTGCTTGTTGCGTGGGTGGGGCTGACGATGTGCACATGAGTCGAGTGGGCTCCAACCCTCCACGGGCCAATGAGGATGATGAGGTACATGATGGGCCTTGGGCCTGATTTCGAGTAATGGCCTTGGTTCACTTGTACGTGACTAAGGAGGTTGAAGCTTTAATCGGTGTCTCGGTTAATCGGTTTTCATGGTGAGGAAACCGACTAAGACACCGATAACCGAACAAACTCAAAACAGAAACCGAACCGAGGACCGTAAACCAAAAAAACCGTGAACTTCGGTTCTATCGGTTCGGCTTCAGTTTTTGAGTTCGGCATTTTTTTGTCCACCCCTAGCTGGCTCCCCGGCCGGCCACCACCCCACCAAGCCCACTGACTGGCTGGGCCATTCACGGGCCAACACAACCGAGCCAACAGGCCGACCAGGCACCGCGGGCCGGCACCGTAGGCCCCGCCCGCAGGCTGGGCCGCCAAGCCGAGCCGGCTCACCATTCATTGGTCGCTTCAAGCCGGGCCGCCAAACCAAATCGAGCCGGGCCTATTTGGCCGACTAGGCCAATTCACCGCCCCAGAAGTCCGGGTTTGCCCCCCCCCCCAAATTCATATAAGCTCTCAGGCTTTTATCTATTTATATGTTTTAACATATATCATATTTAGACTTTATGTTTAAGTCTTTAGATTGTTCTATATTGTGTAATATACATTAAATACCATTGGTATTATGAGAACCAATGTAATCAAAATGCTACAATTGCCGCAGCAACTGAGCATTATTATGATCGGCGGATCTCTCATCGGTTACACATACTTTAGAACAATCTTTCATATGCAATTCTTTATTGTATTTGTTGACGCGGAAAATCGGCGGTCGTATCCTCCGCGTGCAGCACACGAAGACCAGGGAGATCTGCTTCGCTCCAGTGCCAGCCCACACTCCAGTTTAGGTTCGCAGCGTGCCAGTCAATTTGACCTGAAATTGACAAGGAAATAAAATAGTTAAATTACTCTTTGATTGTGCCGGCTCTATTTCAGACGATGGAGTAACGTCGAATTTTAGCCAAGACCCAATCAGACACGTGTCGGCCGATACCAATCGGACCTCAAAATCGGACTTCATTGATGACGTCAATCGGACCGAGTAATCGGACCTCAATCAGACACCGAATTGGACCTCAGAATCGGACCAATCAGGATCGGACCTTGATTGATATAACAGATTAGCCTTTGAATAAAATAAAGCATAAAACAAGGCCAATATGTAAAGTAATGGATCAGCTGTGTCTTGAAACAAGATATCAAATAATCAAAGTGTAAGCCGATACATTGTCCATCTTGCCTAGTTGCCAGTTTGACTCATCTTATCGGACCATCTAACTAGCCAATCGGACCATAACTTTTTCAGAGAAATCTAGCTCCGACGTAGGGAATCTAGATTTCTCCAACTATGATCAGATCGGATAGCTAAATAGTCAAATTCAACTTACCAATCTAACAACTAAACAAGATGCTCGCACAGATGTTAATCAGATTAAGCAAATAAGCAGATAAAACATTAACGGAGTCGTTCTGATTCTAAGATATGCTACCAAATAATCAAGCATGACCTAGCTCCGACGTAGGGAATCTAAACCACACTTAACATTTAAATAGCAATAGGCATAACCAAAGCTTCCTTTGACTAATCAAGATGAATCTAGCTCCGACGTAGGGAATCTAAACCAAGCATGACAATCAAAGATTAATCTAATCGTATTGCAAAGATCCAGCTCCGATGTAGGGAATCTACACTAGTGCAATACTCAAAGAACAACCAGATTAAACCACAAAGCGGATCGGACCTAGAACGATGCTGTAAGATAAATATTGCTTAAATCGGACCAAGACCAATGCTCAAAGCCGTTGAAGAAGTAGAATTGATTCACATGGCGTAGATCTAAACCAATCTAGCAACTCCAAACAAACCGTAAAAACTGCCTTTAGTAACCAAGATGAGTCTAGCTCCGACGTAGGGAATCTAGCCTAATCTTGATATCTAGCTCCGACGTAGGGAATCTAGACTTAAAGTGCAGTCCGATAAACGATAATCTGTTGGATAATCAATATTGATCTAGCTCCGACGTAGGGAATCTATATCAATCTTGCTTATCCAGAGATAAATCGGTTGAACAGTATAAACGAGAAAGGGCGATGCGCCTCAATTCAAAGCCTATACTAGTTCGATAAATTGACTAACTTACTGGTAAGCCGGAGATCAGAACTGATGCAGCCCGTCCACCAATGAGCTTCGTCGGTAACTACTACTAAGGGTTTTGGCGTGAAGCCGGGTTGTATTGATTGTGAGAATAGTCTTTACAATGGACGAGGGTTCATATTTATACCCTGGTCATGATGAGTCCTGATCGGACTTGACTAACTTGCAGATAAAGTAAACTAAGCTAATATAGAATGGGACTCTCAATATGCCTTCAAAAAGGAAATGGTCCCTGCATCTGATACGCTTCCTTCTCAGCCGACGCGCCTTTCCTCTTGTACTCGTTATCGGGTCGGACTCCTGCTTCATCGGATCTCTTCTGCATATCGGCTTCCTTCTCTGTCATCTTCGGCTTTGACCAGTCAATGGGTCCACCAGCCTTACCACGTCACCTCATGACTCAGCATATCTGGTGCGAAAATCTGGTGTCAACACATGCCCCCAGTTTCGGAGTATGAAGGATTCATGCTTCGAAATTCTGTAAATCCAGCGTCTCAATCTCCTAGCCGATGCAATTCGCTTCATAGATTCAACAGCTTGACTTCTCTAGCACTGCCCTTTTCATAGCCGATACCTTTCTTCAAGCTTCTTTATCATAACATGTTAGCCAATATGAATAATCAAGAAAACTCTACTCTTCCTGCTAAATAACTTGGTTTTTCATTTTCAAATCAAAACATAACTTCGCTCCTCAAATGATTCTCTCAGATCGCTCAATGTGTATTATTCCTCACCAAGGCACTGTATCGTCTCTTTTCTTCCTACTTCTAATAAGGCCTTTTTTTGTGGAGCTCAGGGTAGGATATAGAAAGGAAGCATACTTGCACTGCATATCTTGCAAAGTCAAAAACCGGATCCAGTGGAGAAAATAAGTCATACAATCAGATCAAGATGTGCATGTGTGTGGAATTTTTTGGGTGGAACTCCCTTTTTGCACGACTCTTCATTTTACTTTTCTTTTCTGATATGGGCTATCTTTCATATATATTTTTATCACCTTTTTTTTTCTTGCATAGCCCATACCTTTTGCATAATGAATTTGAAGAGTCATGTCAAAGGGACGGAGTATTTTTGTATGGATGGAAGGCATGTTTTTGCGTAACTCCCAGTATAGAAGTCAGCATATGAATAGTCGAGTATGTGAATCCAGACCAAACGACAGTGATGTGCCCAAAAATTAAAGTCTAGCATACTCAACAATGGAATAATATGTGGAGTGTACGTGATCTCGATCTTAAAAGCATGAAACAAATCTCACAAGGGTCACAAACAATTTGACAATGCTCAATACAAAACAAGCAGCATATGTGTAAGGTTTTCAGAAGATATCAACATATGGCTCTGGTAGGAATTTCATATCATTGAGGAGCTAAACTATGTATTTTATTTTCACAAAATAAAATTCCCAAGTATTTCGCAGTAAGAAATAAAGTTTACTTGATCATACCATAGTTTTCGGATCGACGAGCCGACGTCATATTGGCATAGATGTTGAAATCCTTTCTTCTGAATCTTGGTATTCCAGCACTGTTCCTTCATCAGCAGCGACGGTATGAGCAGCAGTGGTATCGGCTTTACGAATTTACCCAAATTCTAGGGTAGTACTTCTTCAAATACTTCCCGTTCAATGATTTAGGAAATGTTTCTCCTTCAACCAAGACATGTCTGATTGATTTGTAACGTAACTTCCTAGAAGTCTCGACAGAAGAATCCTTCAAATATTTAACGATTTCTTTCCTCCAATCTCCTTCTGGTATCTCCTGTACCATCACATCGGACATAGGCCGATAGCCAGACGCCTTTTGCGCCAGCCGATCTGCTTCCTTGTTACGATGTCTTGGAATATACTTAAGAATTACCAAGGCGAACTGGTCAATCAAATCCCGGCATTTCTCAAGGTAAGGCATCAACGCATCCATCTTGCAATCATACGTGCCGAGTAACTGATTAATGACCAACAAAGAATCTCCAAATACGTCGATCTCTTTAAGAACCCGGAGATCTTTCATCAATGCTTCATATTCCGCCTGATTATTTGTGCACTTTTCAATCGGATAAGCAAACTTGAATCTTGCCCCCCGAGGCGAAATAATAAGAAGGCCGATTCCGCAACCATCATTGCAAGATGAACCATCAGAGAACATGGTCCAGGGAACTGCGTCAACCACATCGGCCTCTGTATTGATCGGACCAATTGCATCAAGCTCCATGGTGCATTGTTCAACAGTATCAACATTAGGTCCACAATGATCAGCAACCAAATCAGCCATTAAAATAAAGTTTCAGAGCCGACTGCTTGGACCGGCTGTAATCCTTGATCGGACACCTTGAGGAAATCTCCATCCCATGTTTTCCCTGACAGGCATTCAATTCCTTCAAACTCCCAAATCGTTGATTCAGCTGTAGCAATGCTAACCGAATCATCAGCCGGGACGATCTCCACATTATTGCCCTGCCATTGAATCAAACATTGGTGCATCGTGGATGGGATGCAACAATTGGCATGAATCCAATCTCGTCCGAGGAGCATGCTGTAAGAACCTTGGCCATCAATCACAAAGAAGGTGGTCGGCAATGTTTTGCTGCCGATGGTCAATTCAACATGAATTGCCCCCCGAGGCTCTGAAACGTTTCCACCAAAGTCCTTGAGTGTCATATTGGTCTTGATCAGATCATCAATCCCTTTTCCCAACTTGCGGAACGTGGAATAAGGCATGAGATTGACTGCAGCTCCTCCATCAACCAGCATCTTGGTCATCGGCTTCCCATCAACGTATCCCTTGATGTACAGAGGCTTCAGGTGCCGATACCCGTTTGCATTTGGTTTCTCAAAGATAGCCTTCTCTGAATCCAGAACCAAGCATGCGGCGGCTTCCTCCAGTTCATAATCGACTTCATCATTGTCCTGTTCATTAGGAGCAGCAAAATCAAAAGGCAACATCAAAACCATGTTTATTGCGGCCGATGTGCTTGCTTCATCATCATTGGCCATCTTGATGCGCCATGTCTTCTTTTCTTTTGCCAATTCCTGCTCCTGAATCTGCTCATGATAGCGCAACCTCTGAACACGTCTCTTTTTGGACCTCGAAATCCCTGATGGGCACCATTGTTCAAGCTTCATTTGAGGTTCTTTAATCCGATTCCGAACTGGAGCCTTTTCTTCCATTTTTTCAGGGCCAAGAGCATCAACCTGGCCTTCGATATTTTTACGGCCATGAGCATCAACTTGGCCTTCATCTCCTCGATGATGATCATCAATCCTAGCGCCGATCCGTTCATGAACTGATCGTCGACCTCTCTTGGAAGCTCTGTATTCTTCATACTGGAAACTGCATTCAGGACAATCTGCTTTTGATGGCAATCTAAGCTTCTCGTTCCAGCAGAATACGAAGAAAGGACACCCCCAGTGATCATCATCCTGATCATACCGGTCATAACCTTGACGCCTGTCTATATGCCAATCGGACCTGTAACCGTACTGACGACGATCATCGATTCTATCATCAAACCAGTGTCTGCCATCGGACCTGTCATCATATCGGCGTCGGCCATCAGACCATTCATCATATCGGCGTCGGCCATTGAACCTGTCATCACGTCGGCGCTGATCATCAAACTCTTCATCAAGCCGCCTTGCTTGATACTCGCGCCTCCGACGTCGTCGTTCTTCGCGCTCTTCCCATGCTCGAGCTGCTGCTTGCTGCCTCTTGTACTTGTTAATCAACATCTGAGAAGTTACACGCGGCCGATATCCACCAGGAGCATTAGATTCTCTCCCAAACGCCTGATGATTCCTCCGCAGCTCTTCAACAGTAACTTGAACTGCAGGATCAACGGCACCAGAACTCTTGGCGTGATCCGATGTAAGCACCTTAAACTTCCCTTTTCATCAGCATCAACCATATTAACAGAAAAGGAGAAATCAGCAAAGTTATTAGGAAAGGGATGACCGTCGATCTTCATGGCTTTCTTGTTGTCTTCAAATTTGATCTTGCCAGATTCTATAGCCAATTGGATCTCCCTTCTGAATACCTTGCATTCATTTGTCTCATGAGAAGTCGAGTTATGCCATTTGCAATATTT
>CM014275.1:13772936-13823869 GCA_004135705.1 Alloteropsis semialata
GCAGTTTCTTGTTCAGCATCAGATGACGACATCTTGGGATTTGTTTCTCGTGTCCCACCAGGCGTGCCAAAAATGACAAGATGAGTCTATACACGTGTCTGATTTGTTTCTCGTGTCCCACTGGGCGTGCCAAAAATGTGTTGACGCGGAAAATCGGCGGTCGTATCCTCCATGTGCAGCACACGAAGACCAGGGAGATCTGCTTCGCTCCAGTGCCAGCCCACACTCCAGTTTAGGTTCGCAGCGTGCCAGTCAATTTGACCTGAAATTGACAAGGAGAATAAATAGTTAAATTACTCTTTGATTGTGCCGGCTCTATTTCAGACGATGGAGTAACGTCGAATTTTAGCCAAGACCCAATCAGGCACGTGTCGGCCGATACCAATCGGACCTCAAAATCGGACTTCATTGATGACGTCAATCGGACCGAGTAATCGGACCTCAATCAGACACCGAATCGGACCTCAGAATCGGACCAATCAGGATCGGACCTTGATTGATATAACAGATTAGCCTTTGAATAAAATAAAGCATAAAACAAGGCCAATATGTAAAGTAATGGATCAGCTGTGTCTTGAAACAAGATATCAAATAATCAAAGTGTAAGCCGATACATTGTCCATCTTGCCTAGTTGCCAGTTTGACTCATCTTATCGGACCATCTAACTAGCCAATCGGACCATAACTTTTTCAGAGAAATCTAGCTCCGACGTAGGGAATCTAGATTTCTCCAACTATGATCAGATCGGATAGCTAAATAGTCAAATTCAACTTACCAATCTAACAACTAAACAAGATGCTCGCACCAATGTTAATCAGATTAAGGAAATAAGCAGATAAAACATTAACAGAGTCGTTCTGATTCTAAGATATGCTACCAAATAATCAAGCATGACCTAGCTCCGACGTAGGGAATCTAAACCACACTTAACATTCAAATAGCAATAAGGCATAACCAAAGCTTCCTTTGACTAATCAAGATGAATCTAACTCCGACGTAGGGAATCTAAACCAAGCATGACAATCAAAGATTAATCTAATCGTATTGCAAAGATCCAGCTCCGACGTAGGGAATCTACACCAGTGCAATACTCAAAGAACAACCAGATTAAACCACAAAGCAGGATCGGACCTAGAACGATGCTGTAAGATAAATATTGCTTAAATTGGACCAAGACCAATGCTCAAAGCCGTTGAAGAAGTAGAATTGATTCACATGGCGTAGATCTAAATCAATCTAGCAACTCCAAACAAACCGCAAAAACTGCCTTTAGTAACCAAGATGAGTCTAGCTCCGACGTAGGGAATCTAGCCTAATCTTGATATCTAGCTCCGACGTAGGGAATCTAGACTTAAAGTGCAGTCCGATAAACGATAATCTGTTGGATAATCAATATTGATCTAGCTCCGACGTAGGGAATCTATATCAATCTTGCTTATCCAGAGATAAATCGGTTGAACAGTATAAACGAGAAAGGGCGATGCGCCTCAATTCAAAGCCTATACTAGTTCGATAAATTGACTAACTTACTGGTAAGCCGGAGATCAGAACTGATGCAGCCCGTCCACCAATGAGCTTCGTCGGTAACTACTACTAGGGTTTTTGGCGTGAAGCCGGGTTGTATTGATTGTGAGAATAGTTCTTTACAATGGACGAGGGTTCATATTTATACCCTGGTCATGATGAGTCCTGATCGGACTTGACTAACTTGCAGATAAAGTAAACTAAGCTAATATAGAATGGGACTCTCAATATGCCTTCAAAAAGGAAATAGTCCCTGCATCTGATACGCTTCCTTCTCAGCCGACGCGCCTTTCCTCTTGTACTCGTTATCGGGTCGGACTCCTGCTTCATCGGATCTCTTCTGCTTATCGGCTTCCTTCTCTGTCATCTTCGGCTTTGACCAGTCAATGGGTCCACCAGCCTTACCACGTCATCTCATGACTCAGCATATCTGGTGCGAAAATCTGGTGTCAACAGTATTTGATTTACTCGAATCAATATTCTACATCAAGTAGAAAATCATGCAAAATTCAAAGAAAAGGTATATATTTTGTTTAAACACAAGGTAATGGCAACACGCATCTACTGCACTCATGCAGATTATGCTTCATTACTGTGAGGTTCTACCTTCAAAGTGTTTAAACAACAAATTAAACTAATGGAATAACACAAGATGATAGAGATCTAGGCACTGGCTGCAATAAATTCTTTGAATTTATTTGCCCAGAGACCGTGCTTTTAGGCAGTAAGTTACTTGCCCATTGCTTGGAGGTCTACATCTTATGATGATTACCTTCACGGTGTATATCCAAAGTTTAAACAAAATTATACTATAATGACTCTCAAGTCATTAATTCCTTTAGGAATACAAATTATAGCAGTTGCACTGCCCATTGACATATACCTTAATTTTGTTGCAAGAATCATCTTGCCTTTCATACAATGCAAAATAAATCTAAAGGTATAGGTAAATGAATTTTGGATTGAATAAAATAATAGAATTAAGTATATACTATGCTCCATTATTAAAAGATACACATCATTTATATGATGATCAATTCATCCAACAGTTTAAAATAGAGACTATATATTGACCATGGCTATCAGTCATTTATTCCTTCAGGAATAAAGAGCAATATATAAGCAGCAATTACATTGCCTATTTTAAACCACTATACCTAATTTTGATACAAGATTCATCTTGAATTCAAATATTTTGCATATACTGCAACACTACATTTCATGTATTTAAAGCAGTAAATTAATTTAACACATGACTATACCTCATGTGGTACATGATTCAAAATAGCCATTATGAAGTCAATATAAGTTGCTTCACATGCAAAAACTTATATGGCATGGGCAATGAATTTGAAATTCATTTCATATTCTAAATATTCCATTTATATGGAATAAATCATAGCTTAGAATTCAAAATTTCAACCAAATTATTGCCTTATTAAACGTGTACTTTCCATATGGATCTCAAAACATCGAGTATCAAATGGAAATGGTATCCTAAATATTTTGAGTTACACTCAAAAGATGTTATGGCCAACATAAGGTCGTAATATTACCAGAATTAAAAAGGCGACTGGTTCTAAATTCATCTACATGATCAAATTCATGACAAAATACAACATCGTTGTATACATAGAGAAAATCTATTATAGATTTACCTCTATGATGAATTTGTATATCATACAGAACTAATTATGAAGCCTTATCCATAATTTTCTCAATAGGTGGAACTATTGCATCAGCAATACCATCACCAAAACTACACCAAACTTTCTGAAATCAAATGACACTTTGAGATATCAAATGATATGACCACACCAGTGTCGACGACCCCGCCGAGTACCCCGACGACTTCACAGAGTACTTCGACCACTCTGCCGAGTACTCTGCCAAGTACTCTGACCTCGCCGACTACATCTCCGAGTACTCTGCCAAGTACTCCGACCGCGCCGACTACATCTCCAACCCCTACTGGACCAATCACTCGGAGCCGAGCTAAGAGAATACAACAAGAGGTGCACGCGCTACTTTGTGAGTATCAATTGAACATTAATGAGAACTTTGAGCTACCTAAGTCGTACATGTTGTTATTGCTCAGGTTCACCAAGGAGGAAGACAAGGATGCATCAAGAGTGGAACAGAAAGAAGAATCACGTTCACATCAGTCCTGCGTGATAGAACTGTCCAGAAGAAATATTCATATCTTTTGACTCACAAAAGCTATGAAGGCTCATGAGTACTCTTTGGAAAGGTCTTGAAGTCTAGTTTCCAAATCTACCACTCCCGGGTTGTTTGGAGCTTTCCCTTGAAGTGGCCGAGTTGTTTAGTGCACACTAGTCTGAGGGACTACAGTCCGCCTGAAGTCAAAATGTCCGAGCAAAACTGTACTAATAGACAATAAATATTGGAGCAAGCTATACATGGTTTGAAAGCCTATCCAGTTAGCTTTCAAACGCATCCAGCAGCATCTCATTTGAAGCTTCCAAGAAGGAGTTAAAGCCAAAACATTGAAGACTGCGCAGAATTCCAGGAGTCACGCGGGAACCACTCAGGAGGCCTTTTCACACTAGCGTTGCTTTCACATTGTTTCGTGTTTATACCTATCCAGGAGGGTTATTCCTTGTATAAATATCCCCCTATATGTAAGCAAACAACAGACTTTGATGATTAGATAATCCAAGTGATTTTGCAGCCGAGCTGCTGAGTGTTTACTCAAACCCTTGTTCTTCCTTGTTTTTCCTGGACTTGTGAAGAGATTCCTCTGGGATCCTCTAGTTCGTGCTTTGCGGGTTCCAGTACGGCTGCCTCGCCTTGTGTGGATTAGCTCTGGTTGTGGTTCTGCGGTCGTTTGGAGATCGAGTCGAAGTCTTCGCGGTTTCGGTGTCTCTCTCCCCGTCGCTTGGTCGCATCCGACCTTGGTCAGGTATAAAGCTAGTTATCCGCTGATCTTCAGCAAGTTTACCTTACTTCCCCGCTGTCTCTATAGCCAATCACCTTGTTCTTAGACCTACTGCCGTGAAGATCGGGCCACCCTTGGTACCGAAATTAGTTCGGTAGTTATCATCTGGTATCAGAGCTTTCGTTGACACGGTAGGTCTTACCATCATCCACATATTTATCCTTACATTAGATCGTCATATATATTTGTTTGTCCTATAGTCCAAAGCCACTAAGAATTCCTATAGCCTTTTGGCGGTACTGTTACCCTGTGTTTGGTGTGTTCATCCAGTTGCTAGTCACCACCATTTCTATTTTGTGTTATTCCATCTATTAACCGCACCCCTGTTAGTGTTATAAAAAAAAGAAAAAAAAGAAAAAGAAAAAAAGAGAAAGCATAGAGTCAAAAAAAAGAGAAGTGAAAGGAGTTTGAAGAAGGACTGTGTTGCGGTGTGCTGCTGAAATTTTAGTTTATACACTAGGGTGGTGGTAATCTTGATACAACAGCGAATATCTTTTGAGCACATCAACCCACTCGGTTGCAGTACCGTAGCCCTCCTTGATTAGCCACCTACAGCTCCACTTAAAACCTGAACCGGGACAGTTGATTTGTAATCCTTTCAACCGCTTAACCACAGCTGGGTGCTACCACATCTAGCACCATCACGGTCCTAGAGATCAGGGAAGAGCTTGGGTAAGTAAGAGGTGAGAATTGAGTGTTTCCACAAATATTTTCCATTCCACTTTTTGCTGCTCCTAACATGGCAGGATCAGATTCAAGTGTTCATGGAGGACACCGTGGCGATAGGGATAACCCTGTCACACAGGATGAGATGCGTCGCATGGCCGAGTCACTTGTGGAGGCCATGGGAAGGATGCTTGAAGAACGCCTTCCAGCAGCAGGAGGTCGAGGGCCACATCGCCGTGGTCCAGAAGAAGATCATCAAGAAGAATCCGGAGGTGAGAATTCTGGTTTTGGCCATGAATTCGAACATTTCGATGATGACCGTGGAGGACATGGTGGAGGACGCCGTGCTGATTTTGATAATCAGCGTGGTCGTCGTGCACACGGGCGTCGTGTACGATTTGAAGATCGTGATCAAGAAGAGGGATCCAACGATGAAGAAAATCCCTTCGGTCATGGGGGAATGTTTGAGCGGCGCCGGAATCATCACCAGCGTGATCAGTTTGAAGAAAGGGACCGTCCTCGTGGTCGCTATCATAGAGATGATCCAGATAATATTGCTCGAGTTAAGTTGAATGTTCCTAAATTTACTGGAAAAGAGAATGCGGATGAGTTCCTTGAATGGGCTGAACAGTGTGATCAAATTTTCAGAATTCACAATCTGTCAGATCAGCACCGTGTGAACCTAGCCTCAGTCGAATTCTCTGGGTATGCACTGACTTGGTGGAATCAGGTGCAGGAGAATCAACTTGATTTGGGTCGAGGTTATATCAATACCTGGGAAGAGATGAAACAAGTAATGAGAAGGCGGTTTGTGCCTTCAAGCTATCAGCGTGATCTCAGAAACAGATTACAAACATTGAAGCAGGGAAAGAGATCGGTTGATGAGTATTTTAAGGAGATGGAATTATTGTTAGTATGGACTGGGATCAGAGAGGATGCCGAGTCAAAAATGGCAAGATTTTTTGGTGGACTTAATGAAGAAATTTCTGGATTTGTCAAGATGTTTCCATACAGAACCCTGCAAGATCTAGTTGATCAAGCGATGCGCACAGAGAGGAAAATTCAGCAAGAGTCACGTGGAAAATCTTATGCAAGTCATTCTAATGTTGTCCCATGGCGCAAACAGCAATCCAGTGCTTCTTTTGGTGGAGGACGACCCCAAGGAGCTGCAGCTAGGTCCTTTCCATCAAATGGTACATCAAAGAATGCGGCTTCTACAGCATCATCTCCTGCGCATCAGCAGCGATCTACTGCCAGTTCAGCAGCCCCAACCGTCGCTTCAGGAGCTACTTCATCTATGCAGAGTAGAGAAATTGTGTGCCACAAGTGCCAAGGGCGTGGTAACATTGCTGCTCAATGTCCGAGTAGAAGGACCATGTTGTTAAATGAGAAGGGTGAATGGGAATCAGAAAGTGACCCAGAAGATGAAGGGCCAAGATTTGATGAAGAAATCGAAGAGGAAGAGAATGAGATCCAGCCTGATGAAGGAGATCATAATTGTTTTATTTCTCTTCGGGTGCTAAGTGTGACTGCTGAAAAGGAAGAGAACGGACAGCGCCACAATCTTTTCCATACCCGAGGTATGATCAAAGATAAGCTATGCCGCATCATTGTTGATAATGGTAGCTGCAACAACATTGCTAGTCAAGAATTGGTGGACAGATTGGGATTAAAACCAAGGCGTCACCCTAGTCCCTATAAGATGCAGTGGCTTAATGATTGTGGAGCGCTGCGTGTCAGTCATATGGTGAATATTCCTTTCTCTGTTGGGAAGTACAATGATCATGTAGAATGTGACGTGGTACCTATGCAAGCGTGCCAATTGCTGCTAGGGAGACCATGGTTATATGATCGTGATGTTCAGATCTTTGGAAGAGCTAACAAGCTGTCATTCATGTACAAAGGAGAGCGCATCTCTTTGCTTCCTTTGACACCGGAGGAAATCTTGAAGGATGATCTAAGAAAAAAACAGCGAGAGAGTGAGAACCACTTAAGAGTGACCCACAAAGATAGTGAGGGAGGGTTCCCACAGCCAAAGAAAAATCCACAGCCGCAAAGAGCCCAAAAACCGGGAAGAGAAGGGTTAGTAATGATGGCTAGAAAAGGAGATCTAAAAGAATTGAGTGAACCCACTTCCATGTTCTTTGTACTCTTGTACAAGGACACTCTTCTTTCTACTAACAACTTACCCTCTATCTTGCCAAGTGTTGTTTTCGATGTGTTACAGGACTTTGAAGATGTCTTTCCGGATGAGGTACCACCAGGCCTACCTCCCAAGAGAGGGATCGAGCATCAAATCGACTTGGTTCCTGGTGCGTCACTTCCGAACCGTACTTTATCAATGTTACTGCGAGTTGTTCTCAAGAAGAATTTGAAACTTTGGGAGGAGAGTTTGCCACATGTCGAGTTTGCATACAACAGGGCAGTACACTCGACCACTAAATTTTGTCCATTCGAGATTGTATGTGGATTCAAACCCACTGCTTCCATAGATCTTTTGCCTTTGCCTATGCAGGAACGTGTGAACTTCGACGCAAGCAGGCGAGCTGAATTTGTCAAGAACCTTCATGAAAGAACTCGAAACAACATTGAGAAGATGACCGAGAAGTATGAGAAGCGCGCCAACAAGGGTCGAAGAAAGATGATATTTGAAGCAGGAGACTTGGTGTGGGTACATCTCCGAAAAGAGAGATTTCCAGAACAACGCAAGAGCAAGTTGCAACCTCGAGCCGATGGTCCATTCAAAGTACTACGCAAGATCAATGACAATGCCTATGAGATTGATCTGCCAAGTACTTATGGAGTGAGTACCAATTTCAACGTGTCCGACCTCTCTCCATTCTTTGGATTGGACGAGTCGAGGACGACTCTTTTTCAAAGGGGGGAGGATGATATGACCACACCAGTGTCGGCGACCCCGCCGAGTACCCCGACGACTTCACAGAGTACTTCGACCACTCTGCCGAGTACTCTGCCAAGTACTCTGACCTCGCCGACTACATCTCCGAGTACTCTGCCAAGTACTCCGACCGCGCCGACTACATCTCCAACCCCTACTGGACCAATCACTCGGAGCCGAGCTAAGAGAATACAACAAGAGGTGCACGTGCTACTTTGCGAGTATCAATTGAACATTAATGAGAACTTTGAGCTACCTAAGTCGTATATGTTGTTATTGCTCAGGTTCACCAAGGAGGAAGACAAGGATGCATCAAGAGTGGAACAGAAAGAAGAATCACGTTCACATCAGTCCTGTGTGATAGAACTGTCCAGAAGAAATATTCATATCTTTTGACTCACAAAAGCTATGAAGGCTCATGAGTACTCTTTGGAAAGGTCTTGAAGTCTAGTTTCCAAATCTACCACTCCCGGGTTGTTTGGAGCTTTCCCTTGAAGTGGCCGAGTTGTTTAGTGCACACTAGTCTGAGGGACTACAGTCCGCCTGAAGTCAAAATGTCCGAGCAAAACTGTACTAATCGACAATAAATATTGGAGCAAGCTATACATGGTTTGAAAGCCTATCCAGTTAGCTTTCAAACGCATCCAGCAGCATCTCATTTGAAGCTTCCAAGAAGGAGTTAAAGCCAAAACATTGAAGACTGCGCAGAATTCCAGGAGTCACGCGGGAACCACTCAGGAGGCCTTTTCACACTAGCGTTGCTTTCACATTGTTTCGTGTTTATACCTATCCAGGAGGGTTATTCCTTGTATAAATATCCCCCTATATGTAAGCAAACAACAGACTTTGATGATTAGATAATCCAAGTGATTTTGCAGCCGAGCTGCTGAGTGTTTACTCAAACCCTTGTTCTTCCTTGTTTTTCCTGGACTTGTGAAGAGATTCCTCTGGGATCCTCTAGTTCGTGCTTTGCGGGTTCCAGTACGGCTGCCTCGCCTTGTGTGGATTAGCTCTGGTTGTGGTTCTGCGGTCGTTTGGAGATCGAGTCGAAGTCTTCGCGGTTTCGGTGTCTCTCTCCCCGTCGCTTGGTCGCATCCGACCTTGGTCAGGTATAAAGCTAGTTATCCGCTGATCTTCAGCAAGTTTACCTTACTTCCCCGCTGTCTCTATAGCCAATCACCTTGTTCTTAGACCTACTGCCATGAAGATCGGGCCACCCTTGGTACCAAAATTAGTTCGGTAGTTATCATCAAATATTCCAAATTCTCTATAAGAAAAAAGGAAAATTAGTAAAATCGCAACTGCGATTTGTGGTTTATGGTTTTGGTCAAGCCATAACCATGCACTCTCAAAGTATCCAATTAGATATGCACTCATGCATTCTAATTCAACTCATACTAACTGAGTTAGAAAAATATCTGTTATAGTGGTTTCAACATGGAATCACATTATGACAATGTTGACGCTCCTTAGCGACACACTTTTACCCTTGTTTATCTTCAATAATGGCATGAATTTGATATCTAAACTAACGATCATACTCTATAACCGGGATGTTTTCACATATGCATGTGTTTTTGGAGGAATTGTGTTTACGCAGGTTTTTGGGCTTAAATGGAGCACAAATGGACAAGGCTTGGAACCAAGGACAACACGGTGAAAGATGAAGGCCAGAGGCCCGAAGAAGAGCCCAGACCGGCCGGCCCCACATGCCTAGGCCGGCCGGCCTAGGTGGTTTCCAGCCCCGTTCGTGCTCAACTTTGGTGAACCGACCTCCAAGGATATTTGAAAGGCAAGTGCTTCAAGATAAGGTCAAGAGACTTCGGGGTCAAGTCAACTCAATTGGAGAATTTGGAAGTTTATCACTTCCCATTCTCATCTCAAAGATATCCTGAAGCAAACGACGTCCAAAGGCCCACATGCATAGGTGGAACAACTACTGAAGCTTCCGGAAGACTTGAGGAGAAAGATGAAGACGAGACGGCCAGGGAAGGACCCAGGCCGGCCGGCCTGGACCCACCTGAGCCGGCGGGCTCAGCCCCTTTCTGCACCGCCTCGCCTCCCCCTTCGACCTAGGGCTTCCTCAGGGTATAAATAGCCCATGTACCCTCGAGCCACATATAATTGAGTTCGTCATTCGCCGCCAAGGAGCAGAGAAGCTAGAGGGACACCTTTCGGAGAGCTGAGGGTCGTGCTAGTTGTCTAGGGTTCTTTCCTAGCCGACGTTGGAACCCTGCGAGGAAGACCACGTCGGAGTTCTGGAGCTAGGATCATCAAGATCAGGGTAGGATCCCGGTGGTGATCTTGTGATGTACTTACATTCATGGTGAAGTTACATGTGTTTCCGAATTTCTAGCGATCAAGTGCCTCTTCTTCGATTTCGTTCTTGCTTGGATTTGCCTCTTCTTCAATCTATTCTCGAGATAGATTGCTTAGGGTGTTCTGGTAGCCATCATTGCTAAGGGTTCATACCGGATCTACCAAGTGGTTCGACACGTTCACTTGTGAACGTGCCCTTAAGTCACCTACGCCAAAAGGGAGCATCGTGACAGGGTGTGATCCCGTGTAAGGTGGGGCTTTCGGGAGTTTGATCGGAGGTCGCGATTTAAAGATGCTTTTCATTGAGATTCACATCTATCTTTCTTCACTCAATTTGGCTCGGAGCTACAACATATGCATGATCTAGGCGATCTAGATTGATTATCTCTAACTTTCTCTTGCTACCTCTGGAGTTTGATGTTTAGTAGATTAGATCTATTTGCAACCCCTCTTCAAGATAAAAGGCTTTCAATGCTAGTTTGATTATTTCTTATGTCCTTAGTTCCGTGGATTGATAAACCTTGGGGGAATACTCTGAGGGAAAAACTACAACTGATCCGTGCGCTTGCGGTTCACGATTGGCGTGCTTAAGAGCCGTCAACAAGCTTTTCTGGCGCCGTTGCCGGAGAACTATCGATTTGACTACCATTCGTAAATATTTCTTTTTCTTGATTTTCTTTTGATTTTTTTATCTCTTATTTTCTCTTTTATCAAAAATAGATCTAATCCATAAAAACAAAAAAATCAATCTAATCCAAGTTTTGTTTTACTTTCTCCTTACTCTATCTTTTTCTTTTAGATCTTGTATATATATTTTGTTCACTAACCCTAACAGGAGATGGATGGCTACCTCTCCGACAAACCAAAAAATTTTGTGGATGATCCGGAAAAACTTTACAGGCAAAGGAGGCGTGAAGCACAAGCTAAGAAGTTGGAATTAGTAGATCCGAAAGGCGAGACCGCAAGTTCATCATCTACTCCACCACCAAGTCCAAAGGAAGCACCACCGCAACCCAGGATGGCGCTACCGGAACGTACGATCGGAGAGCTGTGCATCCCGGACATCAAGGATTTGCCTATCCAAGACCTCAACGAAGTTGGAGGGCCGTTCGAGATCAAGATTTCAACCATTCGTATGGTGCAAAGCTCGCCCTTCACCGGAAAAGAAGATGCCAACCTTCACCTTCAAGCATTCATCCAACTATGCTGCACCTTCGACATGCAAGGAGTAACTCAAGATCAAGTGAGAGTGAGGCTCTTTCCGTTCTCTCTACTTGGGAGGGCACTTCAATGGTTTCATTCTCTACCAGCGGAAACGGTGCAAAGTTGGGATGCCTTAATGAAAGCTTTCATGACGGAGCTCTACTCACCGGGCAAGACTCAGATTTTGCGCAACAAGATCGCTACCTTCGCGCAAATCCCGACGGAGACTATTGCAGAAGCCTATGAGTGCTTCAATGACTACATCCGAGCCGTGCCGCATCACAAGTTTCCGAAGGAGGATCTAGTCCAGAAGTTCTACCATGGCCTCACGATCGCATCAAGGGCTATCATCGACGCATCGGCTGGAGGAACCATTATTGAGCTCACCCCGACTCAAGCTCTCAAGCTATTCAAGAAGGTGGCGGATAATGATGCGTGGGCATCATTGGGACAGCTGCATCCTACACCGTCTGCGGGAGTTGCTAAAAGTGTTTTGCAGGTGGAGCGCGAAGAATTACTTGAAGGGAAGATCGATTCACTCATGAGGAGGTTGGAGAAGATGGAGGTGGACAAGAAGGAAGCTCATGCTATTGATTTGAAGCCAGCTGAAGCAAGGTCCACATGTGAAGATTGTGGAGAGTACGGCCATGTCCAGAAGAATTGTCCGAAAGAAGCTAAAGTGCTTGTCACACACGGATTTACGAATAAACCCGAATGCTACTATATGTGTACCCAGGAAGTCCAACACACACATATAGCTTTAGGATAATAGAATATCAAAGTAAAACAAGTGCTCGAATACAAAAGAATAGCATCTCAGAATTATTACAAATAAGACTCAAATCTTAAATAAAAGTTTACGCATACGAAAAGATAAACTCTCGTGGCACCACTAACTCCACAAGGACACCAACTGGTTGACAGCTGCCTAGAAGTCTGGAACATCCTCAGGAAACTCCACAACACCTTCAGGTTCATCTGATTACCCTTCTGGGATTTTGTTGAATAATGCAAGTGTAAGTAAACCAGCTTTACTTAACAAATATAACACGAGGTATGAAGGCTTAAAAGGCTAGACACGGTTTAACTGCAGTAAGCACTTTTAATAGTTCAATTTTAACATTATCCAAAATTACTACAATGTAATAGGAATAACCCAGTTGTTGTAACACCCCAGTGTTAATAAGAGATTTTAATCCTTACTATGGTTGTGTCATATGGTCATTTAAGCTTAAGCGGACACTAATATGGATTAAAGAAATGAAGTGAAGGAAATTAAAAGAGGAATGGTGGTTTCTATGCTTAAGCTCTAATGTCGAATTTTGTGTCACATTTCAAGTTTAAATTTTCACTTTTGAACCAAATGTCATTCAAAGTTTGGGGCAAGGATTTGAATTTGAATTTTGGATGTAAGAGGGGCATTTTGGTCATTTGAGTTTGAAGAAAAACAAAAGAAAAAGGAAAAGGACAGAAAGGGGAATTAAGGGACTGCAGGGCGGTGGACGCTGGCCGGGGAGCCGCTCGGCGCGGCGGTGCCACGCACCTGCTCGCCGCCGAGGGCGTGCCCCGAGGCCACGCGCCGGGCAAGCTGATGCCGCGCAAGCGGTGGCCAGCAGGACGTGGCTGCGCGCCTGGTTAAAGACAGCGCCGAGTTCGCTGTTGTTTCCTCCCCGCCGAGCTCGCCGACCAGTGTACGCCGTTCTTGCCGCCGTCGAGTCCTCTCCGCTTTGCTGTCCGGTTTCTCGCTGCTAGAGCCTTCCCTTGACCCTCCACTCAAGCCCCAAACACCTTTTCCCGGTTCCTGTGGGCGTGCTCCGGCGATTCCGTCGAATCGAGCCGCCATTGCCGCCATCGTTTCGTGGTCGCACGGTGAACTCCCATCTCCAAGCCCCCTCGTCCTCGTCCAAGTGTTTATCTGTGCTCAGGAGGTCCTTGCGCTGCTCGCCGTGGTATTTATTGCCCAGGGCCGTGGCTGGGTTGGCCGGAATGCCACCGCGCCACCGTGAGCACCCAGTTGGTCCGCCGCCGTCTTTGGAGAGAAAGGAGCCGTCCGTGCTCTTGGAGTCTGGGAGGGGGAGAGCGGCGTGTGTCCCTGGGTGTGTTGGAGCTCGTGGCGCTATTTGTTGCCGTGGAGAGTGGGTGTCCGGGTGGTTCTCCTAGCGCCGCCGCCAAGCTCTTGGTGTAGCGCCGCCGCCGCCTCTGAATCCCCGCCTAAGGTCATCAATGTTGGGCTCTGGGTGGGGGGTTGGGTGCACAGGGGTGGGGAATGTGCTGCCGTGGGTTTTTGGAATCCCGGGCCCCGCTATCAGCGCTTGCCGTTGTGGCCAGAGCTGCCGGGCCGGCTCTGTTCGTCTCGCGCGCGGGCGACTCCGCGAGGAAGAAAGGGGAACAGGAGTGGGCCAGGCCCACTCGTCATCTAGAGAAGAGAGGGAGAGAGTTTTATGGGCCGAGCCCCACCTGTCGGTCTGTGCAGGAGGGAGAGGGAGCGCGGGTGGAATAAGGGAGAAGCCCGGGGGCGTTTTGCAAAGTTGGTTAGGTTTTCAGGTTTTTAGGTTTTTGAGGGTTTTATTCAATGCATTAATAGATTAGAAATTCATATCTTTTAGTAGGAGTCTCCAAAATTTATGAAATAAATTTTGAAGGAATAGTTGCATTTTTGTTTATGCATTCATGCTTAGTAATCTAGGTTTTGCATAGTTTTAGTAATTAAGTAGTAATAGTTTAATCTAGGGTTTTTGTTTTGTTATTAAATTTCAAAATAATAGGTTGGGAAAAGGGCCTCTAATTTAATTTTTGCATGTTCTTGCATCATGTCGTGTAGATCAAGATACGTTGCAGCCAGAGCTGGTAGAAGTTCCTGACGACGTTCAGGAAGGAGACGAGCTGGTGTTCGAGACTGAAGCAGAAGCCGCACCGCAAGCCTCCCAAGCCATCGAACCAGAGATCAGTGAGCCAGGCAAGCCCCGGAGCATACCTGTCCCTATTTTATTAAATGCAATACAATGTGATTGAGCCTTTGATTGTGCATTAGAATAGGAGTTGATTGAAACGCAATTTTATGCATGATCATTCCTTGAATAAAGTTATCTTTGCCACCTTTTCAAAAAGATAAATTAGGATTGCTTAGACCTGCTCAGTACATTAGAAGTCAGGTGATTTCCCGGTCACCTGCATTCTAGGAGTTACATGTTTATGAATTAAAATATGAACAGTAAGATTTTGAGCAAATTTTGGGCAGGACGAGGCAATGAGAATGGTGATATGGTGGATGTTTTGGTAGTTTGAGATGGTCCTGCCCAGTTAATGAGTTATAGGAGGCATGATGTTTGCTTGGGGTCAAGCTTTGAACGTACTGGGCACATACCAGCGCTGGGGACCCGGAAAACCGATGTACTACTGCGGTACCAAATGTTGAACTGTGACTCACTGTGTCTGGCGAGGAACGTGGGCGGGGTCGTAATCGGTAACCCACATGCCTTTGCCCGGGCACTGTGTAGGGATTGGGGATGCGACCCCGGGCTATGTGGGCATAGTTCAGGCAATGGTGGCCGCAGTGGGAAAGGTAGCTTCGTGTGGCCTTCCGGGGGCGCGCACGCGGCGTGTGTCTCAGGTTATCCCTGCAGGGTTAAAAATTGATTCGAATCACCGAGTGTCACATACTTGACACATGCTTGATCACTGCCAAACGGATTAGGTGTTGCTTACGCTCACTTTTATATACTTTACATCCTGCTTGATAGTTCTATAGTTGCTTGTTTGGCTCAGTTTTGGCATGGCTAATCTAAAGGTCTAGAATATTAAGTGTAACGGGTTAAAAATTTGGTAATTTAAGAGGATTAAGATAGTAAGCTGTGTTTCTTGCAAAAGCTTGTTACTTTCTCTGTTAAACCTCAAAGCCTTGCATTTTCCTTGGAACTCCTTTAGATCTAGGTTGTCGGGTAAGACTAGCTGAGTACCTTTGTACTCAGGGTTGTTTGACCCCTGTTGCAGTTGATCCGGAAGAGTAGTTGCAGCTTTTGGAGCGGAGAAGGTCTTGAAGACGTAGATCATGTCTGGGCACGACATGATTTACTTTGTTAGCTTGTAAAATTATGACTTAAGAGCCACTTGCTGAACTTGGTACTATCTAGTTTGTGAGTTAGGACTTAATACTGTGTTTGTATAACTCTATCTTATCCGTGCTGTATATATGCGTTTGTACAATACCTGTGATGTATCCTCTGGTGTTGGGATCCTGAGTGTGTGTGATGAGAAAGTTGAAAGTGGATGATTCGGGTAGTCCCGGGGACACTCGACGGAACTCCGGACTTATGCTGACCCAGGTGTGTGACGTGTTTAGTGTTTAACACTACAGATCACACCTGAGTCAGTTTTAGTAGGACCGTTCCGCCACAGCTGGTATCAGAGCACAAATCCTCAGGACATCATAGATATTGTGTTGAACCCAGTAGAGTGCCCTACTAGGTAGTTATACAGGTTTTTCCGGGTGGCCCTAGTAAACTAACTTTTAAAGTTATGTATTTACTTTCTGCTAAACTTGTGATTTTGTAACGACGCACCTTCGATCAGGTATGAAAGGTAAGTTAATTCAGCAAGATATGATATTATGACTCTGACTTGCACAAGCTTGCTTGTGTGAGGGGCCCCGTTCACTGATTGTTCGGGGGGCGACCTGTCCATTGGCTAGCCCGTTGGGCTTGTCTTTGTGGCTTGTCGACATCTGCCGCCTGATGTGGAGTGCGGTTCCTGCCGTGTGATCTTAGTAATCACGGTCGCTTAACCCTGGGGAGTGGTCTACTCAGGGGCATCCCATATGGCAATGATATGGGACATGCAAACGCCGACCATACGGTGGTGAGTATGGGACAAGTGAATACTTGTAAATGTATGAAGCACTGTCCATGCAGTGTTGAACGCATGGGTGCCATTCCTATAGTGAATGGTAATGTATGGTTTTTTGCAGGTACACTAACCGCGATCGTAACGTATAGATTCGATAGATCTATTATAGGTTGAGAGTCGTACGAAAATGCCACCAATTTTATTCGAGAATTTGTTTGTTCCAGTCAGGACGTAGGATTCGAGCATGTGCATATCATACCAGTTGCATGGGTTTTGGGTAGCTTTTAAGGCTTTAGTTTTTCTCCTTGGCTTAAGGTTTTGTTTCCGTTGTTCAGATGGCTGGCAACTGGGTTGATGAAGAAGGGTGGACCCACGGGTTTTGTGCCAATGAGTCTGGTTTCCCTCAAATTTTGTGGGAAACAATGCTGAAGTTGGGGTATGAAGAGCATCAGGAGTATGTGGCTAAAGAGACCATCACTGAAAACCACTGTCTGTGTGAGATATACCTCCACTTTCCACCAAATCCTAAGTACCCAGAGTGGCCCACCAGAACTGTTTATGCTCAAGACATTGAGATGGATGACTCAATTGCTTTAGTTGCACACAAGGCTTTGACAGAGCTGTGTCATGAGCACTCTGTTAAAGTAGGTCAAACCAATGCCAAATACTTGTGAGAGAGTATGACCTGTGAGGATCCAGGATAAGAAAGGTGGGTGAGACCTCCAAGGCACAATACCATGAATTCATGGGTGCCAACAGTAGTTATATGCAGGCCCTGTTTAATATGAACCAAGAGCAAGAGAGAATATATAGTCAAAGTAGGAAGGAAGTGGAGCAAGTTGCCCAGAGAGAGGCTAAATTTGAAGTACAAATGAAACATTATCAAGATGAGGCAGATGTTAGGAATGTCACAGTAGGGATCCTTCGGGATTCCTATGAGAAGCGCATCAATGATCTCCAAGGCCAAATCCAACACCAACAAGAATATATTCATAATCGTAATTTAGATTATGAGATGCAAGCTCAAATGTGGAATAATAATATCAATAACCTCCAACAAGAAAGGTTGCAGAACCTTGCTGAAATAGAGGCTTTAAGGGTTGTCTTGGAAGAAGCCCAAGCCGAACACCAGGAACCTAATCAAGGTGAGGAGCCTGCAATGCCAGAGGATGGTGAGGAGCAAGGAGGAGATAATTTTGCGGAGTTTGGTGAAGAGCCTGCAATGCCAGAGGGTGATGAGGAGGAGGAACCTATGATGGTGGGTGGTTGGTTCGAAGTTGATGATTCCGATGAGGAAGGGGAGGAAGAAGACCCAGAAGAACCCAGTGAACCGATTAGTGTGGAAAATCAGTCATCAGTGCCATACCTTGAGGACTCCGTTGCTTCCTTCGGAGAATACAAGGGAGATTGTGGAACCTTGGGTGGTTTTAACCTGGGGTATGACGATCTTTTTGGCCTGGTTAGAGATAATCAAGATGAAATTTGTGAGATGCTTCGGCGACTGGGTCATAATGATTAAGATGCTCCTTGAAGATGTGTTGAGTGAGTGTGGTTGTTGTAAAAACTGTAAGGAATAAGTGAGCGGAGTGTACGCTCATGGGTTGTCTTTTGGAGTTTTCTTGTGTACTTTTCATGTATAATTAAGTGCGTAATATGCTGTTGTATTATACATGTACTGTTTTGAAGTGCACTTCTGTATTTATGTTATGAATAAGACAAGCTTGTGTAACTTCAATGTTTGCTTTGCCTTTACCAAATGTTGTGCTTTACTATGTAATAGCAACAATTTGAGTTAAGTGTTAATCGGGAGTTTTTCTTTCTTTATAGAATGTCAGAATCTCAGCGCAGTGGAAATGGATCTGGAGGGGCTGGAAATACCCCGCCAGAAGGGTCGGGACCTCCACAACCACCCACTCTATTGACTGTTGCTGATGTTATGGCTCATCTTGTCAGCAACAATGATGAGTTAACCCGGCTGATGAATAAGTTGACTCAGAGTATTGCGAGATCTTCTGCCCGTCGACAGCAGGATGCCATGGAAGGGGTGGATTATCAGAGGTTTATGGATGTCCATCCCCCAATCTTCTCTAGGCCAGAACACCCTTTAGAAGCTGATGAGTGGCTTAGAACCATGGAGCAGAAGTTTCGCTTGATTCCCCGCATCACGGATGCACAGAAGGTTAAATATGGATCTCAGCAACTTCATGGTCCTGCCGGAACCTGGTGGGAAAACTTCTTGGCAAGTCAACCGGCTGGAGCCATGGTGACATGGGATGATTTCCGCACTGCCTTCCGTGGATACCACATTCCTAGTGGGTTACTCAAGATGAAGTTAGAAGAATTCTTAAGGCTGCAGCAGGGCAGCAAGTCGGTGTTAGAATATACCAATGACTTTAATTTCTTGGCTCAGTATGCCCGCCCCTATGTTGATACTGATGAGAAGAAGCGGGATTGCTTTTATCGGGGTTTAAATTTGAAGATGCAACATAAGTTGTCCACCTGCACGTTTTCGGATTTCAATAGCTTGGTCAGTCAAGCTATTCAGGCTGAAGACCGGATGAAAGCTTATCATGTGGAGAAGAAGAGAAAGGCAGCTCCTGGTGGATCCCCACTGGCTCCACCCCAGCAGCGTATGCGGACGGTGTTCCGTATACCGGCATGCTCAGGGTATCGTGCTCCTCAACAACAACAGTACCAGCAGCCTAGGAACAGGCAGTGGGTAGTGAGGGCTCCAGCTAATGCTCCTCGGTTGGCTGGGTCAGGTTTTAACAACCGTGCTCCTGCTGGACAGCAACCCTGCTACAATTGTGGTCAGCCCGGGCACTTTGCTCGAGAGTGTCGGCTTCCCAAGGTTAATCAGGCAGTACCAGCACTTCCAGCTCCACCTGCACCAGCAGCTGCAGCAACTACTCCAGCTCAGGGATCAGGCTCTCGTTTTGTGAAGAAGAAGTTCTTGAACACCCGCACTGGACGGGTGAATTATCTCAATGTTGAGGAGATTCCCGAGGAGGAGCCGGTGCTAGCTGGTATGTTCACTGTCAATCACCATCCAGCATTTGTTTTGTTTGATTCTGGAGCATCGCATTCTTTTATCAGTCGAAGTTTTGCACTTAAGCAACAAATAAGTGTTAAAGTTCAAGAAACCAGACATATCATTAATGCACCTGGGGCCAAGCAAGTAACTAACCAAGTGGTTGATCAAGCTCAGTTGGAGCTTAGTGGGGTAATCTTTCCAACCAACGTAGTGGTGTTGGAAAACCAAGGGTTAGATGTAATTTTGGGCATGAATTGGATGAGGCATTACCAGGCAGTCCTGGATATACCTCTTAGGACGGTACACTTAAGAACTCCTGGGGGAGAACCTTTGCCTTTACAGTTGTTTAGTTTTGAAACTGCTGTTGGGTCAGTCCACAAGACTGAAGCAGTAGACTTGAAGAAAATTCCTGTGGTGTGCGAGTTTTCGGATGTGTTTCCTGACGACCTTCCGGGAATGCCACCAGATAGGGAAGTGGAATTTGCTATAGAGCTTGAGCCTGGAACTGCACCCATCTCCAGACGTCCCTATAGAATGACCCCAAAGGAGTTGGCAGAATTGAAAGTACAACTGCAAGAATTGTTGGATAAGGGCTATATCCGCCCTAGTTCTTCGCCCTGGGGATGTCCAGCCTTGTTTGTGAAGAAGAAGGATAAGAGTTTGAGGCTTTGTGTTGATTATCGACCATTGAATGTTGTAACTGTGAAGAATAAGTATCCTTTGCCAAGGATAGATTTGTTGTTCGATCAGTTAGCTGGTGCCAAGGTATTCTCTAAGATTGACTTAAGATCAGGGTATCATCAGATCAAGATTAAGGCAGAAGACATACCAAAGACAGCCTTTTCTACCAGATATGGGTTGTATGAATATCTGGTAATGTCTTTTGGATTGACAAATGCTCCAGCATATTTTATGTATTTGATGAATTCAGTGTTCATGCCAGAGCTGGACAAATTTGTAGTGGTGTTCATTGATGATATATTGGTATATTCCAAGAATGAAGAAGAGCATGCTGAACATTTGTGGATTGTTCTTAATAGATTGAGAGAACACCATTTGTATGCTAAGCTCAGCAAATGTGCATTTTGGTTGAAAGAAGTTCCATTTCTGGGTCATGTTCTATCATCAGAAGGTGTTGCAGTGGACCCTGGTAAGGTTAAGGAGGTTTTGGACTGGAAGATTCCAAAGTCCGTCTTCCAGGTCCGAAGCTTTCTAGGATTGGCTGGGTACTATCGAAGGTTTATTCCTAACTTCTCCAAGATAGCAAAGCCAATGACGGAGCTATTGAAGAAGCAAAATAAGTTCAAGTGGACCCCAGAATGCACAGAAGCTTTCAAAACCCTGAGAGAACTTCTAACCACAGCTCCTGTCTTAGCCCAGCAGGATTTGGAAGAACCTTTTGATGTGTATTGTGATGCATCCAGAATTGGGTTGGGCTGTGTGCTAATGCAAGAAGGGAGAGTTATTGCATATGCCTCAAGACAACTCAAGAAGCATGAAGAAAATTATCCAACTCATGATTTGGAGTTAGCAGCAGTGGTCCATGCTCTGAAAATATGGCGCCATTATCTTCTTGGAGTGTGTGTCATATTTATACAGACCATAAGAGTCTAAAGTATATTTTCACCCAGGCAGATTTGAATATGAGGCAGAGAAGATGGTTAGAATTGATAAAGGATTATGACTTGGAGATCCACTATCATCCAGGTAAGGCTAATGTGGTGGCCTATGCTTTGAGTAGAAAGGCACAGTGTACATGCATAGCTACTAAGCATCTAGATAATACTCTATGTTTGGAAATGGAGAAGCTGAATCTTAGTATTGTACCAGAGGGGTTTGTGCATAACATAAATATTACCTCTACACTAGCAGAACAGGTAAAGAAAGCTCAAAAGAATGACAAGGGTATGGAGTTCCTTAGAAAGAGGTTGCAACTTGGTCAAGCTCAATGTTTTACCCAAGATCAAGAAGGGATACTATGGTTTAACGGCAGGTTAGTAGTACCCAAAGTATCACAGTTAAGGAAACAAATCTTGGATGAAGCTCATACTTCATGTCTGACATTACATCCTGGAAGCAACAAGATGTACCAAGATTTGAAGCAAAGATTCTGGTAGACTAGAATGAAGAGAGAAATAGCCAAGTATGTTTCTGAATGTGATGTCTGCCGCAAGGTTAAGGCTGATCACCTGAGGTCTGCGGGATCACTTCAGCCATTAGCTATTCCTAGATGGAAATGGGATGATATATCTATGGATTTCATTGTAGGATTGCCTACCACATCCAAAGGATATAATTCTATCTGGGTAATAGTAGACCGTTTGACCAAGTCAGCACATTTCCTGCCAGTTAAAGTCAGGTATCCTGTACGGACGTATGCAGAATTATACCTGAGTCGTATTGTCTCTCTGCATGGAGTACCCAAGACCATTGTATCAGATCGTGGTTCCCAATTTGTCTCAAGGTTTTGGGAACAGCTGCATCAGTTGTTGGGTACTACCTTGATTAGGAGTTCAGCCTATCACCCCCAAACAGGAGGACAGACCGAGAGAGTTAATCAAATATTAGAAGATATGCTTCGGACTTATGTTCTCACTAACTTCAAGAAGTGGGATGAATGCTTGCCTTTGGCAGAGTTTGCCTATAACAACAGTTATCAAGAAAGCATCAAGATGGCACCATTTGAGGCATTATATGGAAGAAGGTGCAGAACACCAGTGAACTGGTCTGAGTCTGGAGAAAGAACTATATTTGGACCTTATCTAGTTATGGAAGCTGAAGAGATAGTTCGTCAGGTCCAAACTAACTTGAAGACAGCCCAGTCCCGATAGAAAAGTTACTCAGATAAAAGAAGACGACCATTATCCTTTCAGAAGGGAGATTTTGTTTATCTCAAGGTCTCCCCAATGAAAGGAGTACATCGTTTTGGAGTGAAGGGGAAGCTAGCGCCTAGGTATATTGGACCTTTTCAAATTATGGAGCTCCGAGGTCCAGTGGCCTACCGTATTGCCTTACCAGAGAGCTTAGCAAGGGTGCATGACGTGTTTCATGTATCCCAGCTCAAGAAATGTCTCAGGGTACCTGAACAAGCCATCAAAGAAACAGAATTGCAACTTAAGTCTGACTTGACATATGAAGAACGTCCGATCAAGATATTGGATCAGAAGGAAAGAGAAACCAGAAGAAGGAGTATTAAGTTCTATAAAGTCCAATGGAGTAACCACACTGAGAATGAAGCCACATGGGAGCAAGAGGAGTATATAGTGTCTAAATATCCAGAGTTGTTTGAAAAATAAGTTGTAGTGTGGTTGATTTCTGTTCTTTTGTGAGATATAAGACAAGTTATGAATATGACACATTTTCCTTGCCGCTGTTCCAGTTGTTGCTTTTAACCCTTTTAAATCTCGGGACGAGATTTCTTTAATGGGGGGAGGCTGTAACACCCCAGTGTTAATAAGAGATTTTAATCCTTACTATGGTTGTGTCATATGGTCATTTAAGCTTAAGTGGACACTAATATGGATTAAAGAAATGAAGTGAAGGAAATTAAAAGAGGAATGGTGGTTTCTATGCTTAAGCTCTAAGGTTGAATTTTGTGTCACATTTCAAGTTCAAATTTTCACTTTTGAACCAAATGTCATTCAAAGTTTGGGGCAAGGATTTAAATTTGAATTTTGGATGTAAGAGGGGCATTTTGGTCATTTGAGTTTGAAGAAAAACAAAAGAAAAAGGAAAAGGACAGAAAGGGAATTAAGGGACTGCAGGGCGGTGGACGCTGGCCGGGGCGCCGCTCGGCGCGGCGGTGCCACGCACCTGCTCGCCGCCGAGGGCGTGCCCCGAGGCCACGCGCCGGGCAAGCTGATGCCGCGCAAGCGGTGGCCAGCAGGACGTGGCCGCGCACCTGGTTAAAGACAGCGCCGAGTCCGCCGAGCTCGCCAACCAGTGTACGCCGTTCTTGCCGCCGTCGAGTCCTCTCCGCTTTGCTGTCCGGTTTCTCGCTGCTAGAGCCTTCCCTTGACCCTCCACTCAAGCCCCAAACACCTTTTCCCGGTTCCTGTGGGCGTGCTCCGGCGATTCCGTCGAACCGAGCCGCCATTGCGCCATCGTTTCATGGTCGCACGGTGAACTCCCATCTCCAAGCCCCCTCGTCCTGTTCCAAGTGTTTATCTGTGCTCAGGAGGTCCTTGCGCTGCTCGCCGTGGTATTTATTGCCCAGGGCCGTGGCTGGGTTGGCCGGAATGCCACCGCGCCACCGTGAGCACCCAGTTGGTCTGCCGCCGTCTTTGGAGAGAAAGGAGCCGTCCATGCCCTTGGAGTCTGAGAGGGGGAGAACGGCGTGTGTCCCTGGGTGTGTTGGAGCTCGTGGCGCTATTTGTTGCCGTGGAGAGTGGGTGTCCGGGTGGTTCTCCTAGCGCCGCCGCCATGCTCTTGGTGTAGCGCCGCCGCCGCCTCTGAATCCCCGCCTAAGGTCATCAATGTTGGGCTCCGGGTGGGGGGTTGGGTGCGCGGGGGTGGGGAACGTGCTGCCGTGGGTTTTTGGAATCCCGGGCCCCGCTATCGGCGCTCGCCGTTGTGGCCAGAGCCGCCGGGCCGGCTCTGTTCGCCGCGCGCGCGGGCGACTCCGCGAGGAAGAAGGGGGAACAGGAGTGGGCCAGGCCCACTCGTCGGCCAGAGAAGAGAGGGAGAGAGTTTTATGGGCCGGGCCCCATCTGTCGGTCTGTGCAGGAGGGAGAGGGAGCGCGGGTGGAATAAGGGAGAAGCCCGGGGGCGTTTTGCAAAGTTGGTTAGGTTTTTAGGTTTTTAGGTTTTTGAGGATTTTATTTAATGCATTAATAGATTAGAAATTCATATCTTTTAGTAGGAGTCTCCAAAATTTATGAAATAAATTTTGGAGGAATAGTTGCATTTTTGTTTATGCATTCATGCTTAGTAATCTTGGTTTTGCATAGTTTTAGTAATTAAGTAGTAATAGTTTAATCTAGGGTTTTTGTTTTGTTATTAAATTTCAAAATAATAGGTTGGGAAAAGGGCCTCTAATTTAATTTTTGCATGTTCTTGCATCATGTCGTGTAGATCAAGATACGTTGCAGCCAGAGCTGGTAGAAGTTCCTGACGACGTTCAGGAAGGAGACGAGCTAGTGTTTGAGACTGAAGCAGAAGCCATCGAACCAGAGTTCAGTGAGCCAGGCAAGCCCCGGAGCATACCTGTCCCTGTTTTATTAAATGCAATACAATGTGATTGAGCCTTTGATTGTGCATTAGAATAGGAGTTGATTGAAACCCAATTTTATGCATGATCATTCCTTGAATAGAGTTATCTCTGCCACCTTTTCAAAAAGATAAATTAGGATTGCTTAGACCTGCTCAGTACATTAGAAGTTAGGTGATTTCCCGGTCACCTGCATTCTAGGAGTTACATGTTTATGAATTAAAATATGAACAGTAAGATTTTGAGCAAATGTTCGGCAGGACGAGGCAATGAGAATGGTGATATGTTGGATGTTTTGGTAGTTTGAGATGGTCCTGCCCAGTTAATGAGTTATAGGAGGCATGATGTTTGCTTGGGGTCAAGCTTTGAACGTACTGGGCACATACCGGCGCTGGGGACCCGGGAAACCGATGTACTGCTATGGTACCAAAGGTTGAACTGTGACTCACTGTGTCTGGCGAGGAACGTGGGCGGGGTCGTAATCGGTAACCCACATGCCTTTGCCCGAGCACTGTGTAGGGATTGGGGATGCGACCCCGGGCAATGTGGGCGCAGTTCAGGCAATGGTGGCCACAGTGGGAAAGATAGCTTCGTGTGGCCTTCCGGGGGCGCGCACGCGGCGTGTGTCTCAGGTTATCCCTGCAGGGTTAAAAATTGATTCAAATCGCCGAGTGTCACGGACTTGACACATGCTTGATCACTGCCAAACGGATTAGGTGTTGCTTACGCTCACTTTTATATACTTTACATCCTGCTTGATAGTTCTGTAGTTGCTTGTTTGGCTCAGTTTTGGCATGGCTAATCTAAAGGTCTAGAATATTAAGTGTAACGGGTTAAAAATTTGGTAATTTAAGAGGATTTAGATAGTAAGCTGTGTTTCTTGCAAAAGCTTGTTACTTTCTCTGTTAAACCTCAAAGCCTTGCATTTTCCTTGGAACTCCTTTAGATCTAGGTTGTCGGGTAAGACTAGCTGAGTACCTTTGTACTCAGGGTTGTTTGACCCCTGTTGCAGTTGATCCGGAAGAGTAGTTGCAGCTTCTGGAGCGGAGAAGGTCTTGAAGACGTAGATCATGTCTGGGCACGACATGATTTACTTTGTTAGCTTGTAAAATTATGACTTAAGAGCCACTTGCTGAACTTGGTACTATCTAGTTTGTGAGTTAGGACTTAATACTGTGTTTGTATAACTCTATCTTATCCGTGCTGTATATATGCGTTTGTACAATACCTGTGATGTATCCTCTGGTGTTGGGATCCTGAGCGTGTGTGATGAGAAAGTTGAAAGTGGATGATTCGGGTAGGCCCGGGGACACTCGATGGAACTCCGGACTTATGCTGACCCAGGTGTGTGAGGTGTTTAGTGTTTAACACTACAGATCACACCTGAGTCAGTTTTAGTAGGACTGTTCCGCCACATAACCCAAATTAAGTATAAGTAGAGAAGTATCATCAAGTCCACCATCATTCCATTATCATTTCATTTTAAACATCACCGGGGTAAAAGTCACTGTCAAGAAGGATCCAGGCCACTCGTAACCGTGAGTACGGCTGTTATAACAGTTTACACTCTGCAGAGGTTATACACTTTCCCCACTGGTCGCGTAAAAATTCAGAAGAACTTTATAACCCAACCACGCAGTGCTAGCTAGGCACATTCATCACACTACCTTTGGTGTGACTGCATAGGGACGCTACGAGACCTTTCAAAATTTACTTAGTCAAGACCAGAGCCCATTGATTCCCGTGGTTGCACTGTTTTCCCGGGTTGCCAATTTAAGATAGACCATAACAAGTGATGCCCAGAACAAAGCACACAACATATGTTCCAGTTTAAAGGTTGATTAGAACAAAGCACACAGCACATGTTTTGATTTAAGGTTGTCTAGAACAAAGCACACAGCACATGTTCCAGGTTTTAAGGTTGTCTAGAACAAAGCACATAGCACATGTTCTAGATCATGAATTGCCTAGAATAAAGCACACAGCACATATTCTAGAACAAGAGTTTGCTGAGAACAAAGCACACAGCACATGTTCCAGCTTTCTAACCATGTTGCTAAAAAGCAAGTTTTAACCATTCATCATTAAGAGGTATCAAGCATCATTGTTCAGCAGTATCAAGTTGCATAGCCTAGCACATTGTTACCCAAAGATGCATAAACCCAAGTTGAGCAAGGAAAAAAGGTATAAGAATACTAGGGATAACCTAAAACAGATTAACTCATGCATGAATGAAAGTGAGTATTAAAGGTGTATAGGTATCAAGAGATTTCTCGTGTTATACTTGCCTTCCTCTTGGTACTGCAGCTGCTGCTCTTGCTCTTCAAAGTGTTGCTCGAAGAACGGCTCACCGGCTAGACACGATCAACAATCACCAACATACAATCCAGACAAGCCAGTACATGCATATCAAGTGAAATAAATTAGAACAGTACACCAAACAATTCAAACAGTGGCTAAAAAGCTAATAAAAATATTCTACGCATCACTATGAACACATGAGCGCAAGAATCACTGAAATCGGAGTTAAAACGTATAATCTAGAGCTAAAACAAAGTCTAGGGACTTGCTGGCAAAGAAACTAAACTTCCAGGGACCTATCTGTGAGAAAACAGGGGCCTAAATGTAATTACATATAAAAACAGAAGGTCTAACACGTAATTATTACAACCTAGGATGGCGGGTTCAAATATTTAAAAGCTCAGGGTTTAAACCGCAAGAAAAAAGGACCTAAACCTAATTACTTTTGAACTGCAGTGGACTGCGGGTTAATTCTGGGATAACAGAGGGGCTTAAGTGCAAAAGGGGCACTGCGTGGCTGGCCTGGCTTGCGTGGCTGCCGACGTGGCGCCCACGTGTCGGCCACGTGGCGCTGACGGGACGGTGGACCACGCCATGGACTCGGTCCACGGGTCCACGGTGGACCGGTTATGGGTGAAGGGGTACGGGGTGATCCTGGCCGTCCAGATCAGATCGGGTGGCCGGGGTTTGAGCGGGCGGTGGTTGGTCACCGGCGGCGAGCAGCGACGGCGGCGAGGGGCGGCGCTGCGTCGGACTAGGGGTTAGAGGGCTCGGTTTCGCGCGGGGTTTGGCTTGGGAGCGAGCTAGGAAGCTTGCGAAGCTTACCAGGGGGTTTGGAGGGCGGCTCGAGCGGCGGTCACAGCGGACGGCGACGAGAGGTGGCGGCGGCGCTCTCGGGTGTGGGAACTAGGGCGCGAGGGGGGGCCTGGGAGTGGCTTTATAGGGCTTGGGCGCGGGCGGATTGGCTCGAGCAGAGTCCGGTGCGGATAGGGGTCGGGCGCGCGGATCCCGGGCGGCGGTTGCGCGCGGCGGCATCGGACTCGGCCGAGAGTCCGAGCGGGAGGGGGAAGACGGCCCAGACAGGTGGGCCCCACCTGTCAGCGGCGCGGGTGAAGGCGCCCAGGCGCCGGGGCGTCTCCGGCACAGGGAGGCGGGAGCGGGGGTGAGGCGCGAGCAGTGGGCCGCGGTTGGGTCGGGCTGGGCCGAGCGGGGAGAGGAGAGGGAGGTTAGGCGGGCCGGGTTAGAAAGCTTAGGGGGCAAAGGTGAACCGGGCCAAAAGTTCAAGGGCCTAAACCAGACTTAAACGCAGAAGTCGAACAAACACTCAATCAAGGGCAATTTAAATGAGGATTTCAAATAGAAATTCAAAACCCATCAAACCCATCAAATGAATTGCTAGCAAACAAAAATATGCATCAGCATGAGTGCACACACACATGAGTGCACCACCTTTGCTTTTAATTTTTTTGGCGCAAATTATTTAAACCTCTATGTGTCATGGACAATTCAATAATTAAATAAATTAAAACCTAATTTTTATTAAGGCCTAATTTTTAGGGTGTTACAGTGCTCGAGTACATGAGGAAAGGGGATTTGTCTCCACCGTCCTACTTCCGCTATGGACAAGGTAGACCTCAATTTAATGCAAGCTCATCTCTTCAAAACTCGGTGCCTCTTCGTATACAATTGATGGAGTTCATCGAGGAGCAATGCAAGATCAACAAGGACACCGTCGCTAAGTTAAAGTCTATGGACAAGATATTGGAGAACATTGATGGCAAGGTGACGGAGGTCGGAAGCTCTAACCACCAAGTGCTCAACATGATGAAGATGCTAGAGACACAAGTGACCCAGCTAGCCTGGCGCTTACCTAGTAATGAAGGAAGACTACCGGGGCAACCTCAAAATCCGGAGACGGCTAAAGCAATTCAAACTCGCTCGGGGAAGGAGACCGAAAATCCCGAACACCCGGCCAGAGCAAGGAAATCTAAGCCAAGTGTTGAAGCCGAGATGACATCAAAAGATAAGGCGCCTACTCCCGCACCGGAAATAGTCACCCAAGAGCCAGAGTTTGAAATGATCGATGAAGATACAAAGATTCTTCCTCCAAGGCCACGTTACCACAAAGGTAAAATTGGTGAGCATTTCAAAAAAAATTTTGAAGTGGTTCGCAGGTTGAACATCAATATGCCACTCTTGGACGCTCTACAAGTTCCAACATACTCTCGCTTCTTCCAAGACATCCTTTCAAACAAGCGTGAGATGTCGCCGCTAAGTACTATCAAGATGACAGAAGAATGCAGCGCGGCTATCACCGATCAAGCTCCTGAGAAGAAGAGGGATCCGGGGTGTCCAACTGTCCCGTGTTCTATTGGATCATATATGTTCCAGAGGGCATTGTGTGACCTAGGTGCAAGTGTGAGCGTCATGCCGAAGGCCGTGTACGAGAAGCTACGCTTACCGGAGCCGGAACCCACCGCCATGTGCTTAGAGTTAGCAGACAACTCCGTTCGCTATCCTCTTGGCATCGCCGAAGACGTACCCGTGAAGATTGGAGAACACCTAGTCCCCGTTGACTTCGTGATTCTTGATATGGGAGAAGGGACAAAGTCGCCGCTCATCCTTGGGAGGCCGTTCCTCAAGACCACAATGGCAAACATCGACATTGGCAAGGGGGAGATCAAGTTCGACATCAATGGCACCATGAGCGAGTTCAAGTTTCGTCCACGCCTTGAGGTATGCATATGATCAATGTTAAATATATTCCACCTCACCGACGTGACACCAAGGAGGAGCCGAAGAAGGAGGAAGCGAAGGAGACCAAAGAAGTTGTTGCATCCGTCGAGACAAAAGCTCAACGCCCGCTTGTTAAGACCAAAAAGATGACTAAGCCGAAGAATAATCCTACACCCAACCCAAGGATTGTGCCGAAGTGGGTACCCAAGACTGCAACGCCCACACCAAGCGTTGGTCCGAAGTGAAGAAAAGAAGAAGTCTAGCTATAGACTATAAACAAAGCGCTTTGCGGGAGGCAACCCGTTCGTCGAGTCAAGAATAAGCTACCGGGAGGACAACCCGTTCGTCGAGTCAAGAATAAGCTACCGGGAGAACAACCCGCGAAGATCTTTTGAGTAAGTGAGTCATGAACTTTGCTATGCAAGACTTGGTAAACATTTGATAAATTGGTTGTTCGGTCGAACACTTAAATTAGAGTTGCTTGGTCATTTTGTTTTTAATTCTTATTCCAAACCAATGACTTGAGCCTTCCCATGATTTAATTGTTTAATCTTGAGAAACCTAAAACCAAATTCCCATACCCATTTTGGCGACCGTCTTTTCCATGACGGCCGGACCAAGTTGATCTTTACCAAGACACGAGTAGAGCCAAACGTTGTTCTTAATTCTTTAAATTCTTTGACGCATGCTGGGCTCTCGCAACCTTAGTAATTTTCAATTTTATTTCCCTAGGATTAGGATTTTTTTCTAAGCCCCTTTTATTTTATTTTTCTTTAAAATATCTCTCTCATTTGGCCAAAATTTAGAACCTAAACCTATGACCCACGGTTGAACACAGGAAAGTTCGCTATCAATTCATGAAAGTGAGCAATACCGGTGCAATCAAAATTAATGTAGTCAGAAATTATTTCTCGACTCACAAATGTTTATGATGCTTAAATTCTCCTTTGATTATTTATTCAAACTCATTGCTTGCTTTGAGTTGGTTTTTTATTTGACAAAATTAGAGGAGGACTTAAGCACTTAAACACTCTTTGGAAAGGTTTATGATCATGACCATCACCAATCACCAAGATTACATCCACGGGAGGAATTATTGGACTCTCCACCTAACTCCACATGCAAGAGGAGACAGCCATGCATGGTGGTACACTCATTTTTGCAGGATTGAAAGCAACATTTGGAGTGAAGTTGAAGCAAAGGACAAAGACATTAATCAAAGTGGAGAAAACAACTTACAAGTGGACAACTTTGTTTAAGAATGGAAGGTTCACAGCATTTGGACGGTGGAAATCATGTGGAGCAGCTGTATACTGATTAGGAATTCACTCAGGAAGCACTGGAAGCAAGGAGACGCAAAGCAGGACAGGGAACACCCCAGGCCGGCCGGCCCCAAGCCCCCAGGCCGGCCAGCCTGACCTCCATAAATGCCTCCTGGTGCCCATCTTTCACAGGTACGCAACTCATACAATTTCAAGTCCTTGTTCTTCAGTTCCTCCACCTTGAAATCAGTAGAAGCTCCAAAAAATTTTGAGATTCAAAACCACCTCCAAAAATCTCCAAAAATTCACTACAATTCCTAGTTTGCTCTTCTTTTCGATATATTGTTTTTTCACCGGCAAGAAACCCCCGGTGTGTTGGTTTTTGTGTTTGTGCAGCAAGGCACCATGAGGAGGCAAGTGTTGAACTTCATCACCGGAAAGAGGACAAGGTCGTCGGCATCCGACGCGCCGTCAGCGAGCTCTTCGCGTAGGCACTCCGTTGCGTAGTCACCGCGAAGCATGGAGGAAGACAACCCCGTACAAAGGAGCAACATGCTGCTCCTTGGAGGGATGCAAGACCCAAGAAGTACTTCCATGCGGTTCACCGAACCACGTGGGCGTGCCGGCGCACCACCACCTCCTCCAACTAGGCGTTCCACAAGATCAACCGCACCACCGCCATACAAACCCAAAATTTCAGAATATGGGTTTGTCATTTTGTCGGAAGGAGAAGAAGAGAGACTCAAGAATCTAAAAGGAAGGATGAAGGCAAACACCGACTTTGATGATGATGCACTGCAAAACTTGGGATTCAATGGTGATATTTATGGCCTACTGGACAACCTCGGATGGAGGCAATTTTCCGATGGTGTTCCGGTGGATGTGCATGTAGAAATTGCTTTGGAGATTATGATGACCATGAAAGTTATGACAAGAAAAATTGATGAGCAAGAAGTGTCATGCCTTGAATTTAGATTGAAGAATGAAGAAAAGTCCATCACCTTTGAAGGAATTGGAAGCTTACTTGGTTTCAATGGTGATGCACCAGAAAGAGCCAAAGTTGAAGAAGGAGGGATGGATAGATTTTGGAAGAAAATTGCAAAGGATGACAACCGCAAAAGAAAGAACATAAGCAATGTCATACTTCAAATATTTCATTCTTAGATGAGCAGGAGAATTTTCAGACAGATGAGAGAGTCCAACGTAACCGACATGGAGTTAAATTATTTATACTCCGTGTTGGTGAAAAAGCAAGCAATTGATCCTACCTACATCATGATTGATAGGTGGGTATGTGAAGCTACATCCGGCTCCAGAGAGATCGGCTCGGGTTGTTATCTCTCCATGATCGCAATTGCATTGAACCCAAGATTGGAGACAAATTCGGCATTCTTTATGAAAGGGACCGATTTTGGAATTGAAACCATGAAGCAAGGACACTACATCGAAGGAGATGAGAAGAACGGCTATAAAATTGCAAATACAAGTATTTACCTCCCCGATGCAAGATTGAAGTTATTTGGAAGAGGAAGAGTTGATTGGCCGGATGAAAAGATTTTGATCAAGGCCAAGAAGAATAAAAGAGGGAAGCATGTTGGAGAGTCATCGGCACCGGTTGTAGAAGAAGTGGGAGAGGAATTGCCACCGGCTAGTTGCTCTTATTGGACGACGGAATTTCAAAATGTACCAAGTGGAGAAGGACCTCCGGAAGGATGGGGCCAACAATGGGGACATGCACCAACTCAAGCATGGGGGTATGGAGCGTCGGTGCCACCATCGATGTATCCACCGCCACCTACGTATAGCAATTATGGCTACCCACCGCCGTCACACCAAGGAGTGTTCCCGGATCCATCCTTTGGAGCTCAATTTGCGCATCTCCAACAACCGGAAAGAAGCACGAGGACGATTGGAGCCTACGCCGATAGGAACATGAAAGACATTAATGCTATCCGGAGGCATACGGACCGGCTAGAAGATGGAACCGCGGGGATTGCATACCAAATGGGACTTCTAGCATTGGCGCCCCCGGAACATTTTGATGGAGGAGCTTCTCAAGTGTACTATTATCAAGGATATAATGCAAGACATCCACCAAGCCAAGAGGAGTGACCGACAAGGACCAAGAATAAATTGCTCGCACGTGTGGTTTGAGTTTTTTCTCCTTTCTTTTATTTATTTTCAGCGTGTGTGCAAACTTGTGTGTGTAGCAATTTTCTGTTTTTTTTATTTTTAGCATGTGTGTTAGTGAGTTATTTTGTTTATCATCACCATGATCATTATATATATCACCGATGCTTTCATGATATGATTACTAGTGACGATAGAAAGTTTATGCCATGTTGAAATATGATGATCGTTGCCGCTTTGTCTATTTTTGCGCTTGGCTTATGCATGATTGAACTAATGCTCTCCCTAACACGGTCTGAAATTTATCTAAATACCGGCTCAATCTTTTGTGGAGATTATGATAATTTTAGACCCATATTTATTATTCTTGCTCTCTCTTTTAAACTTGTTAAGGAATGCCTAATAGCTGAATTTAATGTAAGCTAGCCATGTCTTTAAGACCTTTCGCAATTGCTCTACCTATCCAAAGCCTAAATGATATACCACGTTGAACCATAGCTTAAGAATTATTTTCAAGTGAATTGATTCAGGATTTATCTTCTCTGGTACGAGACTAAGAAGCTGACCATTCCGTTTTGCGTATCTTCTTTTTGCTAGCCTATCTATCCATGCATTGTGAGTTTCTACATCGGAAACTTCACAAACTTAGCAGGATATCCACCCTAAACCCAAATTATCTTTTTGTGAAATACCTCCTTGACCACAACCCAATTTGAGTATGAATCATTATCTCGAGGAAATTCTGAAGAATCAAGAGCTTGATACAAGAGACATATATTTGGGAGGCATTAAAGAGTGCGTACAAGAAAAATTAGAAGAAACGGAGATCCAAAATAAGTAGGATGGCCGGTCTCAACACCATGAGCCGACCGACCAATCCCCTTTCTCCTTCGATGGCTTCGAAATTCGACGAGAAGATACTCCCCGAAGATTCAAACCATTTTTCCAAAAGATTGAGATGGATAGTAACTCTAGCATTGGTCACCACTTCTATGCTCGAGGACGAGCAATCGTTTAAGCATTGGAGGGGAGGCTGAGTAAGTATTAATGTTGCTAGAAGTTCTAAGGAGCATAAAAAATAATAATTAAAGAAAAGAAAAAATATGTGTTGAAAAAGGAAAAAAGAAAAGAAAAAAGTGTGAAAATAAATGCTCCTTAGTTCTTCTTTCCTCATTAAATTCCATAGTGCCTCAAAGATTATTCCATACTCAAATATTCCAACCATGTGCAATCCGATAACGAGGACTTCATTTGTGCCTCGGGATCACCCTTTGCCTCGGGATTATTTTCCAATGGTCTTTTTGACGAGTCTCGGTAAACCCATGAGAAGTATTTCTTGTTTTAATAATATCTTGATTATAATATCTTTTGTTAGGACTAACCTTTCCTATAGCTCCAGATAAAGCCTTACACATACATGAGAGAAAGGAAGGTAAAGAGAGTTCTAGCAAGTTCGAGAGACAAGATGAGCTGAGAGTTTCCATGAGCAATTGCAATGAGGTTTAAATTATTGACTTTGGTTTAGCAATACTTTTGAAACTTACTTCCCAATTTCCGAGACTTGTTTAAATTAGAGAGCATGAGTTTAAGATCTTTGTGGGGAACACTTAATTTAAATCTACCCTCCATACTAGAAAGAGTTAGTTACAACTTGAAGAATTAATTGCATTATGTTTTCTCGTGTATGATCAAGTGCAGGGATTGGACACCGAAAGGCAACGCTGATTTTTATTGAAGCCTTGTTCGAGTTCTTATTAAGACTTACTCGAGGATGAGCAAGGTTTAAGCATGGGGGGATTGTTGACGCTCCTTAGCGACACACTTTTACCCTTGTTTATCTTCAATAATGGCATGAATTTGATATCTAAACTAATGATCATACTATATAACCAGGACGTTTTCGCATATGCATGTGTTTTTGGAGGAGTTGTGTTTACGCAGGTTTTTGGGCTTAAATGGAGCACAAATGAACAAGGCTTGGAACCAAGGACAACACGGTGAAAGATGAAGACCAGAGGCCCAAAAAAGAGCCCAGGCCGGCCGGCCCCACATGCCTAGGCCGGCCGGCCTAGGTGGTTTCCAGCCCCGGTGGTTTCCAGCCCCATTCGTGCTCAACTTTGGTGAACCGAACTCCAAGGATATTTGAAAGGCAAGTGCTTCAAGATAAGGTCAAGAGACTTCGGGGTCAACGCAACTCAATTGGAGAATTTAGAAGTTTATCACTTCCCATTCTCATCTCAAAGATATCCTGAAGCAAACGACGTCCAAAGGCCCACATGCATAGGTGGAACAACTACTAAAGCTTCCAGAAGACTTGAGGAGAAAGATGAAGACGAGACGGCCAAGGAAGGACCCAGGCCGGCCGGCCTGGACCCACCTGAGCCGACCGGCCCAGCCCCTTTCTGCACCGCCTTGCCTCCCCCTTCGACCTAGGGCTTCCTCAGGGTATAAATAGCCCATGTACCCTCGAGCCACATATAATTGAGTTCGTCATTCGCCGCCGAGGAGCAGAGAAGCTAGAGGGACACCTTTTGGAGAGCTGAGGGTCGTGCTAGTTGTCTAGGGTTCTTCCCTAGCCGACGTGGGAACCCTGCGAGGAAGACCACGTCGGAGTTCTGGAGCTAGGATCATCAAGATCAAGGTAGGATCCCGGTGGTGATCTTGTGATGTACTTACATTCATGGTGAAGTTACATGTGTTTCCGAATTTCTAGCGATCAAGTGCCTCTTCTTCGATTTCGTTCTTGCTTGGATTTGCTTCTTCTTCAATCTATTCTCGAGATAGATTGCTTAAGGTGTTCTTGTAGCCAAGGTGGCTAGGGGTTCATACCGGATCTACCAAGTGGTTCGATACGTTCACTTGTGAACGTGCCCTTAAGTTACCTACGCCGAAAGGGAGCATCGTGACAGGGTGTGATCCCGTGTAAGGTGGGGCTTTCGGGAGTTTGATCGGAGGTCGCAATTTAAAGATGCTTTTCATTGAGATTCACATCTATCTTTCTTCACTCAATTTGGCTCGGAGCTACAACATATGCATGATCTAGGCGATCTAGATTGATTATCTCTAACTTTCTCTTGCTACCTCTGGAGTTTGATGTTTAGTAGATTAGATCTAATAACTTTAGATCTATTTGCAACCCCTCTTCAAGATAAAAGGCTTTCAATGCTAGTTGGATTGTTTCTTATGTCCTTAGTTCCGTGGATTGATAAACCTTGGGGGAGTACTCTGAGGGAAAAGCTACAACTGATCCGTGCGCTTGCGGTCCACGATTGGCGTGCTTAAGAGCCGTCAATAGACAATAATGACGAATTTCTATTCATCAACCAATAAAACGGATATAAAACAAGAAATTTTCTCCATTATCACAAGGATTATGTTTTACATACATCAAAACCCATACCATATGTTGTGTACAATAAATTTTCAGTCTATAATTCCATTAAGATTGAAAAATATTGCCTTTTATCAACCTACACTAGAGGTGATATGAAAATTTGTTGACAATTTCATTGGACATATATTGCAAATTTTCAACAAATCCTTGGATTTAATATGCACTGCATGTGCATGATGGAAATTATTTTTAAGATCCTCTTATCTTAAAATTTCAATTATACCATTATAATTCCTTGAACGCATTCAAAGAAAGTATGGTACCATATATCCGTTAACAAAAGTATTCAAAACCTTCATATGATTGGTTGATAAATCAACTACATGATTTCATGTGACATATTATAGTGCACTAAAGAACTATGCTTTTGCTATGTTCATTGCTCAAATTATCAAATTATGAGCACAATATACTAAAACATAGGATACATCCATCAAGATGGAAAATGTCACATGATTTCTTTACAAGTCTATAACAAACTATTGTATGACTTCGGCATAATTATAAAACATTATGTACAATCTGTACATAGAACGGATTATATAAATCTCTCGCAAGAGATTGCAACTCATTGCATGACCACTATATTCAAATTGAAATTTACCTAGTTGGTACTATGTGGACTTACACACCACATAATCAATCAAACTGCAATCATACGGCTCCCTCCGTTGCAGTATGTACGTGGAGTTTTGGCTTCAGCCAATTATTTCCCATCTGCAAATCGTTTATGCTTAGCACATAACGATATCACCACCTCAACATACATCCATAGGCATTGAGGATCCACACAACATAGTATTATCCGTCATTCACATAATACTTTGGATCTCTCATGGGGATTTTTACATAGCCCGTATGTTGATCATACTTTGAGGACAATTCTTGGCATTAGGGGTAGATTTATAACACATTATAGAATGCCAAGTAATCAGAATGTCTAATACATTCAGTCCTCACATCTACGTACAAATTGTCAGCATGACAATATATATTTGCAACATATTGCAAATAAACTGCCAATTGCATTTACTTGTAAAAAGTGTCAACTAATCTGATTCCCATCATATGTGTACCGGAAAGAGTGGAGGTACCTAACAAAACCACTCAACTCCCAAATTAAAATAAGAGGAGGAGAAGTATGGTCACTAGGGATATAGCTTATTACAAGCATCCGCGGAACAGGGGGAGACATCCTCCAAGATAGTAAATGCAAATCAACATCATACATGATGTTAGACACTTTATGGATGTTCAAATCCAAAACCTATGAATGTTCAACATTCAAAGCCCAGTACATGTGCACATAAATTTAAAGCACTGGGTCATTGGAACGCCCTACTCTATCATCTTGGGAAATGAGATAGAGTTAGGGTTGATATTTTCACAAGCTATATTGATTCTATTGAATCAATCATACTAAGAATACAAATTGTCGACATATACTCCTACTCAAAATTGTTATACACCTTAAACTGGATCCAGACCAGAAGTCCTAGGCAGAGTGTCTCAACACTCAAATTGGGTCAAATGAAAGGTGATAACTGAGGAGAAAAGCTCTTATTCAATAATGAGAAGTACTTTACCGCAGTAAAATATTCTTCTCATAATGCTTCCTTGCAAAAGCAAGGTGGTGAGACATTAAGAGCTTGTAGCATATGGTTTCATGCAGAGACCAAGCAAAAACATACCCACATGGTATGTGTGAAAATTATGTTCCTACATTCAATCATTGGCAGATCATATAATTTAGATAAATTCAGACATATATGTCCTCATTGGACTCATGTTCTGAATTGAGATACAAATCGCAACATATATTGTGTACAACTCAAGTCACTCCATGACTTAAAATAGTCAAGTTGATTGTGGTACAACTGACTAAGTGAGTATCCATCATAGAAGGATTACTCCAATCATTATGATTGCATATATAAATTCTAAATTGGAGTTTCAATCATCTCAACTATAAGCAATCATATTAAGATGAAATTAGAGATGACAGATTTGGGTAAAACCAAATTACTCTTAAGTTTACAACTTAAGCATATATATCAGTTCTCAGAGATTCAATTGATATTGTCTACATATATCAAAATAATATTGGATAATCATATCCATCAACACTTATGGTCGTTCAATCCCTAAAGATGGATCAATGCCCATCTAGACCCTGGGATGACAACTATAGTGCCATGAAAGCGCTCATATCTTGCAAACAGCAAAAGGCCAAATATTGCATTTGCAGATAACTTGCAATAGCTTAAAATGTGTAACTCCATCAAGCCATTTGGCAGGAGTTAGATTGGATATCCACAGATATCTTATGGCACCAAAGATCTTAGTTCATTCAATCAAGATATAACCATAGTGACTCTAAGTTACTAGCTAAATAATGTCCATATTGCTAGAACACATATTGATATTATGATGATACAGTTCTCATGAGAGTCATCAAATTAGACTCTAATTGCCACTCCCATCCATCATTCTAAAACACCACCTATGTGTGTGTGACTGTGTTGAATGATTAAACTTGATTCTATTGAATCATGAACAATTATCTATAAAGATAATGTTGCTTGTGTTGCATAAATATAACAGGTTACATAGAGCAATATCGACAAGCATATTGCCATCTTTATTCTCATCTATCACACATTGGAGAATAAACACCTTACAAATCAAATTTGTGAGAGCCTCACATATTTGTTCACAAAGTCCTTACCATATTCACATATAAATATATGTTTATGGAATTGACATACATTGACTTTGAGATGTAAGGTTCAGGGGGAGTCTCTTCTGAACAACCTGTGTTAAAATATTATATTGCACTCTTTTCCTTTATGAGTTTTTCCTCGCAAGGGGTTTCCCATGAAAGGTTTTTAACGAGGCAATACCAACACAAGAATATATGTAATATCACCTATTTTCCCCATCGGGGTTTTTAAGGGGATATTCAAAGCATATTATATGTCATATCTTCTATTTTCCCCACAGGGGTTTTTAAAGGAGATATTCAAGACGTAACGATCAAATGATCATACACATTGTTCTCTAAACTTAACTTATGGGTTTTTCCTTTATAAAGGTTTTCCCATATAAGTTTAAAGGAACAATATCATCTTTATATGCTATATCATTTTCTTCTTATTTTCCCAGGGGGTTTCAAAGGAGTTTTAACAGCATATCATCAAAATATTCCTCATATTTTTCCCATGAGGTTTTTAGAGGAATATATCAATATTGCATTACATGCAATCACATATGCCATATAACATTTTCTCCTATTTTTCCCTAAGGGGTTTTAAAGGAGTTTTTCCTATGACATATCCACATTTCTCCTTCTATTTTTCCCACAGGGTTTTTGAAGGAGTTATTCATATATTGTTTACAAAATCATAAGAAGAAATTGATCAAGGGGGAGTGTTGTGAAACACTTATTTAGTGACCAATTCTTTTATTAATTAATTTGTGATTTATGACATCACTAGGTAGTTACTAGTGTGTGAAAGGGCCACTCTCCCCAAGGGGTATGTCCCTTGGGAAGAGGCACCTCCATGCCCTTGGGCTTGTATAAATATGTAAACAACACCCATCAATTGATTAATCCTTCCACTCATTTCATTCTTGAGTTTTCACTCTCCAACACCATGAAAAGAAAGATATAAAACGGTTGCTATTATGGATGTTAATTTGAGTATAGTTAAATAGGAAGTAGGAGATTGCTATTTGTGATAATTCATGGAGTGGTCATCACACTTTTACTTTGTGAGTAGTTTGGTGAAAAGAGGTGAGCTGAGTTAAACTCACCATAATGGAGTAGAGGTGCCCATACCCAATGCAAGCCAAGCAACCAAACACAACATTTGTTAGCCAGGCTGAATTTAGCGCAACAACCAAACACATGGACTTGGTACTGCTGCAGCCAGTCCCAAGCTGGCCATGGCTAAATACTAGCTAGTCTTCAACTAAGCCGGGCAACCAAACACACCCTTAGTGTAGAAGTTAGTACTTCTAAAAGGTTGAATATATTCCTCGATTGAAAAAACATGTGTAAACTTCTTTATTAGGCCATCCCCAAACCAGTGACTTTGGTTTTCATAGCATTAACTATTATGTCATGTAAGCAAAAAGATGATGCAACAATAGAATTAAAAAGGAGAAAAATAAACTAGGTTTTATGCAATAAACCAGCTCTACACGAGAATCAAGAAAAAAAAGGTGATTGGAGGAGTAATTTATTTTGAAAAAACCATGAATTTAGAGACATTGTTTCAATGCCTAGTGTCTATATAACATGACAAGTATGAAAACTATTTGGTAGTGTTTGGGTTAAGAATGACCTTATATAGCACATTTTTATACATATAGTTAGTCAATGTGTGACCACATACACCATATTCCGATACGGAACTCCATGCTTTTGGAGTAGTATGCTTCTCATTGGAGAGAGTATTCCATTGGGACTCGGGGCAAGAGCAGAATCAACCAAGATAGCTCCAGCTGCCCAATCAGCAGATCCCCGACTACCAACAAAACTAAGGAGGTGTTTAGTTCACCCCCATTCTCCAAAATTTTGCATAACGCACGCTTTTCAATGCACTTTTTCTCTCTGTGCACGCTCTCCAACGCATACCCATTTTGCATAACGCAGTGAAGTAAACACCCCCTAAAAACACGACAACCAAACGGCTCCAGGTCAACCAATCAAGTAAACGGCTCGAAAATAATCTATTCTTTCTATGGTATCCAGGTCAACCATATGTTTTTTTTCTTATGATGCCCGTGTTACGCCTTGGTCTAATCATCTCACTCTGCACATGTTTAAGGATTCCTAACTCCACACTACCACACACTAAGGGCCTGTTTAGTTAGGAAAGTTTGAGAAAAAAGTTATCATTGAAAAACGTATCCTGTGAGAGGAGGCACGGTTGTCAGTGTAAAGAAAGTTACCACTTTTTGGTATCTTTCACCGAACTAAACATGGCCTAAAGTTCTAAGCGACTTGCACCGGCGGCAACTTCTCAAGTAAGGCCTTGTTTAGTTGGCCTCAACTTTTCAAACTTGGAGCATTGGGAATAGCCCTGCTAATGGGTTGTAACCCGCACCATACCCACCCCCCTCCATTTTTAATCAGCCACTCTCCCCAACCCCACCCGACCCATACTATTTACTTATCAACCCTACCCACTCCGCCCCATCATCAAATGGGTATAACAATGTCACAAACCCACGGGTCACCCACGGGTCATCCCTCTGCTGCACGTACATAGCAGTAGCAGCAGCACACATGCAAATACAAGCAGCACGCATAGAATAGCTTGACTTGTGCAGACTGAACAATGCTTCAAAGATAATTTTGTGCGGAATAAAGGCTGCAAATACATGACTTTGCTTCTGACAATAATACATGACTTTTTTCTGAAATATATAATACAGATTCACCCAACTCTAAGTCAATTAAATAAATACTCTAAACATTTTAGTTGACATAAATTATCTCAAATGCTAGTACTGATCTGTGACGTTTTAACTTGATGTAGGCATCTCAAAACGCATGCCATTCAAAAACAAGCTCAAGCAAACTGCGAGATCGCCTTGTTGATTGGCACTTGAACTTGAACTTGTCCAATGATAGAAGATTCCTGGAATTAAAACAGGAAGCCAAGAGTTAGCAGATTACAAAAGCAAGAGACATGAGATGTGTGGAGAGAAACAGTTTATATAAGATTCAGCCAAATAACAATCAATCCAACAACAAATCAACCAAGCTGCAAATGCCACAACTTTGCTCTCAACAGTTGGAAATGCACACATAAATATCATAAAAAAGGACTGCAGTAAATGTTTTTCAACTATCCGCACAGCAAGAAAGGACTAGCTTCTTTTCTAGAGAGAAAAAAGGAAATGCATGAAAAAATCAGTGGCGACATTTTTGACTGACATATTATATATTGGCCTAGCTAGCAACATATTATATGTTAACATAGTAACATTGCTGAATGAAATATTCAGAGGACTGAAATATTGCAGGCTATATCATGAAAAGGATCATAGACTGAAACCAGCACATAAATATTTATGCTGAAGCCATACAAGTCCACTACTGCAGTACATATTCAGAGATGACTGAAGCACCAAAATAACACATTTTATCAGCAAGTGTGTCTAATTTAGTAATCCAACAGTACATAACACACCACATATAAGCTATATCTAGTTACTAGTTCTATCATTCTGTATAGAAAAGGATTATTTACAGTGTGCTTCAAATATATGTGTTTTGTGTTACTTCCAAAGCACGTAGCAGGCAACAGCAATTTCAGGCAACACTCCAGAAATACCTGCAGGTAGCAGTATCTTGAGAGAAACTCAGGTAATCACCAAAGCACGACTTTCACTTCCACCTAAGAAACCCACCAACACCATGTCTTAGTAACTTAAAATATGATATGCAAACAAATATATATAATACGAAGGAAATCTGTTTTGAAATCAAAATTACCATCATTTGTCGGGTATTTGTACAACCAATCTTTACAACAGACTAAGGCTTCAAGAGTTTGGGGAGTCATGGAGCTTCGATTATCACTGAGAATCCGACCACTCAAGCTAAATGCAGATTCTGAAGAAACTGTGCTAAGTGGAATTGCTAAAAAATCGCGTGCCATAGCTGAGAGCACAGGGTACTTGTTGGAGTTCGTCTTCCACCAAGTCAAAATTTCAAAGTTCTCATCTTCTCTGACCGGTGGTTCCTCTAGATATGCATCAAGCTCTGACTTCTCAATGTGATTCCCTCTCCTTTGAGACCTGAATTGAGCAAATTCTTTTGCTCGTCTTCTCTTGCCAAGCACTAGCACAGGTGAGCAATTCACTACGGTTTGAGACACAGCAACTTGAGAAGCTGCATTTGTATCATTTCTTCTAACAATATCTTCATACTTTCTATAATACTTAACCAACCACTTTTTAGCAAAATTGATGCTCAAGTCAATGTCAACAAAGTTCTCGCAAACCTTCTCATAGAAGAAGTCCAAGTACTCATCTTTCAGTCTTGGGTCAAGTATGGTGGCAATAACAAGAACCATATTGTAATTGCCATCCCAATACTTGTTAAACTTTCCATCCATTGCTTTGGCCAAATCCTTGATAACCTGGTTCATCTGCAATTCTTGATTTCTTAGAGTTTGTTGGATATCAAGTACACTATCCAGAAACAAGTGCGCCGTAGGGAACCTATCGGCCGAGAAGGTCCTCGTGGTTTCTTCAAAAACCCCAAGAAAGTCCTTAATAGCCTCAGCTTTGGTCCACTCATAATCAACCGGAAATGATTGTTGCTGTGCTGTTGCGTATCGCTTCAACACACTCTTGTATGTCACTGCCTCAACAATCATGTCATGGGTTGAGTTCCAACGATTTGGAACGTCAAGAACTAAACCTGCCTTTCTAGGAAGACCCTCCCTTTCAGCGACCTCATTAAAAGCCTGGATACGAGATGGTGAAGAATTGATATGCCTAACAAGATCTCTAATCTTCTCTATAGCAGTTCCAACAACATTCATTCCGTCCTGGACTAGAATATTCAAAATGTGAGCACAACATCTCACAAAGAGATGTTCGCCACCAAACAACATATCAACTCTTCCACTTTCTTGTAGAAGATCGCAAGCAGCTTTGTTATTTGATGCATTGTCAAGAGTGATTGTGAATATTTTTTCCTTGATTCCATAGTCAGTCAAGCACCTTGTAATTGCCTCCTCAATTGCCACTCCAGTATGCGGATACTTCACGGCTTTGAATGCAATGATCTTTTTCTTCAAGACAAAGCCAGGGTCAATATAGTGTGCTGTCAAACAAATGTAACCTAATTTTTGGTTTGACGTCCAAAGGTCAGATGTAAGGCATATGCGAGATCTAGTGCTCTGTAGCTCAGTTCGCAAATCAGTTTTCATTCTCTCAAACATAGCAATGCAATCATTACGAAGTGTTTGACGCCCAATGCAACTAAATGCAGGCTGCAACGAATCCATCCAGGGCTCAAAACTATCATCATCAAATTTATTGAAAGCAACCTCGGCTCTAATGCACCATGTAGTCATCAGATCACGACTTTTTCGAGGATTGAAGGTAAAATCTTCTATGGGCCGCTTCTTCATAGTAGCACGGAACCTTTCTCTAAATTCACTAGGGATTTTAGAGCAATACTCTGCGATGTGGTTACGAAGGCTATTTGTACCTGATTTCTTTGCCGCACTCATCTTTGTGCCACAAAATTTGCATACCGCCTTTGGTACACCATCTGTATCAACCAATTCAGCTTCATAGTATTCCCAAACCTTTGACCTTCTGTTTCCTGCCAATGAGGAACTATTGCTGGTGCTATCATTGGCATCTTGTGCCTCTGAATGATTACAAGACATCTGTGTCAGACATAGTAGATAGTTAGATATTGTTACGTTACTGCAGTGACAAGCTGAAATGTGCAGTAAAAAGTAGCATGAAAGAGGAGATTTCACAGTATCAGAATGTTTATACAAAGCATTTAAAACAAAACTAGCAATATCAGATCAGTTTCGTTTATACTACCATATACAGTTCTGCCAATCAGAATACTGTTGTAGCACAACACAATACAGTTTGGACATCTTTTTTTAAAAAAACACAGCAAAAAACAGTACTGATTTATTATACTAGTATGACAACCCATCCCGCCCCACAGTTGCTCCACTGCAACTATAGCAAAATATAGTTGCTGTTCGTCATTGGAACAGATAAACAGTTAAGATGAATTGCTGCTAGTGTACAAATTGACCAATTCCTGATTGTGCTAGTATGTTCTTGATGGCATGACCATCAACGCGGGCACCCATTGCACACAAGAAAAATGCTCACAGGCAGGCATGTACATGCTTCACAAAGCATAACCTGCTGTGAATCTATCTAGACATCTAGCTCACCTCACGGGAACACAAAAGAAACTGCAGTAGGCTACAAACCAAATCACGTCCACTGCAGTAGTGGAATTAAAGCAAGGAATTAAACCAAATCACGTCCGTTCCGAAATCTTTTGTGTTCACGTCTACTGCAGTAGTGTCCACTGCAGTGGACCAAATCAATCTAGGCATGTACACGATTAAAGCAAGGAATTAAAACAACCAAGAGCTAGATAGATCAATCCAGAGAGAGGCTACAAACCGAGGCCGGCCACTGCAGGAAGCTCCGCACCGTGGCCCCCAAATCCCGGGCTGATGATGAAGATTCGCAGTCGAACCCGCCGCTCCCGGCCACCGCGCCGTCTTCGATCTGGCGTCGATTCCTAGCAAGAAGGGAGAAGGGGAAGGGGAGAAAAGGAAGGGGATGAGATGCGGAGGAGGAGATGGGGTAGGGTAAGAGGGAAGCTCCAGATCGCGCACCCTTCCGCGGGAGAATCGGCGACGGTGGTGGCGGCGGAGGCGGCGGAGCCTTTTTCTTTCTGCGGTCGCGCGAGCGGAGTGACCGAGAGGAGAGCCGGAGAGGACGCCCCGCCCCGCCCCACCAGGAAACCCACCCCCGCCCCACCCCACCAGCAGCTACAGCCCGTTTCCACCCACCCCAATACGGCCCATCTTAGACCCCGACCCAAAATGCCCATTTCAGCCCGCCCCACTAGCAGGCCTAATTGGGAAGCGTGTGCCAAAGTTTGTAAAGTAAGTTGAAGGAGGTGTTTAGTTGAAAGTTGCACTGGGAAGCGTAAAAATAGAGAGGGGCACGTTTTCCAATGCGTTACTTTTGTAACTTTTCAAACTAGTTGAAGGAGGTGTTTAGTTGAAAAGTTGTAACTTTTCAAACTAGTTGGAGAAGTTTGGGGAACTAAACAAGATCTAACATTTTTTTTAAAATTCAGTATCATCTTTTGAAATGGCCTCATGTTCACACAGCGTCCGTATTTTTACTCGTTGCAAGTCAAGAAGCTATGGTCCTTTTGGAGAAGTGAAATAAGGCCGTTTAGTTCCAGCAAGTTTCTGTAATTCAACTAAAAATAATTTATTGAAAAACATGTCCTCTCTACAACACGCTTCTTAATATATTTTTATAAAAAAAATTTAACCAACTTTCATAAACTAAATAAGCCTGAACTAAATAAGCCTAAAAGTGGAGCACCTACTCCCTGGCTCCGGCATTCACGTCTGCAATGATGGCGGCAGCGTGTTGCTGAACTGAACAAGGCAAGGAGTAAATGAGACGAGGGCTGTGTTCAGATCCTCCGATCAAAAAATTGTACCAAAGAATCTTGCATGCATAAAATACTAAATGAAGTCTATTTACAAAATCTTTTCACAGACGATGAGATGAATGCAACTTTACGCGATGAATCTAACAAACCTAATTAATCCATGATTTGCTACAATAATGCTACAGTAATCATCCTCTAATCGTGCGGTCAAAGACCTCATTAGATTCATCTTTACCAGGGGTTGTGGAGGTAATTTTGTAAACTGGCTTTATTTAATATCCCTAATTAGTGATCAAAATAGGATGCAAAAAAATTTGTCCCACCATCTCAACACTGCCGAGATGCAAGCAGCTCGAATTGTGGTTTTCAAAATTTCTGCCCCCTCTCTCTTCCCTGCGCTCTTGTACAGCCAGATCCAAAGAGTAAATGCTCCGGTTCAGATGAAATGGGAGGAAGGGAACTTCAAAACTGGAAGTGGGACAAGGGGAAATTGCTTGAATTGTCGGATTCAAGCTCGCATCATGTGTTGATTTGTACTATAGTAGTAGTAAAATGATATTGTTTGGATCAAATTATGTTAAATTCTTATGTCTGTAGGTTTCTTGCTAAGGACATGTTTCTTTCAAACCTACCAGATAATTATGCAATAGACTATAGACTTCAGTCATTTCAGATGTTCAGTTCAGAAATTACCCTGAAGAAGAAGAAAACCCTACTGAAGCAATGTTGAATGTACAGTAAAAAAAACAATTAGGTACAGCTAACCTAATACACACAATTTGTGAAATGTTCAGTGGAATCATCTGGAAATCCCGAGCGGTGATCCTTTTGAACTCGAACTCATTCCACCATTTCTTCCACTCGCCAAGCAATGCAAATTTCCTGCGATCCAATGTTGCAGAGGAGATGCAGGCATGCAGTGCGTACATGGTTACATGGGGGAGCAGAGGAGGAAGAACCAGGTGGTCGCGAAGAAGCCAAGATCTCTCTGCTTCGCTACGCTTCACAGGTGGCCTCTGATCCAGAGCAGCGTCCGCCGTGCGAACGACGGCGCCTCGTCGGCCCTGGAGCTCAGGCCGTGCCCATTGCCGCCGCCCGCGGACTCGAGGTCCCAATCCACGACGCTGCCGCTCGCGCTCTTGTCCCACGTCGACACGTTGTACTCCGACTCCGTCACGGGGCTCACCACGTCCGCCCGGCGCTTCGGGACCGCCGCCGCCGCCACAACCCCGACGTCGCTCGCCGTGCGTTGGAGCGCCGAGGCGAGCCGGAATGAGGACACGCGGCGCGAGTTGGAGCACGACCCGGCGGCGATTGCGCCGAAGGACACGTCCTTCCGCCTCGGCCCGCCGCGCATCCATATCTTGGAGATCGAGAAGCTCTCCCGCTTGTCCACCGCGGCCTTCGACGGCTGCGCCTGCTGCTGCTGCTTGAGCGGCGCGTCGAAGCCCCGGAAGCCTTCCCGCTTCGAGTGGCAGTCGCACTCCGACATGGCGACGCGGTGCCCCGGCATGCGCGGCGCGGGCCGCTTCTTCTCCGGCGGTTTCACGGCGACGCGGAGCAGGGAGCTGTCGTCCATCACGTACTCGTAGGTCCCCATGGAGAAGCACCGCCTCACGTCCTGGCTGCCAGGGTTGGCGCTGCCGCCGGCTCCTTCGTTGGCCTGGCTCCTGAACTTGCCGAGCTTGACCGGGACGACCACATCGTCCTTCTTCTCCACGGGCTCCGCGGCGACGAGCTTCCGGCCGTGCCCTGTCTCCTCCTGCTCCATGACGAAGCTGAGGCGCGCAGAGGACGCCGCGTCGAGGCGATCGGAGACGGAGCCCTCGGAGCCGGACTCGAGGACGAACACCAGCGGGCTGCAGCCGCCGCCGCAGGGGGCGAAGTCGGCGAGGAGGCTGCGGCGGCAGAGCGGGCAGGTGGAGTGCGACAGCAGCCACGTGTCGATGCAGTCGACGTGGAACGCGTGGCTGCACTTGGGGAGGAGGCGGAGGCGGTCGTCGTCCGCGAACTCGCAGAGGCAGACCGCGCAGTCGAAGGGGTCCTTCCCGCCGGCGCCGACCACGGCGCCGTAGAGGAACACCGGCAGCGCGTCGATGAAGGACTGGTCGACGCCGGCGTCGTGGAGGTGGAACAGCTGCTGGAGCTGCCCCTGGAACGCGGTGGCGTTCGCGTCGCCCCCGTACGCGTCTCCGGCGTCCCGCGGCGCCGGCCGGAGAAGGAACCGGACGAGGAGGTGAAGGAGGCCGGAAACGAAGAAGATGACGGCCAGGATCAGGATGAGGAGGAGGACGCTGGGGCTGATCCTGCTCTGGAAACCCGCATCTGTGGACGCCGCCGCCATCGCAACCGGCGGCGGCGGCGGCGACAGCAGCGGCGGGAGCGATATCGGCGGAGGAGGAGGCGGCGGGAGGTACGGGAGGGGGAGCTGCAGCGGCGACGTGGGCGGCAGCGCGGCGTAGTTGATGGTTGCATGCATGGTGTTGTGGCTCATGGCGCCGGGTCAGGGGGGTGAGCGCCTGACCCGTGACTCGATCTAGAGAGCCAGGTAGCAGGAGGAAGAAGACAATGTGGAGGTCAGCAGCAATGGTGGTGGGAGTGCCGCCTGATCCGCCTGAATCGCGTGTCGTCTTCTTGTCTGTCTCTTCTTCTTGCGATGGAGACACAAGCCAAGGAGGAAGAGGGGATCATCACTGGGAATCTTGCGCTCGATCTTTGTATTGTAGAGAACAGAAGAACAAGGCAGAGTTAATTGTGACACAGCTCGAACAGATGCAGGTTCGGAGAGAGAGTGAGAGAGAGAGAGAGGAGAGGAGGGAGATGGAGGTCAATGTATAGGAAAGAGATGGATCCTTAATGCGGGGAGAGAAAAATGGAGGGGAGAAGGATGGTGATGGTGTGGAGCAGAGCCTTGATTAGTTCTGCAAATTTCTACAATTCAATCAAAAGTAATGTATTGAAAAACGTGCTTCTCTCTGTGACACACTTCGCAATACACTTTTTTTACAAGAAATTCAACCAAATTCAACCAACTAAACAAGACCTAGATAACGAAACTGAATTTCTTTGTCACCATTTTCCAAAAAAAATCTTTGTCACCACTAATTGAAAGAGAAAAATGAATTCAAACAAACTATCATACTCTCTCAGTTTCAAATTAGAATTCATTTGACTTTTTTGACCTTAAATTTGACCTCTCATCTTATTAAAAAATTATGCAAAATATCACATCTTTTATTGTGGCTTGTTTTATTAATAAAATATCTTCAAAAATGATTTAAACTTGACTATATTTGCACAAATTTTTTGAATAAGACAAGCGGTCAAACTTGATGTAAAAAAAACTCAAACGAATTTTAATTTGGAACAGAGAGAGTACAAAATATGACGACTTATTTATTTTTGATGGATTTCATGGTTAAATCTGTCACTTTTCTGACCATCGGATTAAATCCAACATTTTAGATTCATCATTCTATAATAGAAAAAGTGAAATAAAACTAGAATATTTTATTTGTCTGCTTACATTTTTTTATGACATGTCTAAAAAAATATTGCCACACCTATATCTATGATATATGGAGCTTAAAAAATTGCCAGCTAAACACTTGACAAACTTGGCTAAAGTTCTCTATTCTTATTTCTTAACCCTGAACAACAACCTCGTTGTAAGGCTGTCCGCACTGGTCGTCCCCTAAATGCATCCTCTAAAAGGAATATTCCGTCCTGGTCATCCATATTCCATACTCTATACCAACTTCTCCTGCACCCGTCATACTCTAAATCCCATACTCTATCCCAACCACCATATATTTTATTCAACCATCCCAACCACCATCTCCTCTCTCCTCACTTTTTCTTTTCCTTTTCTTTTTTCTATCTCCTCCATTCTTTTTTCTTTCTTCCTTTTTTTTCTTTCTTTTTTCCTTCTTTTTATTTTCTTTTTTTCCTTTCTTTTTTTTCCTTTCTTTTTTCCTCTTTATTTTTTCCCTTTATTTCCCCCCGGCCTCTGGATCCTTCTCGGTCCTCCCCCTCCCGATCCCCTCTCTCTCTCCGAGCTCCCCGATCCCCTCCCCCGCCGGCGAGCCTCTCCCTCTCCCTCTCCTCCGCCGCTCCCTCCCTCCGAGCCGCTCCGCCCCGGCCATGGAGGCGCGCAGGCCCCGCTCCTCCCTTCCTCCCCCGGCGCGCAGGCCCCGCTCCTCCTCTCCTGCGCGCCGGAGGCGGAGGCCCCGAGC
>CM014275.1:13829323-13844908 GCA_004135705.1 Alloteropsis semialata
GTTTAGTTCGGTGACAAAGTTTGCGAAATTTACTGTAGCAATTTTAAACAAAAGATTAGAAGAACTAAATATCATCTAATTATAAAACTAATTACACGGATGGACGGAAAATCGCGAGACAAATCTATTAAGCCTAATTAATCCATCATTAGAGATTGTTTACTGTAGCACGACGTTGTCTAATCATAGCCTAATTAGACTCATTAGATTCGTCTCGCGAAGTTACCTGGGGGTTATGAAATGGGTTTTGTCGTTAATCCACGTATTAGTATCCTAACATTTGATGCGACGGATAAATAGTGAAAAGTTATGAAAATTTCCTCAACTAACAGGGCCCGAATAGAGATTCGGTCGCGGCAAATCCAGCCTGTTCGCTTGGCTTATCAGCCACCAGCCAGCAGTATTTTTCTCTCACAACAAATCAGCATCAGCCACCAGCCACCAGCCAACCAGCAATACTTTTCTCTCACAACAAATCAGCACCAGCCATCAGCCGTCTGCCAACCGAGCAGACTGGCAAGGAGCCTGGCTGCCACAGCACAGCCCGGCCCCCGGCGCCCAGCCGTCCACCCACCGCCAGGTCGGTCCTCACCTCGCTTCGCTTCCCGAGGCAGCGAGCGCGGGACGGGAAGGAAGGACCACGCGCACTTGGGGACGAGCCTCTTGGTCGCGGGCTCGCGGCTCGATCGGGAGCAGCCGAGGCAGAGCAGAGATGCACCGATCTCGGTACGGTACACGCGGCAAAGGGCCGAAGTAGAAGGGATGGCATGCGGGGACACTGATCTCAACTCATCTCGTGCTGCCTGTACGCGCCGTCCGGTGACGCACTACCGGCATGTGCTGCTGGTACCGGGTCAGAGAGTGAGATAGCAAAAGTAGCAATTGGGCCAAAGCAGATCGATTTCCTGCGGTGTTTTGGTGCTGAACGGTACAGCATGGAGCACCAAATCGTCGGCCGGACTTTTGTCATGTGCTCCAACGCCGCCGCGCATGCGGACAAGGAGGTGGCCGGGCGTCGAACAAGGGATCATGGGCAGGGCTCCACCGCCAGGCAACAGACCACACCGGAGTCCGAGGATGATGCCCCTACCCCTAGGACAAGCCGCCATCAGCCGCCGCCCCACGAGGCCACGACGAGGCCAAAAGCCCCGCGAGAACAGCAACCCGCCACTATCGCCACCAGCAAGGGGGCACAACAAAGCGGATCGAATCGATCCACGGCAAAGCTGCCGGGGAACAGGATCTGTCGCGTATGGTATTGGTATCAGGGTCAAGGAATGCAAATACTTTGCAGGGCATGGGTGGGGAATTGGGAAAAGTCCGCAGCCTTTCCTGATGAGGACCCGTCGCGCGTCACCCGCTCGGAAAGCCGGGGCGCGCTCTCTCGGCCCGTCGCGGAGTGGGGGGATGCCATGCCGAGCGCGGCACCGCGCCGAAGATGTCCACGCCGCGGCGCGGCGCAGCGACAGCGATCCGAGGAACGAGACCGCGCCCCGTCCGCGGCAGCCGGCGGGCATGTCTCGTCGGGCTCGGGTGGATCATTTCAGGCCGTCAATTTTAGGCCTATAAGGGCCCTTGAGACGACGACGGCCTGTGTGGATGGCAATCTTGAATAGAGAAGAAGCCCGCCCCTAAAGCCATAAGAAAGCGGGCTTCTTTCTGGAGGCCCATGTAACATTTGGCCCCATACGAAAAGAACTCTAATTAAATGGACCATGGTATATTCTGTCCAAATTGACCCACTCTCATTTTCTCCGTTCGTTCTGCTTTTAGTGAACTGCACTAGTAGTATTCTGCAGTAATGTGAGACAAGAAAATTTCCCTGCCTCTCTCAAATAAATAAATGCAATGGAAATTTTTAATAATAGTATCAGAGCTTATGCCCTGGGATGATATCAAACTGAACAAGGGGACACCTTTGCTACTCATAAAGTCTATAAACTAGACGACCAAACTAAACATGGAAATAAATAGTTGATTATAGTACTAGTAAACAATTTCATATGGTAACCATTTCTATATGATGCTTGGTGAAAGCCAAATATTTCACCTTTACTGTAGCTGCAAGGCTGCCGAAAATCATAATGATATCACCTGCTGGCTGCGGCACCGCACCTAGCCTAAGTGGGCAGCGCTCCCCACTGGGCTAGGCGCGGGGGGTTGGGCACTGCTGACCAAATGGCCGAGCGCGTCAGGTTGCCGCCCGAATGGGCTACTGAGCAGAGCAGGCCGGAAACGGCCGAAAGGACAGTGCCAATTGTTTCCGTTGCGAAAAGTAAAGTTCAATGATTTAAAGTTTCCGCTGCGAAGTAAAGGTTTCATCCTCTAAATTTAAGTTTAATTAAAAGAATAGAAAGATATTTATTTAAAGTTAAAATTATGGTATTATTATTTTCTGACCAAAGTTGATGATAACAATATTATAATTCTATGAGTCTTATGTTTAAAGTTTAAATTTCTGATAAATTCTGAATCAAAGTGATCAATTGTCAGAGAGTAGATAAAGATTAAGATATGCTCTTAAAGTAGAGCAATGCAAAGTTCATGTTTTTCGCTGCAATGATGATTATCTTCTTATTAAATTCAAACCAAAGGGAGAATTTAATTTGAGGAGCAAAGTTTTGAAGATAATTAAGTTTTTTCATACGTTTTTTTCATTTCTGTCCAAAGGTGATGTGGAATTAATGTAAAAATAAAGTTCAAAAAATTCTCTTAAAGTAGAGAAATGTTTAAAGTTTCAGTTCAAGAAGTTCTCTTAAAGTAGAGAAATGTTTAAAGTTTCAATTCAAGAAATTATCTTAAAGTAGAGAAATATTTAAAGTTTCATACGTCATTTCCATTTCTGCCCAAAGGTGATGTGGAATTAATGTAAAGATAAAGTTTAAGAAATGCTCTTAAAGTAGAGTAATGTTCAAGTTTCTACGTTATTTCCATTTCTGCCCAAAGGTGATGTGGAATTACTGTGGAAGGATGATGTTTTATTCTATTTCTGCCCAAAGGTGATATAGAATAGAACACAAAGATTTCAAAGCCTAATGAGCATTGTTGCTGATTATTGTTAAATATTTTGTCAGACAAAGATTTCATGCTTTCATTCTTGAAGGCAAAAAGAAAATAAGTTGGGTTATTGTGACTCACATGATAAGAGGCCTAAGGGCAAGTTCTGTACGAAAGAAGGCCATTGCATGAGAGACTGTGTTCTCTGCAAAGAATGGCTTCAAAAGGAAAGAAATTCTGGGATATTGATCCAAGAATATTTGGTTTTATTTCTGAATTTTAGGATTGCATAGGCAGTCAAGAGAGCCAATTCTGGCATTTATGTCCCTTATAAGAAATTACCCGCATGGCGGGAAAAGTTTGAGAAAATACCCGCATGGCAGGGTAAAGTTGGAACAATGCTCATGTCAGACAATTCCGCATGGCGGGAGAAGTTTGGCAAAAGAATTGTCCTGCATGGTGGGAGAAAGTTAGAGACGAACCTAAAGATAAGAATGACATGCGAGCGTGACTTGCAGAAGTATTAATGATAAAGGACTCTGTTGAGTTCTTAAAGTGAAATGAGGAAAAAGTACTCCCATATGAATTAAGAGATAACTTTGTTTTGCATGACGTAATCATGTGGATGAAGTAAGTAATCAAAGTTTCTCATTCACAAGAGTTATGAATAGTTTTTCGAATTGTGGCAGAAAAGTTCACGCCACATTTCGAGGGGGAGAAATGAAAGATAGACAAGAAAGAAACTCCCTTACACTTCAGATAGGCAAAAGTGATCTATAAAAGATGAATGTGATCGTCGGGGGAGTACAACGGTCATATTAATGATACCCCTAATGCAAAGAAATAGCTAAATTTCTGAACGGACCTTTTATGGTTCTGATGGGAAGATAGCGTAGTTAGCCGGTATTCATACTGGACAAGTTTTCAGAGTTATTAAAGCGCTGCTTAAAGCGCCATTTGAGAAAAGTTTTAAAAGAATAAACCCAAATAAGAAAAGTTTAAAGATACACCATCTTTACAGAAGATGGAGTAATCAGGGGGAGCATGATAGCGCGAGAGATTGATCTTGACTAAAAGCGGGTGGTATGTGCACCTAATCCGCTTATTCAAGAACCTTTCTTTGAGCTACCAGTTTTTTTACTTCCATCAGTGCAAGGCACTGTGGAACCAGCGCCAGTGGCTAGTCCACCAGTACAAGTAGTGAATGAGAATGTTGAACCTGCTCTGCAGGAAGAACAAATCATTGCACAAAAAGCAAAACCACAGCAGATCCCAGTGCAAGAGGCACCAGCTGTGGAGGCCCCAAGAAGGTCTCAAAGGGCAAGAAAGCCAGCGATCCCTGATGATTATGAAGTTTATAATAGTGAAGAAATTCAAGTGCGGAATGATCCCGCAACTTATGAAGAAGTTATGAGAAGCGCTGAATCTAAAAAATGGCTTGAAGCCATGAAAGAAGAAATGAAGTCTATGAGTACCAACAGAGTTTGGGACTCAGAAGTAATTCCCAATGGAGCCAAAACAGTAGGCTGTAATGGGTCTATAAGTCGAAATGTGACTCCAAAGGGAATATGTAAAGATGTAAAGCGCGACTTGAATCGAAAGAGAATGTATAGATTACAATGAGTAGTAGTGGCACATCATGATCTGAGTTACAGCAGATGAAAGAAAAGACGGCATTCCCCAGTGGGATTTGTATGAAAATGTTTACATGGCTCAACCTAAGGGTTTTGTCGTGAAAGAAAAAGCACATGAAGAAATCTTTATGGACTAGAGCAAGTCTCTAGACAGTGGAGTTTAAAGTTGAAGAGTCAACTAGAAAGTTTGGGTTAAAGAATATAAGAGGACAATTGTAATTGTATAAAGTTATAGAATGAAAAATTAATTTCCTAATCCTGTATATGTGGATGACATATTACTTGCTAGTAGTGATGTCAGTCTATTGCAGGAGAAGAAGAAGTTCTTGTCCTCAAAGTTTAAATGAGAATGTTCTCGGTGAAATGTCTATCGTTGCAAGAATTGAAATTCACCGAGATAGAAGAAAAGGGTATTAGGCTTATCACAAAGGCATGCTAAGAAAAGTTTCTAAAGAAATAAAGTGTGCATGCGAGAAAACCTAGGCCTGTCCTTAAAGTCAAGGGTGATGGTTTTGGGAACTTTAGTGTTCCAAAGAATGAGTAAGGAATGGTTATGGAACTATAGTGTTCCAAGAACCAACAAGAAGAAGATTAAAGAAATTTGGTACCATTTGCTTCAGCTGTTGGAAGCTTAATGAATGCAAAAGATGCAAAGATGAACATTACCCTGACATAATTCAAGTATCCGGGTTATTTTGGCAATGTCCAGTCCAGATATAGATCACTGGAATGGAGTTAAGTACATCGGCCTCATGCTAAATTGAGAAAGAAATCACCAGTGCTCTCAAAAGGTTGTGAGTACAGGGAAGATCTTGTGAATGTTAAATTGAGAAAGAAATCACCAGTGCTCTCAAAAGGTTGTGAGTACAAGGAAGAACTTGTGAAATGGGTAGCGAAATCCACAATTGTTGCTGACTTTCACATTTGGGGTTTTTGTGTGAAAAATCTCCAAAGAATGGAACAATTATCATCAATGTGATGTAAAGATATGGTATAGCATGATATGAGGCTGAGGGACAGGCAAAATGGTTGAGAAAACCTCTGCCCGGAGTTGATAGTGGTTGACAACAGCAACAACCATCTAAATGTTTTACTCCTATGATAACGAGTCAAGTGTGGTGCCAAACACATTGACAGAAAGACATACGTTGTAAAGGAGAAAGTCCGGAATCATGTTGAAAAGCAACAATCAAGTACTTGAGGATCCGTCTATTAAAGGCTTACCACCCAGTGTGTGCACAGGACACACGGTCGACATGAGTTAATGGTATAGTCTATGATTTCCGGACTATAAAGGGCCCAAAGTTATGATCCTTCAAAATGGATAAGTATATTGTGGCTGGTTAATCTGATTGAAATGACAATTATGATGACCCATGCTCGATGTGCTTGTTTGTGATGAAGTGGATGCTAAGCGAAGAGCTGAAGTGTAAGAAAACTTAAGGTGAGATCAAGGGGGAGAATGTTAGGTTGATCTCCAGCCAGTTGGCCCAAAGGCCAACTGGGCCCTTGACCCGCGTCCTGATCGGGGACGCCCAGCCCAATAGAAGGCTGGTGGGCCCCCGTCGCGCAGCGCCATATAAGAGGAGGTGGAGGGCTAGTGGCTAGGGTTACGAGGTTCACCACCGCCACTGATCCCCACTCTTCCAACCCCAGTCCGATCGCGAGAGGGCGCTGAAACGATGGGAAGCGCCACCGGCCACCACCTCAGTCGCCACCGATGTCACCAGTTTCGTCCTCCTCGTCGCCAGATCCTCCCCAAGCTCACAGTGACTCTCTCTGTTTTTCTCTCTGTGTTCGTGTTCTTTGTATTCAAGTTGTATACTGTACATTATGTTGTTCATTCACGAATCATTGCAAATCCCCACTGGATCGTACTGCTAGATGATTCTATGGATCCAACATGCACTGCTTCAGAGTTCAGGCTCTGCACTTTCCTTCTGCCTTACGGCAGAGTTGCTGCTGTATGGTTAGCTGTTTCAACAGCTGCACCATTATCCTCTTCATAATCAACCGGACCGCGCGACATAACTTTTAATCGCCTGTCGTCTTGTTCTCTGCTTTGCTCGTTTAAATTGGATCAGTGCACGTAGCCGTTCTAAGCTGATCAGACAGAAACAAAACAATGCCCTTTTTTTAAGAGCCGACAGAACACGGCACTGAAAGTCTACGGCTATGATGGATAACTTCTGGTGCACACTACCCACACGGCACTGAAAGTCTACGGCCCCTAGCTCGTTTAAGGCCCTGTTTAGTTTGGTGAAAACAGCACTAATTCAATCAAAAGCAACGCATTGAACTACGTGCACCCTCTCTACTTTCTTAATTCTCAATACACTTCCAATCATTAAATTCGATCGAATTTAACCAATCTAAACAAGGCCTACTTCTGGAGCTGTTCGTTCAGAAAGGCTAAGGTCTTGTTTAGTTCCAGCAAGTTTTTGCAATTCAACCAAAAGTAACGCATTGAAAAACGTGTCCTTCCTCTTTGCAACATGCTTCTCAATGCACTTTTTGTACCGAAAATTCGACAACTTTCACGAACTAAACAAGGCCTAGACGGATTGGCAAGTCAGCTGGAATAGCACGGCTGCACGAGCTAGGGGCAGTGTCGATAGGGTAGCTAGGCATGCAAATAATAGCCATGTTTTCAGAGTGAAAACAGCATGCATGTTGACATGTCTTACATTCACATCTTCAGTTTGTTCACCTAACCAGCATGCAGCATGCAAGAATGTAACAGAGCTACTTCCTCGCTCTGAGAAAGTTGGTTCTTGCTCGATTACATGTGCTGAACAGATCTGATGTCTGAACTTTAGAGCTTTTTTTTTTTTTGAGAGGCCCTATTCTAGGCTGTAGTATCTGAACTCAGCCGCAAACGCACACCACACTTACTCACTCACACCACACACAACATCTCCCTACGACTAAGCTAAGATCTTTGCCTGCGCATGTGCTACTGCATGGTCGGATGGGCCACCTGAGAAAACCGGGAATAAATCCTGCAGTGAGGCACGGGAGTTCGCTCTGTGACTCGAACTCTCGAGCGGTTGGTTCCACACCTGGGACCCCAACCACCTGGGCTATCGCCCAGTCCTCCTGAACTTTAGGCCATGTTTAAATCGGCAAGATAAGTTTAGGAAATTTACTGTAGCAATTCTAAACCAAAGATTAGGAGGACTAAACATGATCTAATTATAAAACTAATTACACGGATGGATGGGAAATAACGAGACGAATCTATTAAGTCTAATTAATCCGCCATTAATCCACATTTAATACCTTTAATTAGTGTCCTAACATTTGATGTGACGGAGTGAATAGTAAAAACTTATGGAACTAAACAGGAGCTTAGGCGTTTGCTCCGATCCTCCGAAGACTAGAGCGAAGACCATCATCTATCAAAACATGATCGATCACCTATGTTCTGTCTATGTCGTGAATTAAAAGCTTGGTTTCCCCATCTGAAAATTCTTGTATATGCTGGTATCGATGCTATCATCCAGAGCTCGCACACAGTGTCGAGCAGGTGATCGATCGACTGTGTGCTAAGCACAAGCGTGCTGCATGATCATCAACTTCACCGTTACTGTTGGTAGCCATGGAGAGCAGCAGCTCCCTACTGCATAGTAAAGCAGATGCTGATATCTGGATGCACACTGGCATCTATATATCAGGATAGATTCAGAAGGCATCAGGATCAGGGTGCAGGGATCAGTACGTGCGAAGAATTTAGCATATCTGGTCAAGCTAATCGATCGTCGTAACAACTTAAATTAACTGCCCCGTTTTGAGATATGTCCTTCTCACGAACTGTTGCTCCATAACATCATGATTAGCTAGCTTTTAAAGTGCCTGTCATGCCATGTTTTCGCCGGTGGATCCCATCCGTGGCTGGATCGCGTCGTGTGTGCACACGGTTGCAGGGCTCTCTCTCACGGCACGTCATGTCACCGAGAGATGGACTCGCCATCGATCGCGCGACCAAGTTCATCGCTCCCGTCACCACCACACCATCTGCACGGGCCCCGTGGCTCTGAGTCACACTCTCACTGTGTGCGTCTAGCCGTCTACTCTATCCGTGATGTAAAGAGAACATCTTATCTCTATCTCCGTGAGCAGCTTCGTCCGTTGAGTTTCCGGGTCGTCTCTGGCCGAAAGTCCGAGAGTCTGAGACGCACGCGCCGCTTGAGACGAACCGGCATGGAAATGGAAGAGCTTCCGATCGGGCAAAGCCGATGGCTCCCGGTCCATGCATGGATCTCTCCCCCGGCCTACTGGGACTGGGCGGCTGCTTGCTCCTGGCAGATGCATGCATGAACCAGCGCGTACGTACGGGGTGAAGCGTGTGCATACGCAGACACGCAGAGGTTCAGGTACAGTCAGTAATGGCCGCCGCACGGCTTGCCGGCCGGCGATAGATCACACTTCACCAGCCAGTCTAGCGTTTTCTCAGGATAGGCGAGCGCTATCTTAGCTAGGGGTAGAGACCACCGGTAGATCATCACTTCACGTACATGGCGCTGGGGAGTACGTGCATGGGGGCACCACGCCCAATTAAGGTGCACAGTTGCCCGAGACCATCAATCGCGCTCAGACGTTCAACCCGGCCGGCTCCTGCTGGATGGCGGCGACCATTACCGCATCCAAGCAAACCATCTCTGATCTCATCCTCCGGTCACAAAATAAAAGGACTAAAGTTTCAGACCTCAAAAGATAACTCTGATTACAAATTCTACTACTATAACATGTCGGTAATCATTGTATCATCCTCTGTATGCTAGCTCAATCTCGATCGACGTGTGCAAACTAATTGCGTAATTGGCGCTCAGAGTTGTGTCATCTTGATGCTCAAAAGTACAGAGCTAGTAGGGGTAAGTTTCATATGATTTTTTTTTAATCGAGAATGTTACATCCAAAGCAAGTGACAGATGTCTCTCTTAGCGACAGTTACCGACATTACCCTCTCTGTTCTCTCTACTTCCAACAGTGGCGCGGGTCGCCATTAACGTCCGTCCCTCTCGAGCTCGCGTCCGCGCGCAAGAAGGCTCGAGAGATATGTGCAGCGGGAGGGGAGGAGTCGGTGTCGCGTAGACCGGGCTCATCAGACCGCCCGGCTTGCTCTCCGTCACCCATCCGGCCATGGCCATATCCCTCTCGCGCCGTCGCACTCACGGACAGGGAGCTCACGTCGCAGGCAGGGCAGGGCGTGTGGGGGATCGGCCGGGGGGTGGCCCCGGCCCCGCCGAGTCCGCGCTGCGGGGGTGCACGTGCATGGGGTTCAACGCTGTCCACGCGCGCGGGCGACGGCGACGCGCACATGCGCCCTGCGCCCTGCCTGCCCCTGCCGCGCCACAAGCCCCCGCGTCCGCCTACGGCATGCAGTATGCACGCATGCACACCGGCCGGCCCCTCAGCTCCACCGCTGCCTGACCTGCCGCGGCACCCCCGGCTCCGTATCGTCTCGCCGTGACCCATGGACACACGAAGACGAGAGCACTACGACACGGATCCATGGGTGATCGGACAAGGTGCACGCGCGAACGCAACCGGACAGCGCGGCGCCCGATCGAGCAGGGACCGCACCGTCCGATCCGGGCGGGGTCGGCCCGCTCGCACGTGCCACGTGTGAACCGGGGGAGAGTGGCGCAGCGGGCGCAGGTGCGTGACGTACTGACGTGAGGACAAGCTGGCGGATGCATGGCGTGGCTCGCTGGATGCTGTCTCCCAGCTGGCGTATAGTTGGCCATATGGCCCGAGGCCCATGGGCCGGCCCATGGCACGACCTTTTGGCACGGCACAGGCCCGGCCCGGCCCGACCCCCTATGGGCCCGTGCCAGCCCGGCCCGATCGTAGTGCCGGGCCTGGGCCTCGACCTCGGCACGTGCGTGCCGGCCCAGCCCGGCACGACGGGAGCAGGCACGGGGCGGCACGTGGGCCGGCCCGTAGGCACGCGGCCCACCAGGCCCGCACCCCCGGCGTATATGCCGGCCTGCCGTGCCCGCTCCCGGCCGCAGCCCCCTCTCTCTCTCATCCGTCTCTCGCAGTCTCGCCTCCTCTCGGCTCTCGCACGCCTCGGCCTCGCCTCCTCTCGCACGCCTCGCCTCCCCACCGCCGACGGCGAGATCCCTGCCGTCGGCGACCTCCTCCCACCGTCCACGACCGCAACTACGCCGGCGTCCACCTCCTCCCCTCTTGTGGCCGTCGTATCTTCGCCGACGACGACTCCGACCGAAACCCTAGCCACCTTTGGGGTTGGGGATTTGGAGGAGTAGAGTTGCGACGGCCAGATCTACGCCGCCGGCCACCTCCTCCCCACTTCTGGTCGCCGGATCTACGCCGCCGGCTACTCCCTCCGAAACCCTAGCCACCTTTGGGTTGGGGATTTGGAGTAGTAGAGGTGCGACGGCCAGATCTACGCCGCCGGCCACCTCCTCGCCGCTTCTGGTCGCCGGATCTATGCCGCCGGCTACTCCGTGCCCGTGCCAGTGCCCGTGCCGTCTCCTCCCCCTATCTGGCTTCTTCTTGTTCTTGTTCACTTGATCTTGCTCTTCTAGTCTTCTTCACTTGCTTCCTCTCTTCTTCCTCGTGACCCCGTCTGCGGCCACTGCCCTGTAATCTTCTTGATCTATCTCTTCACTTGATGTTTCTCATCTTCACTTGATCTCACTGTTTATTTTCGTGTGCGCAGGACCTCCAAGGCTAGTCCGGCGCTCCGGTGTTGCAGGTAACCACTTGTTCTTGTTCTTGTTCATTTGTTATTGCTCTTGTTCACTTGTTCTTGCTCTTGATCACTTGTTATTGCTCTTGTTCACTTGTTCTTGCTCTTGATCACTTGTTCTTGCTCTTGTTTCTCATGTGTGCAGGCCGCTGGCCGGTGCAAGCACCGTGCGAGTGCGGCGCACGCCGTGAGGAACCGGACGCCGTGATGGATCATTCCTACAACGACGAGTGTAGGATGATGGGCATGCCGGAGGCCGCAGACGACGTGGATGATGCGGGTGCAGCAGAGCTGTTGGGCAGCAGCGCTGCACCCATCGAGCTCGGTGACGGTGCCGCCGATGTGCCTCCAAATGGCTCTGGTACTGGTAGTGCCACTCAACAGAGCCAGAATGAGAGCACGGCCAAGTCCACGGGCACTGGGAAGAGGAGATCTGAATGCTGGGATCACTTCGACGAGATCTGGGAGATGAGAAATGGTAAGAAGGTAAGAACTAGCGCGAAATGTAAGCATTGCCACCATGTGTACTCTGGTCTATCTACTGGTGGTACTGGTCATTTGCGGAGGCATATTCCTAAATGCCCTACTCTGTTAGCTCGCAAAGCAACTGCTCAATCCCAGCTTAAGTTTAATCCTGATGGTAGTGTGCATCTTTGGGAGTATAAGCCTGATGTTGCTCGCTCTGAGTTATGTAGGTTGATTGCTAGGCTTGATCTGCCTTTGTCTATTGGTGAAAGTGATGCCTTTGTTCAATATATTACAAATGCACATAACCCTAAGTTCAGCTCTGTCTCTAGGCAAACCACTACTAGAGACTTTGTTAGGATGTTCACTGATCGTCGTGATAAGCTTGTTGAAACATTCAAGTCTGTTAATTCTGTTGCTCTTACATCTGATATCTGGTCTGGAAATGCTAAGGAGGATTACTTAAGTGTTGTTGCTCATTATGTTAATGTTGATTGGCAACTTGAGAAGCGTATAATTGGCTTGCGTTTGATTGATGTTTCTCATAATGCTGATAACATTGCTGAGCGTGTTGCTGCTGTTATTGATGATTATGGCCTTAGCAATAAGGTTTTTTCTGTTACACTTGATAATGCATCTGCCAACATAAAAGCAATGGATAACTTAATGCCTATACTATCTGGTTATGTTGGCACCTTGATGTTGCATCAGCGCTGTGCTTGTCACATTATTAATCTGATTGTCAAAGCTGGCCTTGAGGTTTTCAAACCTGCTCTATCTGCATTTAGAACTGCAATTTCTTTTCTCAATGCATCTAACCAACGCATTGCTGCATACAAGTCTTTTTGCATATCAACTAATGCCACCCCTAGAAAGTTTGGGTTGGACATGGATGTTAGATGGAATTCCACCTATCTAATGTTGAAGCATCTCATGCCTCATAAAGCACCATTCTCTGTTTTTATTACAACTAATCATCCTTTTGTGAATGGAGGTCCACTTCTGAATGACCACCACTGGTATGTTGCTGAAAAAATCCTTAAGTTTCTGGAACAATTTTATGTTTCTACTGTTGTTCTTTCTGGTGTTTATTATCCAACATCTCCTCTGGCTTTACATCATGTTCTTGAAATTGCAACTAATTTGAACAGTTTTGAGCATGATCCTGAATTTGAGACAGATTTTAGACGTATTGTTGCTCCTATGAAACAGAAATTCCTAGATTATTGGTCTGACATACCCATGCTTTATTCCTTTGCAATGATACTGGATCCTAGGGCTAAGATGCAGGGTTTCAGTAATTGTCTTCGCTTGTTAGCTCAACTTAATGGTAAGGATTACTCTACTTACCTATCTGATGTGAGGGATGAATTATCTGACATGTTTTCTAAGTATGAAACAAAGTTTGGTTCTTTGAGGAGGACACAAAGGGCTACCCAGCCAGGCCCTACAGCAGGTAAGAAAACAGCTTGGGGTAAGATCTTTGGTTCTGCTTCTTCTGGTATTGATGTGTCACACATGAGTTCTTCTTCCAACCTTGGAAGAAGAACATCTGCTACTGCTTTACTTCATGCTGTGGGATCTGGTGCATCTCTTCCTAATGCTACTTCTGAGCTAACTACCTACCTGGACAGTGACACTGTCACCCAGTTTGATGATGACTTCGACATCTTGTCCTGGTGGCATGAGCATAAGATATCCTATCCTGTTCTGTCTATAATGGCTAAAGATGTTATGACTGTTCCTGTCTCAACCATTTCTTCTGAGTCTGCATTTAGTACCACAGGCAGGATCATTGAGGAGCGGCGCCGGCGCTTGAGATCTGAGATGGTGGAGATGCTGGCCTTGATCAAGGATTGGGAGCAAGCTGATGCAAGGCTGCAACATGATGTTGAAGATCCTGAGCTAGAAGCAGCCTTTGAGAATCTTTATATTGATTGAGTTTGATTCTTGTAATGGTGAATGTAATGTATGGGACTAAGTATGAACACAATGAACATTATATTTAGAGCTGGCTGTACTCTTTTTTCCTTTGTAGGGTTTTCTCACGAGGTGTGAGTTTTTACCTACAAAGGTTTTTAATGAGGCAGCACAAAAAACAGCTCAAAATATTTGAACTTCTTTCATATTCTGTTGGTTTGATGCTTATTTGGTATTCTGTCGTTTGAACTGGTTTGAATGAGGTGTGGATGTTTGAACTGGGTTTGAACTGGTTCTTTCATATTCTGTTGAGTTTGAACTGGGCCGTTCCCTGGCACGGCACGCCGGGCTGGGCACGGCACGATGTCGTGCCTCGTGCCGGCACGGCACGGCCAAGAGGCCGGCGTGCCGTGCTCGGGCGCCTTCCTCGGCACGAAGGGCCGCCCAGGCACGGCACGAAGTTCCGCCGTGCCGCGCCGTGCCGTGCCGCGCCGTGCCGTGCCAGTATCGTGCCCGTGCCGTGTCGTGCTGGGCGGCCCATATGGCCAACTATAAGCTGGCGGTCCTCAGAGCTCTGTGCGCAGGCAGTGGCAGCAGCCCCCGCGCCCCCGCCCCGCGATAGGCTCGTTGACGTGCTCTCCCGGCCCGGCTGTCGTCGTCGTCGTCTTCGTCAAGTCGGCACACGCGTATGGCGCCTTGCGCGCGCGCTCGCCGCGGCAGTACAAGGCCGGCGACGCGCCGTACGCGCGCCCTGGCCGACCGATCGATCCGATCGATCGATGGATCGCTCGGGCGCTCGAATTATTCCACACCCTTTGGTCGTATTCGACCAATCATACGATCCATGCGATCACCTGGGGGCGTTTAAATACGCGTATCGTGTCGCCTGTGTTGGCGCACGTGACGCTCACAAAGCAGGAGCAGGCAGCGCCACGCCAACGCAAGCCACCGAGCAGCCGAGAGAGGAGGAATACACCAGGAACAGACCAGACCATGTTCCGATACTGTCCAGCGCCAGAGCGTCCTGTTCAATTTGGGTTTGCTAGTCCTGACGGAGGATTAGCAGAGGAGGTTAATTAGCGTGGGTAATGCTGCTGCGAGCTTCTGACGGTTCCGCGAGGTTGCAACAGGCTACACGGCGGGGCGGCCAGCTAGCCCGATGGTGGAATTCGAAAAGATTCGGCCTGTCAATGCCATCGTGGAGCTGTCTGGCCAAATTGCGAGTGGACGGCTGGAGTGACGGCACCACAGTGCCCCGGCATGCCATATCGAGGAACTCTGATCCCTACTACCCCCCGTCTTTTATATGTTTCCTGTAGCAACGCCAAATGCAAGGGTGCCGACGGGGATCCGCTCTGGCCTCTGGCAACGCACCCCAAACACCAGCTGAACTGAGTCTCCCCTGCTGAGAGCATTTTTCACAATCTGAATTCCGGCAAGAGCGGCCCGGAAACAGATTATCCCAAATGTTCAAATGAGAAGAAATACTTGGAGCCACGACATGTGTGGGCTTTAGGAAAAGTAAGCCTCCGTCGCCTCCGCTCGGGCGATAGGGGGCGGAACTCTAACCCTAGCCGCCGCCCCCCTCTCCCCGCCGGTCTCTTCCGTCGCGCCGCTGCCCGAGGGGCCTCGGGAGGTCCTTGAGGCGCCCAAGGACGGCGGCGGCGCGGCAGCTCCTCCCCTGGCCCGAGCTCGGCGTGCGGGTGCGGCCGTCTTGCCGGCGACGGCGTCCTCCGCGGCGGCGGAAGCCCAAGGCCACGGATCCGGCCCCTTCCCGCCCGGATCCGGTGGTGGCGCGGCAGGGGAGCGCGAGTGTTCGTGTGTGGGCGCTGGGGACCGGCGGCGGCA
>CM014275.1:13844998-13862943 GCA_004135705.1 Alloteropsis semialata
CTGCGGCTGCCGCGGCCGATGACGGCGGCGGTTTCTGCCGGTGCAGGATGGCGTTGGAGGCCGCCACAGGGACTCGAGGCGTAGGGGGTGGCCTGCTGTGCGAGGACACTGGGAACGGTGGTGAGGAGGCTGGCGCTCCCCTTCTCTGTGATGCAATGGCGATGCAGGATCGGCACTGCTGTGGTGGTAGGGCCGGATGGCTGCGGTGTGCTCTTGTGGTGCCGTGGTGGCACTTCGGGACATGCCGAGTCGTCTCTCCGGCAGAGGCGTTGCGACGGAGGCAGGGTGCGTGCTTCTGCTGCTGCCTGCGAGTGTGCAATAGGCAAAGGGCTATTCCGGGCGAAAGCTTACACCGGCTCTTTGCTGGTGGTTTTGATGGCGGCGCCCTTGGGGCGTCGCTATCCCCGCTGGGGGCATCATTACGAAGCACCTTATTTATCTGCACGGGGGCCTCGGGGTGAAAACCCTGTCCAGCTTTGGACGAGCGACGACGGCGCCATTGGCGTCGCGCCCTCCTTGGAGGCGTCGCTTTTTGAGGCTTGTTGCAGTTTGTGGCAGTGGCGGAGGTGGGCTGTTTGGTGGTTGTGTCCGTGTGCAGAGGCGGTGAAGGTGCGCTTGGTCCGTGTGGATGGCGAGGTTGGTGCAGAGGGTCCATGGGTGCTGGAGGGCTGGAGCTGGCGCGCAAGGCTGTGGTGATCTCGGTGACGGCTGGGCGGAGGTGATGCTCTCATAGCGGCTTCAGATATCTGAGTCCTTGACAGAGGAGTGTGAGGCGGTGGGTGAGGCAGGGCCCCCACGCAGAGTGGCCAGGATCAGTGTTTTTCATCGGCGCTGCGATGGGAGTGTTGTGCTGAAGATCCACTGGGACAGGGAGATCGACGATCTTGTGTGTGGCTTGAGGGTGATACTACCATGGTGGAGGAGTTGCGAGTTGCCACTCAGGGTTTGCAGCGGGCCGCAACATTTGGTGGGGCACAGCGTTGGCGACGACGGCGTAGTTCTCGGTGGTTTCTTTTGGCTCCTCTCCCGGTTTGCGGTGGTGTAGTGTTCTGTTGTGTGCGTCATTGGTGTGAGTTGTTGGGTAGTGGTGGTGTTCACTTTGGCGCGTTATGTACGAATGCTTCTTCTTCTTAAATGACATAGCAGTGCTCCTGCTTTAATTTAAAAAAAGAAGAAATACTTGGCAATATTCTTGTTATGATTCGAGGCGCCCTCGGCGCCCAACCGCGATGGACACGTCAGCAAAAATCGCGCAGCCCGTCTGATCAAGATCCAACGGCTAGTGATGCACCGTTGCCGATGACTTTTTGCATTTAGGCCCTCGCATTTTAGAGAAATTCAACCCGTGGTCCTCGAGCACTCGCGAAATATCTCCCCTCTCTATCGCACCAGCCGCGGTCTTGCCGCCGCCGGCCGTCCCGGCCCTCCGTGGCTTGCCGCCACCGCGGATCAGCCCCAGCAGCCGCACCGCCGCCGCCGGCTCTCCAAGCGATCCACCGCGGGCTCGTCCCACCATTCTCGCCGCTGCCCGGAGACCGCACGAGCAGGCTGGGCCGCGCCGCGTCCAACCGCCGCCCCCTGCCGGGCCACTAGCGCCGCCTCGCCAGCCCCAGCGCGGTGCTCCCTGCCCCTCCCCTACTGCGCCTCCCTCCGCCTACAAATCGGGCCGCTCCGCGAGCGGGCACAGTAGCCCCCCAAGTCGGGCAAGCCGCGTTGCTCCACCTCCCCGCCGCTCCCCCTGTATCGTCTCCGTCCGCCTGCAGTCCAGGCCGGCAAGGGAGCGGTCATGCTGCAGCGGCCGTCGTTCCCGAGCCCCAGCAGCCCCTCGCGTCATGCCCGGCCCCGCTGCCGCTACACCCGTCGGATCCGGCTGTCGACGGCCACCCTCGCCGGTTGTCAGTGGAACGTCGTCTCCTTGCAGATGGAGGACCACAAGCACCACCTCGATGCGCTCCACTTCGGTGCGCACGCTGACCTCGACTTCACGTCTCCAAGCGAATCAAGGTGAGCCCGCCGTGAGCCTCTTCTGCACCTCCTGATTCCCTCCAATCATGTCATTAGGGTTCAATTTTGAACTCCGTGATTTACTTTGAAAGATTTCTGCCACAACACACATACTGCTTGCTCCAGATGCGGTACGGCGTAGCGGAACAACAGATTCAGAAATTCCCACTGGTCATTTCCACATGTCATGACCTTCTGTCATTTGCTTGCTGTATGTATCCATGTCGATTTGTAGATTTATCAAGGCTTTGTTTTTTTATTAACATATCTGAACTCCATACAATTAACTTTATATGCATACGATTAATCATGTTTAACCCTTTTTATGAGGTTTGAAGTGTCAATTAACTTGATATGCATAAAATTAACTTGATATGTTTAATTTTGCAGTCTATCATACATGATAATTTTCAATATGTTTCTCTAAGTGCACTAAGGAAGTTTCCACTTCATCGTGATCATGCAGCAAATTTCTACACTGAGCAGTTTGCAAAGCTAATTTTAGGTTCACCATTCAGCTTGTACTCTGAACCATTGACATTTTCCAAGTTCCCAACGGGACTCTTCTTTTGCTTGGCTGTAAACATATTTTGGAAGAATATAGAAGTGGCGACGCGGATTCTTACTACAGGCAGTATATTGGATGCTATATGCTCAGAAAGGTATGTTCATCCAAAAGTCAGCATCTTTTGTGTACAATCCTGTTTATAAAACTATGGATTTGAAATCATATGTGTGCATGATTTACTAGAGGGTAATGATGTTTAGTAAATAGAATGTGCTTTTTTGTCCTGTAATCCCTATTTTTATTGCTTGAACAAAATAAAATGCTTATTTTCTCATATGCAATTTTGTTAATGCTACCTCATTGCACAGCTCTCCTTTTAAGTACACTGAAGCAGAAGTTTACTAGCAAAAAAAAAGTGCCTCAATGACAATATAGGAAGTGACAGTATCCTACATTATAGATAGAGACTTATTCTTAGTTTCATAGTTCCCGAAATTCTTTGACTGCAATTTTTTTTGGGTTAACTTCTATAAATCATATATTTCATAGGTAGACTTCTGCTTATACAGGCAGGTACATTAGTTTCAGAAGGTAGCCACATTATTATTTGCTTCACTGCATGTTTGTGTCAACATCAACTATTGGGAATTCACTAGCTTCAACATGGTATGATGTTATCCATCTTTTTCTCCTTTTAGTCCATAATAGGATAAAATAGGTGTAAGTTTCCCCCCTCTTATCTTACATCTTACATTACCTTCCAGGCTATGCCATATATTATTTTATTATATGCTACCTACTTGACACATAACAGTACCAATATAGAGCTTAAGTTTCACTTCTACACCTATCATTTACATTAAATTGATAATTACTGATAATTATTGAAATGCTTGCAATTTCCATACATAGAGTTTTTGTGCGCGATGATAGGTGGTTCCAATAATGTTGTTCGCCTTAAGGATTTTGGTTTACAACCTGTTCTTACCTGCACCTCCCTTCATTTCATCTTATACTTCATGCAATTTGCTTCCATCTTCAGTTCCAGCAATTTTATTCCGCAATTACTTTGTAATCTATATTTAAGTCTTCTGAATTTAGCATAGAACGTGATTTACCATTAACTCTATGTTGTAAGTGACATTACATCTATGCAATATATTATTCATTTGTTTATACCATTTTGTCTCATGTTTTTCATCAATTTTTTATACACTTCAATTATAAACTATAGTCCACATCAACAAACAATCATGTACAACACGCGCGCATGGGCGCGCGCCAATCACTAGTGGATTCCATTTAGGGCAAAAAGATATGAAACAGGAGGGCTATGTTATGGATGGAGTTTTTTTTTTCGACCACAGGCACTTGCCCAGCTTTATTAGAAAGCTTAACGAGCCGTACATAGGTCGAAGCCGAGTATCCGCTGGGGTTACCAGCTAACAATCATAAACACCAGGCACTCGCGCTAAGGCGAAACAGATACCCAGACATCGGGCAGCACACTCAACAGAACACTATCCTAATCTGTGAGCAGCTCAGCTAAACCGAAACCTCCCGAAGCACGAACAGAAACAACACGCCCAACTACTAACCAAGCTACCAGGGTCTGAACAGCAACCGCCCACGCCTGGAACACAGGAGAAAAAACCATTCAAAAGAAACAATCGCCCTGCTACGATCATCCTTCAAAAGGGAACATCCTTCTCAACTTGAAGCCTCCACCGCTAGCTTGCCAGGGCCGCCAGTGAAGCAGTCTCCGAGGCAATCTTGGATATTATCTCCTCCACCATAGGTTTCTTCTTCTCCCTTTGTAGTCCTTTCCATTGATTGAGGAACATCATCATCTTGTGAGCAATTGCAGTTGGCGTAGATGCCAACTTGTTGTTGAAGACCATATCATTGCGGGTTTTCCAAAGGGTCCACATCGCACCTGCACATATAAACAGAACAACATCTTGAAATTTATGGGGCTGGTTCATCACAACCTTAAGCATCACATCTTCACTACAGATGGGAATGGATGTCCATTCTAGAGCCTCTTTTAAAAGGGCCCAAATGAAATTAGCAACTGGGCATTGGAAGATAATGTGCTCAGTTATTTCAGTTTGGTTGCATAATTTGCAGTTTGGGCTGCCTTGCCAATTTCTCCTTTGCAATTGGGCAGCTGCTTGTATGCTATCATGGAACACCATCCACATGAAAATTTGGATTTTTAGCGGAACTCTACAATTCCACACCTCTACCATCTGTTTGTCAACCACTCCCCCAAAAGTTATCTGCTTGTAGAGTGATCTTGTTGTATACCTTCCTGATTTCTCAAAAGCCCAGGTCACTTCATCTCTACCTTCAACCAGCTGTATTGACTCTAATCTATCCTGTAACCTTAGCCATTCATTGCTTTCTGCTTGATCAAAAGATCTTCTGAATCTTAAGTTCCAGACCCCCCCTTCACAAGCTTGCTTGACTGAAATATCAGGATCTGAGCAGATATTGTAAAGTGAGAAGAAATCTGTTTTCAGTGCACACTCTTCCATCCAATAATCGTGCCAAAATCTGGTTTGCTCTCCAACCTTGATTTTGATTAGCCTCCCCTGCTGATGCCAGTGTTTCACATCCAACAGCCCCCTCCAGAACTGAGAACCTAACTTTCTTTTTACTTGGAAAATGCTTTTGTTGCCCAAATATTTTCTTCTAAGAAGATTGCAGCACAAGCTTTGGTCCCCACTCTCTAATCTGTCAATCCATTTAGCCAAAAGACAAACATTCATTGCTCTAATATCCATGAAGCCTAGGCCTCCATATTCCTTTGGTCTGTTCAAAGCTTCCCATTTTACCATGTGATACTTCCTCTTTTTTCCAGTACCTTGCCAGAAGAATCTAGCTCTGATCTGATCAATCTTTTGGAAATTCCCCTCATATAAAGCATACATTCCCATAGTGTACAACGGTGTATTTGAGAGGCTGGACTGAATCAAAACATGTTTACCTCCTGAGGAAAGATTGTCACATTTCCAGGTTCCCAGTTTTTTAGCCGTTTTGTCCTCTACAAAGCCTAACTGTGCTTTTGAAAGTTTTTTGTCGCTAACAGGTATCCCCAAGTAACTAATTGGGAAGCATCCTAACTTACAGTTTAAGCTCTCTGCTATCTTCCTCTGGTCCTCTTCCTCACAACCCACAATGTAGACCTCACTTTTGTTGTAGTTTATCTTCATGCCGGACATAGCCTCATAACAATGCAGGATGAACTTTAGGTTGATAATATTTCTGTCAGTGTTTTTTAGCAGGATGATAGTATCATCGGCATATTGCAAGTGAGTTAGACCACCCTCTACTAGCTGAGGCACTAAACCCTCAATTTCTCCTCCTCTGCTAGCTGCCTGTAACATAGCTGAAAGTGCATCTGCCACTAAATTGAACAGCAAAGGGGACAATGGGTCCCCTTGTCTTAAGCCTTTAAAACTTCTGAAGTATGAACCCCTTTCCCCATTCAGATCTATGGCTACTCTCCCACCTTGGACTGCATTCATGATCCATTCAATCCATTTTCCATCGAATCCCTTCCTCTGCATGACTTCTCTCAAAAAATTCCATTGGACCTTGTCATAGGCCTTTTCAAAGTCTAACTTCAGAATTATCCCTTGTGATTTTGTCATTCTCAGCTCATGCACTGTTTCATGAAGAATAACCACCCCCTCTAAAATGTGTCTTCCTTTAATAAAGGCTGTTTGATTTCTGCTAATGACCTTTTCTGCCACCTCATTCATCCTCAGCATCAACACCTTTGTGATTATTTTATAGATCACATTCAGCAGGCATATAGGTCGAAATTGCTTAATGTTGTTAGCTTGCTTAACTTTTGGTAGCAAGGTAATCACCCCATAGTTTAACCTCCACAACTCTAACTGACCACCGTGCAAGTCATCCAACATCTCTTTGATATCCTCCCTCAAATAAGGCCAAAAAAACTTAAAAAATTCAATTGAGAATCCATCTGGACCAGGTGCAGTACTACTTCTCATGCTCTTGATGGTGGCATCTAATTCTTCTAATGTGAATTGTTTTAGTAAAGTAGCATTCTCCTCTTGTGTAAGTTTCTCCTCTATCTTCCAAATGTCCTCTCTTAAATGTATATCCACTGTTTCTTCCTTCCCAAACAGCTTTTTATAGTACTCTGTGATATGGTTTTTTAGGTCCTCTTTCTCACAAATGATTCTGTCTCCATCTTCTAAGCTCAAAATAGTATGTTTTCTTTTCCTTCCATTGGCGCATTTATGGAAGTAGTCTGAGTTTGTGTCCCCCTCTAAAAGCCATTTTTCTCCTCCTCTTTTTTGCCAATAGATTGCTTCCAGCAAATATAGCCTTTGCAGCTCGTCCTCCAACTTGTACCTTTCACTCCATTCCACTTCTGTCAACACTCTTAAGTCAGACTCTGTGTCAATTTGTTCAATCTTCAGCAGCAACTCTTTTTTGTGTTTTCTAAGAGAACTTTCAAAATTATTTCCCCAATCCTTCATTGATCTACGCAGAATACTAGAAACCACATGCCAGTGATCCAGAATCCTGTGTTTATATCTTTGAGGCCACCGCTCTAGCACGAAAGTCTTAAATTCAGGGAATTCTAACCAACCTGGTTCAAACCTGAAGTGTCTGACACTTCTCTCATTTTGATCATCTGTATTTACAATCAAAGGGTTGTGGTCAGAGCCTATTCTTGTGGGGGTATTCACCTGTACTAGATTGAACTTGCTTTCCCATGAGTTAGTACAAAACACTCTATCTAACACTGACATGACTGGGTTGACTTGTTTGTTAGTCCAGGTATATCTGCTGCCACTTCTGTAAAGCTCTCTAATCTCTGTGTCCTCAATCATATCATTGAAAGCTTCCATGAATCTAGCATCTATGTTTCCAGTGGATTTATCACTCGCTCGTCTTACTAGGTTGAAATCACCACCAACTAGCAAGGGATAAAGAGATCCCTGAATCTTATTCTGTAACTCCTCTAAAAAGAGTTGGATGGAGTTTAGTGCAGAAGAAAACAAATAGACAATAAAGAAGAGGGGCAAGATGTATAAAAGGGGAAAAGGGAAACATCTGTCGGCATGCGAGGCCCAAGACAAGAACAGCATGGTTACATTACAGGAAACCATCGTCATCTCCTAATAAAGGGGGTGATGCTTAATCGTCATTACTACCATCTTTGACTCGTCAAATTCCATCTATAGTACTACTATATCAGTATATCACGCCCAGAAGATAAAATAAGACGGCTCCGATAAGACAACCAAAGAATTCATTTGTCAGGGGGGTTTGGAGAACATACCATGGCTGCTACAGAACTTGCAGAAGGTGATTATGGTATCTGAAAACTGGTGGTGGATGTAATCTCCGCATCAATGTATTCCCGTGCAGGCCTTTAGCTTGATTTCAGAAGAGTGGGGAGAATGATTAACGAGAGATCGACGTCGGCCTCGCTGCTGTTTTCTGCAAACAGTAAACACGGACATGTTCCAGGACTTCCAGCTCCACTACAGCTTGCATGAGGCTATTTGCATCGGTAACCTGTAAACCGTCCGGAGCCGCTACAGTAGCGTTTTTTTTTCCTCTCCTGGGTGACTGCAGCGGTTGCCTGTAACCCGTCCGCTGTTCTACAGGGCCTTCCGTTCTTCCCCCAAATCTGGCGGCGCCTCGACGGTCCGCCAAATCCTCCGCGCTCCAATTCCCCACCTCCCACCGCCCCATGGCCGCCGCCGCCCTCCTCCTCCGCACCCACCACCACCCCTGCAAGCCGCCTCCGCTCGCGGCGCGCGCGTCCATCCTCTGCCGTGCCGCGGCAGGTACGTCGGCCTGGCCGGCGTCGGCGGCGGCGCTGCGGTCGCTGGCCCCGCCCACGCGGCCGGAGCTGCTGTCCCTCGACCTGCCCCGCTACGACCCGGCGCTCGCCCGCCCCGTGGACCTCGCTGTGGTGGGCGGCGGACTGTGCCGCGGCGGCGCTGCGGGAGGAGGATAAGCCCGGGATCCAGGGCCACTGCTGGAGCAGCAGAGCAAGCTCAAGATCCTCGCCATGCCACCGCAGATTATGCAGCCTCGTCTCCGGCACGCCACGTCGAGCTTCAGCTTGAACCCCCAACCGCATGTAGCAGCGGCACCACGCCGTCGGGTGCTGCGGCCGCCTCGTGCCGCCTCTGTCCGGCTGACGGTGTCGGACGCGGAGCTCGCTTCCCGCGGGTTCGCGGTGCGGCGCACGGCTGACGGCATCGACGTGGCGGCGCTGAACGAGGTGTTCGCGCGCGTGGGGTTCCCGCGGCGCCAGGAGGAGCGCCTCCGCCGCGCGCTGGACCACAGCCGCGTGGTGTGGCTGTCGGCGGCCGGGGAGGCGGCGGGCCGGCCCGTGGCGTTCGCGCGCGCGGCCGGGGACGGCGTGTTCAACACCGTGGTGTGGGACGTGGTGGTGGAGCGCTGCCTGCTCCGCGGCGGCCGCGCCCTGCCGTCCCGCGGCGGCGCCGTGCGCTTCACCTACGCCTGGATGACGCCGCAGGACTTCCCCATCGTACCCGTGGGAGGGGAAAAAAAAGAAATGATAGGTGGGACCCACAAATAGAGGATGGATTTGGAGGGTATTGTTGCAGCACATTGTTGTTTGGAGGGTGAAAATTTTTAAAGGATCCTCAAAATATTGCTTTAGGGGGTGATATATAGAGGGTACCATTGCAGATAGTCTGACTCCAGTTACGCTGAATTGGATAACTGTTTTCCTACTAATTAAAACAGAGTTAAATTAATCGTCTGAACGAACTGAGGCACAGAAGGGGCAAAAAAAAAAATGGGGCATCGTGAGGAAGGTCCAAGTAAAACTGAGGTGCATAAACATATCTGCAGGTATTCGAGAAAAGAAACATACCTGTAATGTATTCGAGAGAGAAACATACCCGTAAAGGTACATCACAAATGTTGCTTTCTTCCTGAACACTGACAACCAGCACGTGCAGTTTCATCCAAGAGCAATAAGAATCCCCTGGCCAGATCCATCTATAACCATATTACGACATGGTTTTATTGATGCATTAATAAACTGAATTAGCTCAGGCACCGAACAGTTATATCCAGTCTTTCTATACTATTAACGATTAGAATAAATCAGAAAGTGGGGCATTCTTCAACCAGTTGTTCTACTGTTCTACAATTTAATTTTAATATTTAACTCCAGCCCAAGTTGGCCATGCGTGTGCAGGCAGGCTTCTGCTGCTTGGGCACTAGCTCAGGGTGAAGCACATTGGTATGGGAATGGGAGGCCGTAGCTTCTGGGCTTCTGGCAACGTTTGTGCCACAACTTGACAAAGGTCACATGGAACCTCCCAATGATTGCAGGCACTGATAACCATCCAGTGATGATGAGTTGAACAATAGTGTTTTGCCCCTGGTTAACCATTGCAGCTAAGCTAGCCTATAAAGAATGGGTAGCTAACATTGGCTACAAAATTTTGTTTGCACCCTGGTAGAATGACACATATACCCCACGAGCCATATCAGCAGTCCTTAATGTTATACTTGTTTTAAGAAAATGTGATATCTGATAGGAATTCCTATCTGATTACTACTGCATATAAAATAATCCAAGTTACCATGGAAACCAGTAAAGCCATCATAAACCCAAAGGAGCTATGCAGCTAAATGTTATTTTCCCCGACAAGCGAAATGTTACTTAGTTGGCACACTTATTGCTGATAAACCCAGAGAAGAGAGCTATTATTATGACCCTTTTATGCGGTTGAGCCGATTATCAATCATGTGAAGTGGTTAGCTCTCAGAATGATGGGCAGCTATTTGCGCAGTGGCCATTTCGGCATCAGATTGGATTGAGATAGACCGCACGAGAGGACAAAGCCCCATGGCAAGGAAGAAACAAGTGCACGAGACGTGGAGACGTCAAGCAATTATTACCCAATTTCCTGAGCTGTCCTCTAGCCTCAACAGCTGCATGCCCAGCCGGCCAAGCCACTGTTCACCCTTCAAAAGGCCAGCAGCTGCTTGCATGTTCTCATCCACAGGGATCGCAAGCGAGCTGAGTGATACACTTCGGCCTGTTTGGAACACAGCAACATCAAAAGAGAAAAATGCAAACCATTATCAGCACCTATTCAGAACATATAGATAGATACACAGATGTAATCAGGAACAAACACAGACTCTCATGAACCTTCTGTTACTTGCATTTTGTGCATGACCTAGCACCACTGAAATCAACTAAATATCTCAGACCAGGTAAAGTGGCCTAATTTGCCGACATGACAATTGAGGATATGGAAAACAAAAACAAGAGTAAATAACTGTGTCGAGGGAGCAGATTCCTATACCATGCTATATATGACTATGGGCGTTGGGAGGTTCTTATAGGTTTTCCTCTTTGGATTAAACTATAAGCAGGGAGCCACCCTACTCCTAGCCAATAATAGTTGCACACAGTCACAAGATATGGGCGAGCTCACAAAAACTGATGGTCTGTGATGGCTCCAAGTATAGCTCCTTACAGCTCAGTCTACAGCTTAGAACCTAGTTCTCACCCACATGGCCAAGTGAAATCTCACCCTCGTCTCACAGGTTTCTCACCTATAAATACGCATACCCTCTCACTACACACCCACACCACACACTACAAGCTTTAATACAGCTCTTCACTTGCTACAACCACGGAGAGGGAGAAAGAGAGAGAGGGGAAGAGGGAGAGAAGAGGGAGAAGAGAGGGAGAGAGAGAATCCATGGTGACACTAGGAAAGAGTATCAAAATTAGCAGAGGAATGGTGTCGCTGAGAAGGAGGAGGCCGTTCCAGCTCATGGTGCTGAGGCGGCTCCGGGAGCTCAAGAAGATCGTGCCAGTGGGCGCTCGTCGCAAGGCCGACGTTGACGCGGTGCTCCGGCAAACTGCTGAGTACATCTGCACGCTAGAGGTGAAGGTGGCCATCCTACGGAGGCTCTCCGACATCTACGGCGTGTAGTGAGCTCAGAAGAAGGCAGTCCATCGTTTGCACCCCAGTCACCACTGCACATGTAGGAGGAAAGAGAGAGAGCATAGCCACATTTCTTGCCATGGCCATATCTGTTGGATTCCTCCCTGCCACCCACCAAGTAATATCATATTGTGCATCCCCTATGCGACTAGTTGGTCGCATATGGAAGTGTGTCTATTAGTTAATCTGGCTGGAAAAGCCAGCCCTTTTGTTCAGCTGATTGCAAGAAAACGCTTTGACTGGCGGTTGTCAATAGGCTGGAAGTAAGAGCTCAGCATGCATGGTTCATGTATTTCATTTGTATGTGTCGGTGTGTGCTATGGATTTTTGCCTAGCTATTATGTTTCTTGCCTCCTGTCATAGGCATCTATATGCACAAACACATGCAACCACATTCATCTAGCAAATAACTACACAAAAAAGGAAAAAAAGAACATAGTGGGGTGATCCCTACAGAAACAGGATCATTTGGATGGCAGAATCTGTCGTATTACGAATAATTGAGTCACTACTGGATACTGATTGAGCTAGTCATTAGCAGGGCACGTACTTGTTTGTACCAATCAAACATACACTTAAAACACTCCAAAACTAATAAGGACAATGGGAAAATATTTGAGAAACAATCCTTATTTCATTAAGCTCTGGATTATTAAACTATAGTTACAGTGCTGGATCTTGTTAAGATTGTGATGCAAGCACAACTAGCACAAGATATTCCCTTGTCCAGTCGGAACCATATAATGCGCACGAAAGATTCTTCAATGTCACTGCATTAGCATGTCTCCCTGTGGATAAGAACATAAGACGAAATGCTATATAAAATACAGAAATATTAAAACTCTAGTCGCCAAGCAAGACTGTCAAATGGGGTGTCGCCACTGAAAGGGAAGTTCTTTCTGTCAAGTCCATTTCTTCAGGTAGATAGACAGACGGTTGATATTGTGGGATTTGATCCTTTTTACCCAAGGATAATATATGCTAACACGTCACATCAACTGGTCATCTACAATCATCCTACTTGAAAAGGATGCTATGATGAAGATAGAGCACATAGTACGTGCGGGGATTTAATTCATGCGTAAATGTACTGCTGACCAGATAGATAGCAGCTGGGCTACCAGAGGAAGCGTCCAAGAAGGGCATGTGCATGCAAGACTGCTCTCTGGCCTTTTGCTCCACATCATTGGAGAGCGCTGTCCCCTTCTCGCTTGCCACCCTATCACCAATTTATACTTTTGGGTGAAAACAAGCATCGTTTACCTAGAGGGGAGATGCACATGTGTATTAACAAGCCGATTAACATCAAAAGGAACATTCTGGTCTGCTTTATCTAAGGATTAAGGAACTTAAGATGCAGAAGGTACATGCAGATACTCCATACTGCCACCGTCTTCCTCTTCTAGCAGGCACATTGATTCCTAAGCAGACTACTTCTACATAATGCTACCTTTCAACTTCAGGAAGCAAAGATTTGCAATTTTGCAGCCCTCAGGAAGAAGGTGGCCATTAATTTGAATCTATCGAGTTGTCTCTCAGTGGGTGACATTAAATTCAACCGTGAGAGCTAAGAGCAGTACACTCTACTGAGCCCAGGCTTCCTGTCGGGACAATGGAGGAAAAAAAAAATGCAACAATGTGTGCTGAGCTGAAGGCGACAGTAAGATTCTGTATTTTACAGCACAGCCATCGTGGGATATTCCCCTTGGGATTATTGTTCACAGCCAGGCCAGCTATGGGCTACTGCCATGGCATTTCAGCTACAGCCTGCAGGTTGCCAACGCAGCTATGTCTACTTGGCGGCTTCCCAGGCGTGGCACCAGATTACTAGTATGTCAAGTTAGGTGGTCAGTTGATATTAAGATTTTATCAACCTCCAATTTGATCCACTTAATATGCACTGTACCGCAGGTCAGGACCTTGACACCAAAATTTAAAACCATCCAAAAGTAGGGTCTGTGGCAGCAAATCAACTTGGCTCCAGATAAACAATCTAATTAGCAAGCATGTATCCTTGGGGACAACAAGCCGCGCAGTTGTCTAAAGATGCAGCCAAGCCAGATTAAAGGCACGGATGACAATCCCACTGCTCCTAACTTTTGCGAGCTCGATAACCAATCCTGTCAAAAACTAAAAAGTATCTCAGAAAGTAATCTGGGATCAACTCCAACCTAGTGCGCGTACAATGATATGACCATCATAATATAGTGACATCAAGACACCTTTACCTTAATGATACAGCTCCGAGGGGTTGCGTGGCTTTATTGCCGCACCTGGAGCCCATCCATGTGTGTGCATGTGTCTCTGCGATGCTATGATTTGGACTATCCACAATAGACAAGTCGCAGCCCATGTAGCATGTGCTTGGCATTAGCCTGTAATGAGAGTACAATGGAAAGGCACTGGATTAGGGGGATTGAAATTTGAATGGTGGATTAACATGTGTATAAGAGCCAGAGATGACAAGGCTGTTGTCCACTGAACCAGAGACAACAAAAAATAGTAACACATGTTAGATTATCGGAATACTAATAACACATGTTTTAGCATCAACATATTAAACAGGAGAAGGCTAGAACTAGGACACTGCATAAGTTGTCTTTGTGAAAAGTAGAATGGCACATGCAATACACTAACGCAATGTCAACTAACAAATGGAATGCTCAAAGATTTGGAAGCAGATGGAGTATTACCTGGAGCACCCATCAGAATAAGCACAGCACAGAAAGGAACAACATTCAGGGGTACACCACCAAATTATTCTGCCAACTCTTGGACAATAATGAATAAATACATATGCCAAACAACACGAGCTAATCATTTCAAGAGAACCTACAAATCTTACTTAATCAAGTATGTAGTTAAGTTGAGGTGGCCTTGATAAGCATGAAGTCTTAACTGCTTCAAGTATCACATTATTCACATTAAGAGGATACATGATGCAAAATCAAATTGCAACAACCACAGATGGCATGAAGACAAGAAGTCGCAATACCTTGGATCTGTCCAATGTTTTTTAGTAGGGACTTTTAAGAACCTAAGAGTCTAAGACAAACGATGTCCTCTCAAAGCAACAGGCAATCATCAAACAAGAGATGGCCGTGTTCGGTTGGAGGGGCAAATTTTTTGAAACGACCCGGATTTTCAATTACGAGAATCCGAATCCCTGTACCATTGTGATAGTCCCAGAATCAACAGCTATCACGTACAGAACTCATTTCAGCTGGATATCACATCCATACAACGATTACAATCATCAGAGTTAGCTTTACATCAAGGATACAACGGAAAGCGTACTGGTACATGCCCCTTGGGCTAATCGACAACATGAAAACCAACGCAACGGTAGCTAAGCTTCAAGCCAGCTTCAGCTTCAGGGCACCACTTCCACAGGCAACACTTGAGCATAGCACAGCAACCTTCTCACCAACTTCACCGGAATTGGTCTTGCACTTCGAGTCTTCACCTGTTCATTCACAAACTGCCCCCAAGGATTGGGACAGGTCCACGTCACCATCCGTAATGCAAGCTTTAAGGTGGCCTAAATCTAGTATAAGAAATATCAAGGATAGGCTTAAGGTTATTCCTATGCGAGCAGCAGCAGCATCTCCATCCCAAAACCATTCTCACATCACCTACGAGCAATCCTGGCACACCAGGTACCCGTCACCTTTCATCTTCCACTCTTCACTCTCTAGGCGATGTGAAAGCTCCCACCCTTCACATCTCAACTGCCCGAGGCAGGCCCTACTCTAGAGGGGAGGTAGAAATCCCTAAAACAATGGCGGAAATAACAGTTTCACACAGGAATCGTCCATTGTCCGCGGACGGCGGCTATATATATAGATTAGACTCTGCAGAGCTTGTACTCCTGGACCCACTCGGGCTGCAAGTCGGTTGCAAGCCGACTGAGACACAACCCACAGCACAGACCCTAGCCAGTGAACGGTACCCTCCTGCTTTTCCCGGCTTAGGATACACTGAAGACGCAACTCGGTGTCCGAGAACTGTGATGGCCTCCCCCGCGGTGGCCAAGTCCCGGGGTATGAGCCTCCTTCGGGGGACAAAGGTCTCCGCCTTTTCCCCCACACACTTCCGCTAACTCCTTACAGTCCGGGTACCGCACTTAACTAGGCTGGCTGGAACACCCCCCAGTAGATGTAAGTGGTGAGCACGGAAAGTCCTGAGGAAAGTCATAACCAACTCGGTTTTTGGTGCCGGGGTGAGCGTCACCGTCAAATAGCGTATCCACTCGGTTTTTGGTGCCGGGGTGAGCGTCACCGTCAAATAGCGTATCCACCTCCAGTGGTCCGCTCGCGCACCCATTACAGGTATTGCCGCCAAACTCCTCAAGTAACACAAAGAACATGTACCCGCCACAGGTACCACACAGGATGCGCCTAAGTTCGCACCCCAAGCCCTCGATACGAGATCGAGTTAAGCTGCTCACCCCCGCAAAGTTCCCAAAACCCCTTACTCCTTTCCCGGGTTTTTGCCCCACACACGCCAAGAATCCTATCACACCCATCCCATACACATGCAAGCATAGCAAGATCATAGCATCAAGTGTAACAGGCTATCAAGGATAACGGTAAGTATATAAAAGGCCATGCAACAGGTCATTATCATCATCATGCGAGAAAATAAAGCGCTAGCATACTAGTAGCAATGCCTAATAGGTTTCAAAGTAGGATGGGCGTGGACACCTGTGACTTTGCGATCCAACTCATCCTGATGTAGTCGTACAAGTCTTCATTCGATGAAGTCCAAGTTGACGAAGTCCACGAAGTCTTCTAGATCTTCCTCAGATCCTAGCACACGTTTGCATAAATAAACAACGGCATCTAAGCAAATAAACTCCAAATAAGAAGCAACAAGAACCAAATAACACCAAACCTCACACTAACGGGTAGTTCATGATTTTAGAAGGAATACCTAAATTGGTTTCAGATTATTCTAGGCTAAGGTTGATTTTATACTATTTTCCTTTAATAAACCCTTTCTAGATTTCCGCAAAAGGAAAAGAAAACAACTGACATGTGGCAACACCGAAATGCGTCACATGCCAGGCCCGGGAACAGGCTAGGCAGAGGTTGGCCGAAGTGGTTATGGACCAAGAAGGGTCACGGCTTAGGTTCAAGGTCAAGGCAAGAGCGACGAAAGGTGTCGTTCATGCACTCAGGCTTAAACGGCGAGGGCGCGGCTTAGGCCGATGGCACACGGGCATAAGGTTCACCTTGGCTGTGCATAAGAAAGATGTTGGTAAAACGAGGAGCGAAGCGAGGATGTTCATGGTTTCGGGTTCAACAAGCAAGGGCAGGGTTTTCACGCGAGGTCATGATTCACCATGGTCGCGGAGCGATCGATAAAGGATGAAGACAAGGCGGCTTAGGATCGGGCGAGACAAGGCTTTGGACCGGGTTGTCACTTGGGCTGGTTCGGCTTAACGCGAACACGCGCGAGCTCATGGTCGTCCATAGCCGCGATAAGGACGCGAGCGTCGGGAAACGGCTCAACACGGCATGGCTTGGCGGGTATGCGGGTTGCATGTCACGTAGTCGCAGCTTGGCTTTGGTTGGGCGAACGTGTGCGGGCACGTGGTCGTCCACGGTCGCAACATCGCCGGGATGGAACGGCATGGCCTCGGCTTAGAACGCGGGTTCATGGCATTTCATGGCCGCGACGTGGTTGGCAAGGTAACATCATAGGGACGGTCAGGGACAACAAGGTTCACTACTCGACAGTCAGCGTACAAGCGACGATGACAATCGGTAGCGAAACGGAACGGCTAGGACATACGCAGGTGGTTCGGGCATGGTGTCGAACACTTGGAGAGCGCTTGACTTGGACAAGGGAGATTGGCAAAGGCTAAGGGCGGGGATGCGTGGGATAGCCGGCAGGTCAAGGCTGCGGACTCTACAAGGGAGCGGTGGTCTTCGCAGGATGAGGACCGGGGTGGCAGGGTCTTGGACGAGGCATTACTTTCCCCTGCTTTACAATCGATGGTGCCGTTCAGGCCCAAGCACAAGGAGCACAGGACCATACAGAATTGCAAAGCAAGGTAAAGAAGGTTTGAACTACTACCTACAGAAGCTTGCCGGTAGAGCTACTGGTTGGCCAAGGCAGAGAGACACAGGAACGTGCAAGGCCAGGGCAGCAAGCAAGGGCAAGGTCGAGGTCTGGGTCCGCGGCATCCACAAGGTTCTGCAGAACAACACGGCGCGAATGCCGTCAACACAGACACAGACAGCCCGGCAGGCAAGGAGGGTCGGCGAGCTCACGGTCCTTGGTTCGGGCATACCATTGAGCATAGCAGCTTGGGCAGGACATGGTAAGGCGGGACCTCGGGTTTGGTTCAACGGCGAAAGCACCTGCACAAGACGCGGCTCGAAGGCACGCGACACAGAACAGCAGCGGGGCAA
>CM014275.1:13865226-13884523 GCA_004135705.1 Alloteropsis semialata
AGGCTATGTTAGGATTAGGCCCAAGTTAGTTTAGGGGATAGTTAGATGTTAGCTTTAGTTTATATTTGAATGTGAATTCAAATATAAACACACTCAAAGATCCAAACAAGGCCAAAGAAAAGCCAAATCACGCTAGCCTAAATTAACCTGTGCAAAAAAAATTAAAGGTCAATTTTAATTTCCTAGGAATTTAGGGAGATTCACAAGAAGACAATTCTAGGTGTTTTCACGACAACGCACGAAAAATTTTAAAATCCACATTTTTGCATTCAAGGAACATTCCGGAAAAATCCGGGATGTTACAGACTCCCCCCCTCAGAAGAATCTCGTCCTCGAGATTAAAGCTGCACTGGGGCTCTTCTGTTTCTTCAAGTTGTCTGATTGCTTCTCAATGCTTTCAACATAATTTGAAATTACTTTTCCAAAATGGCATATAGCATCTTATTCCAAATTTCAGCCAATTCTGAGTTGCGACTCAAAATCCAATATATACTTTACCAAATAACATTGATCAGTTGATCTGGTGAATCTTGTCCGTCTTGGTGGTGCCTTGTATGTTCTTTCTTAATTAATCCAAGATACGCTTGTGTACTTCATTCTTATTCCCATGTAGGTTCCAAACTGATAGGCTTAAAGTTCGTATCACCTCGACACTCTTGGTTAGCCTAGTATACCTTAGGTCTTAGTTGATTATCCTTACTAAAGCATCATATTCCATTAGGGAGATCCTCGAATTTATTTGTATTCTTCTTTCCGTGAATTTCCATATCTTTTCTCGTATCTTCAATCCTCAGCAATCTGGTTGTACTAATTAAAGGTTAGGGCACGAGAGAGTTCCTTTCCTTATTGTAGTTGGCATACCACGGTTATTTGTTCGAGGTAAATCCATAATCTCCCATTTCAATTCTTGCAGCTTGGATAACACTCTCTTAAGCTATCTTAGCTAATTCCAACAAGGAGGTATATCTTGATTCCATATTCGATATCATGATCCTCCTTTGATCTTAAAGTTCCAAGTTTAATCTTTCTAAGTTCGACTTGGTTAGTCAAGTCCTATAGTTGATTCAGCTTCCCAAGAACTTATCTTCTTGTCCATAAATCCACACCAACTTTTCAATCCTTTATTCATTCCATGTGTTGGTTATAGCACCCTTAGAGGTATTCTCGTATTAGTGCTTGTGTCATCCGAAGTATTCAATCCTTCTTCTATTTACTCTTTATCCATAATTGGCCAAAGTCTTCCAATGGGTCGTCCGCATTTTCCTTAGAAGTGCTGAATATATCAAATCTTCTTTCCAATTTGTCACACTTAGCATTTCGGGTATTCCTGACATCTGTGTAGATCTTAGTTGCACATTCCTCTCGATAACGTCCTTTATAGCAAACTCAAGATAGTAATGCTTTCCTTATGCGAATACCATCATTGCTTTTCCCATAATCCCTAGTAGGATCTCATTCCACATAATCGGGGTTTATTACGGGCATTTGTCAATCCTTGGCATTGTTCGAGTGTTAGACAAATCCCATTACCTCTTATGTTGATGATATTCAATCCAATGCCTATCCTGGAAAAGGTCTTTGCTTCACTTCTTAACTTCATCGATCCTTCCATATGAATGATCACTGGAGATCTTGTATCGATATTAACTATGAGTTACCATCCAAAAGTTAGTAACTGGTATCCATTATATTGATGGTTTCTTCACCATGTGAGCTGTAGTCCTATCTTATTCTCACATTACCTTATAGCTTGTCTCTTGTGTGGTTTTGTAGGTTTCTAGGTCTGATCCAACTTATCCATAGTTCATGGAGTCTTTCTCCTAACTTGATAAGTCCATTAGTCATCCCCAGTAGAGAATCTTTGCTATTGTAACTTGCTCCGTTGTTAACATCGCTCTTTAACTCCATGTCTTATTCCAATGACCTAGATATCTCCTTGCAGATTCCAAAGGTACTTGTATACATCGGATTCTTCTTCTATCACTTTGGCGTGGTTCTTCTTGCGAAGGTCTTGTCAGTTGTTCTTCGATCTTTGTCTTCATCCAAGCCTAAAGGTGCAGGGTAGGGGTTTGTGTGGCGTAGATTGGAAGCAATTGTACTTGACAAAAGTCACATGGTATTGGATCCTTCCAGAGAGGGTACGTTCTCTTCGTCCATGTATCCGAGTACAAATTTTCTCGATCATCTTGGCGATTCCAGAGTACTCCATAAGACTTAACCAATATTGTGCTTCCGGCAAGGGTTCCTATAGCTGGGGTTATGTTTAGGTTCTATTTGCTTAGCCAAACTGATGATTCCCTATTCCAATATTTTCCAGATAGCTTATCCAAAAATCTTGTTCTCCAACAGAAAATCTTGAGGTTCGCATCCTTTGATGGTCGATAGAAAGATCACTAGCTTGCAAACTCGTGGCAGCACACCTGTGGGGATCGCTTAGCTCTTCCCCCCTCAGTGTTAGCACTAGAGTTAGCTTGGAGGCTAGCATTCTTTGGTCAGATATAGTGGTGGTCTTTTCTAAGTAGGATGGTGTACTAACTAGCTGCACAAGGAGTTGAGATACAAACACAGGAAACAACACTATCCTACACTCAATGAGAACAAGCAATAAAAGCAAGAAAACAACATAAGAACCAATCACTCAAACATGCATTACATTATAACCTAAGTGCTATCTTAAGGCCAACTCCAAATGCCTTAGAGATCTCGCACACTAAGCGATTCTACTATATTGATGGCTTTTCCAAAGGTGGTCTTAAGCTACGAGCTGGTGAGACAGACTCAAGCGCTTCACTTCATTATGACATCTTCAAGCTTGCACATCTAAAAAGTCTCAACCAAGTTCAAGAAGTTGTCTTGCCTTTCTTTCTTCAACTGCTTGATCTTTTCTTGATTGCCTGAATCTTATCAGTCCAAAAGTACAATGGGAAATCTAGGAAATCCAATCCTTATGTCTTCTTGGCAACCTTATCATATGGATCCTTGGTAGTCATTCCTTTCAGAGATATGATCTTCCATGCTCATTGTTATCAATCGGATGTGGCTTCGACGAGTTCTTCCTTCAAGTGTGTCCTCCTTCGGTGAGTAGTTTCTTACTCGAGAGTTTGATCTTCTGGCCCTTATCGGCAAAATAAACTGAAGTCGGTTAATCTTGCACTATAGGCACTCTCGTTCTGACTTCCGTGGTACAATCTTCTTTTAGTCCACCTATCCAGCTTTCATTGATGACGTGAAGACTGCTGCCTCTAGTTTGCATCAAACACTTGTCGAAACAAGTTGAAAACTTCCGTAAGTTGATCTGGAGAGGTGTAACTGATACTTCTTCATTCTTCACTTTTGCCAGGGACGATGGAGGGATTAAGTCAGTGAGTCAGTCAGGAAGAAAATCAAGGAAAGTAGGGTATCAAGTAGTTCAAGGAATAATACTGAAGTGGTCCAAGGATGTATATATCAAAATAGACTCAAGTCAGGGCTTCCTAGCTATCGTCCAATCTAAGGTTTGGGTGCTATGGTCAAGTACGGCTCTGATACCAACTGAAACGACCCGGATTTTCAATTACGAGAATCCGAATCCCTGTACCATTGTGATAGTCCCAGAATCAACAGCTATCACGTACAGAACTCATTTCAGCTGGATATCACATCCATACAACGATTACAATCATCAGAGTTAGCTTTACATCAAGGATACAACGGAAAGCGTACTGGTACATGCCCCTTGGGCTAATCGACAACATGAAAACCAACGCAACGGTAGCTAAGCTTCAAGCCAGCTTCAGCTTCAGGGCACCACTTCCACAGGCAACACTTGAGCATAGCACAGCAACCTTCTCACCAACTTCACCGGAATTGGTCTTGCACTTCGAGTCTTCACCTGTTCATTCACAAACTGCCCCCAAGGATTGGGACAGGTCCACGTCACCATCCGTAATGCAAGCTTTAAGGTGGCCTAAATCTAGTATAAGAAATATCAAGGATAGGCTTAAGGTTATTCCTATGCGAGCAGCAGCAGCATCTCCATCCCAAAACCATTCTCACATCACCTACGAGCAATCCTGGCACACCAGGTACCCGTCTCCTTTCATCTTCCACTCTTCACTCTCTAGGCGATGTGAAAGCTCCCACCCTTCACATCTCAACTGCCCGAGGCAGGCCCTACTCTAGAGGGGAGGTAGAAATCCCTAAAACAATGGCGGAAATAACAGTTTCACACAGGAATCGTCCATTGTCCGCGGACGGCGGCTATATATATAGATTAGACTCTGCAGAGCTTGTACTCCTGGAACCACTCGGGCTGCAAGTCGGTTGCAAGCCGACTGAGACACAACCCACAGCACAGACCCTAGCCAGTGAACGGTACCCTCCTGCTTTTCCCGGCTTAGGATACACTGAAGACGCAACTCGGTGTCCGAGAACTGTGATGGCCTCCCCCGCGGTGGCCAAGTCCCGGGGTATGAGCCTCCTTCGGGGGACAAAGGTCTCCGCCTTTTCCCCCACACACTTCCGCTAACTCCTTACAGTCCGGGTACCGCACTTAACTAGGCTGGCTGGAACACCCCCCAGTAGATGTAAGTGGTGAGCACGGAAAGTCCTGAGGAAAGTCATAACCAACTCGGTTTTTGGTGCCGGAGTGAGCGTCACCGTCAAATAGCGTATCCACCTCCAGTGGTCCGCTCGCGCACCCATTACAGGTATTGCCGCCAAACTCCTCAAGTAACACAAAGAACATGTACCCGCCACAGGTACCACACAGGATGCGCCTAAGTTCGCACCCCAAGCCCTCGATACGAGATCGAGTTAAGCTGCTCACCCCCGCAAAGTTCCCAAAACCCCTTACTCCTTTCCCGGGTTTTTGCCCCACACACGCCAAGAATCCTATCACACCCATCCCATACACATGCAAGCATAGCAAGATCATAGCATCAAGTGTAACAGGCTATCAAGGATAACGGTAAGTATATAAAAGGCCATGCAACAGGTCATTATCATCATCATGCGAGAAAATAAAGCGCTAGCATACTAGTAGCAATGCCTAATAGGTTTCAAAGTAGGATGGGCGTGGACACCTGTGACTTTGCGATCCAACTCATCCTGATGTAGTCGTACAAGTCTTCATTCGATGAAGTCCAAGTTGACGAAGTCCACGAAGTCTTCTAGATCTTCCTCAGATCCTAGCACACGTTTGCATAAATAAACAACGGCATCTAAGCAAATAAACTCCAAATAAGAAGCAACAAGAACCAAATAACACCAAACCTCACACTAACGGGTAGTTCATGATTTTAGAAGGAATACCTAAATTGGTTTCAGATCATTCTAGGCTAAGGTTGATTTTATACTATTTTCCTTTAATAAACCCTTTCTAGATTTCCGCAAAAGGAAAAGAAAACAACTGACATGTGGCAACACCGAAATGCGTCACATGCCAGGCCCGGGAACAGGCTAGGCAGAGGTTGGCCGAAGTGGTTATGGACCAAGAAGGGTCACGGCTTAGGTTCAAGGTCAAGGCAAGAGCGACGAAAGGTGTCGTTCATGCACTCAGGCTTAAACGGCGAGGGCGCGGCTTAGGCCGATGGCACACGGGCATAAGGTTCACCTTGGCTGTGCATAAGAAAGATGTTGGTAAAACGAGGAGCGAAGCGAGGATGTTCATGGTTTCGGGTTCAACAAGCAAGGGCAGGGTTTTCACGCGAGGTCATGATTCACCATGGTCGCGGAGCGATCGATAAAGGATGAAGACAAGGCGGCTTAGGATCGGGCGAGACAAGGCTTTGGACCGGGTTGTCACTTGGGCTGGTTCGGCTTAACGCGAACACGCGCGAGCTCATGGTCGTCCATAGCCGCGATAAGGACGCGAGCGTCGGGAAACGGCTCAACACGGCATGGCTTGGCGGGTATGCGGGTTGCATGTCACGTAGTCGCAGCTTGGCTTTGGTTGGGCGAACGTGTGCGGGCACGTGGTCGTCCACGGTCGCAACATCGCCGGGATGGGACGGCATGGCCTCGGCTTAGAACGCGGGTTCATGGCATTTCATGGCCGCGACGTGGTTGGCAAGGTAACATCATAGGGACGGTCAGGGACAACAAGGTTCACTACTCGACAGTCAGCGTACAAGCGACGATGACAATCGGTAGCGAAACGGAACGGCTAGGACATACGCAGGTGGTTCGGGCATGGTGTCGAACACTTGGAGAGCGCTTGACTTGGACAAGGGAGATTGGCAAAGGCTAAGGGCGGGGATGCGTGGGATAGCCGGCAGGTCAAGGCTGCGGACTCTACAAGGGAGCGGTGGTCTTCGCAGGATGAGGACCGGGGTGGCAGGGTCTTGGACGAGGCATTACTTTCCCCTGCTTTACAATCGATGGTGCCGTTCAGGCCCAAGCACAAGGAGCACAGGACCATACAGAATTGCAAAGCAAGGTAAAGAAGGTTTGAACTACTACCTACAGAAGCTTGCCGGTAGAGCTACTGGTTGGCCAAGGCAGAGAGACACAGGAACGTGCAAGGCCAGGGCAGCAAGCAAGGGCAAGGTCGAGGTCTGGGTCCGCGGCATCCACAAGGTTCTGCAGAACAGCACGGCGCGAATGCCGTCAACACAGACACAGACAGCCCGGCAGGCAAGGAGGGTCGGCGAGCTCACGGTCCTTGGTTCGGGCATACCATTGAGCATAGCAGCTTGGGCAGGACATGGTAAGGCGGGACCTCGGGTTTGGTTCAACGGCGAAAGCACCTGCACAAGACGCGGCTCGAAGGCACGCGACACAGAACAGCAGCGGGGCAACGGCAAGGCGGTTTGGACATTACATCGAACACCTTAGGGGCGAGGACAAGGGTAGCCATGGCTAGGTCTCTTGGGGCACGGCTTGGTTATGAGGGCAACAGTTCCTGCACAAAGCACAGCGGCACGAAGGCCGGGCACACACAAACGTGCACACAGGTACATGGAAAGGTTGGGCAGGGGCACGACAGGATGGTTCACCTGCGGACGCGAAGACGTCAGGGTCAGGGCCGGCGGCGTTCGCGGTTTGGCTCGGATGCAGCAGGGTGGTGACGAGGACGCAGCCTGGGCGGCGTTGCGGCTTCGGGTCGGCGTCGACTCGGCGTTCAGTGGCAGCAGAACAGCAGCAGCTTGCGGTACAGCTCTGGCTCGGCGGCGACTTGGTGGAGCTCACGGTCCATGTCCTGGGCGGCGCAGCTCGCGGTTCGGCTCGATGACGCGGGGCAGTGGCGGCGCGCACCACTCCTTCTCCTTCCTCTTTTCTCGGCGCGGGCTCCTCCTCCTCCATCTCTTCTCTCTTCTCCTGCCTCCCTCTCTTCTCGCAGTGCAGGGCGGCGGCGCAGGGAAGACCCCAGGGGCGGCTCAGGGATTGGGAGCTCCAAGCGGCGGCTGCTGGAATTTGTAGGGGCGCGGCTCTAGGGTTTCGTGAGGGCAGGGCAGGGACGGCGTTGATCATCGGCTTCCGCGCCCAGGACACGCGGCGCGCATCCAGGGGCTCGGCGCGGGCGCTGTGGTGGGCGAACGGACGGGCGCGCACGGTCAGGCGGGGNGCGGCGCTCGCGAGTCCGGAGCGGCGGCGGCTGGCAGCTTCGGCGCTGGGGGAAAAGAAGGGAGGGGCCGGTGGGTGGATCAGGCTGGGCCGGTGGGTTAGGTTAGGTTGTTAGCAGGCTATGTTAGGATTAGGCCCAAGTTAGTTTAGGGGATAGTTAGATGTTAGCTTTAGTTTATATTTGAATGTGAATTCAAATATAAACACACTCAAAGATCCAAACAAGGCCAAAGAAAAGCCAAATCACGCTAGCCTAAATTAACCTGTGCAAAAAAAATTAAAGGTCAATTTTAATTTCCTAGGAATTTAGGGAGATTCACAAGAAGACAATTCTAGGTGTTTTCACGACAACGCACGAAAAATTTTAAAATCCACATTTTTGCATTCAAGGAACATTCCGGAAAAATCCGGGATGTTACATTTTTTGTCCCTCCATTAAATGCTACTTTGACCACTAATTAGGGGTATTAAATAAAGTCAGTTTACAAAACTACCTCCACAACCCCCTGGCAAATTCGCGAGACGAATCTAATGAGCCATTTGACCGCACGATTAGAGGATGGGTACTGTAGCATTACTGTAGCAAATCATGGATTAATTAGACCCATTAGATTCGTCGCGCAAAGTTGCACTCATCTGTGAAAAGGTTTTGTAAATAAACTTCGTTTAGGGCTCCATGCATGCGACAGTATTTGGGGACAAAAAATTGTCCCCAACTGCCGAACACGGCCAAGACTCATGTTGCATGTGCCTTGACAAGATGTTAAGAATACCCCTCAAGAGATAGAGAAGAAGGGAAACTGAAGATGGTGCGTATGACTTTCCCATGTTTGATTTCCCTTGAAGACAAAAAAAAAGAGGCGAAAATGATGAGACTTACTCTATAGATTAATGGTGAAGTGGGTCTTCAGTGCATCTCCTTCAAGATTTATTTTATATATTAATGGTGAAGTGGGTCTTCAGTGTATCTCGTTCACATGTAGAAAGCCAGGGATCGCATTTGAAAAAAAACAACTTTATAATGCAATTTTTATCATCCAACAGAATCTAGCAGAAAATTGCGGTGCAATACTTGTCATGCAACTCCTCTAAAGGTTTTCATCAGATGTTCTGAGAATTAATTAAGATATACATTTAACTATGCGCAGGTAGAACACACCTGGAACCATCAACATATCCAGCATAGCACATCTCTCCACATGATCAACATCCTTTGTCGCAACCACAAAAGGGCAGGCCTTCTGCATTATGCTCAAGCTTCACTGGATGAAAGCAAAAGTACACAACGATCAGGAGACTATTCCCGAGTCTTAAGCAGTTACACCAACTGGTACCTTCTCCATGTCCAGCAGAAAGGGAAGGCTGATAGGCCTATTTCGGCACGATCAGCTCAAGTATCTTGATTGATTCTGTCACTGAACTTCTGATGTGGGTGCCACTGCACAGGAAAGGTGGACTCAAAATATTTCACATAAAAGGTTAACCGTTAACGTAATATAACTAAAAAACGGACTTTAAAATCTCTCTAGCAAAAAAACAAGCAGCAACAAAATTTAGATGCTCAAAATTCAAAATGCAGACAGCACAGGAACTAGGTCCTCACCTATAAAAGCCTCATTTCCTTTTCAGTATACAGACAACCTTTCGATCAGATTTAACACTAGCAAATCAAGTTTTGTTTGCAGCCACATGCATATCCAAATCCAGTTGGAAGTCCATGCAGATGTGGGTCTCTAAGCCATGTGCACGCATGTGGCTGGTCCTGTTCTTCTGTTCCAACTAATTCAGATAGGCCACCTTCCTTCCTTCCATATGAATTTCTCATGCTCTTCCGGACCACTGATTAAATATCATTTATCCCCACACTTAGCACCACAAAAATCGCAGGCATGGCCATGGAGATGTACTTCTCTGATAAGGCCCGACACAAGAAGTGCTCATATTCAACAATGCTTAAATCAGATGAGATCTCATGATTGTCCACGCATGCCCTTGCCCCCACAGGCTCACCATTCCTTACGACTAACCTTATTAAACCCAAACAAAAGTTACATCTAAGAGCAATGATGAAAGTGGCCCAAGAACTAGAACACATGCTTTTCTAATCTACGCCATCAACAGCCCCTAGAAAGGTGGTTTCAGGCTCAATGAAACATTTAACATTAGAGTCAATATCCCTTATAAGGAGAGAACAAAAAAGAAGAGAAAGAGAAAGGAATTAAACAAGAACAACATGACAGATTATACTCCTCAGAAGGAGAGGACAAAAATACAGCATAGAAAAGGGAAAGGAGTAAAACAAGAACAACATGACAGATCGACACCTGTAGTACATGAATCCCAGAAAAGATATGTATTCCATTCATGTTTCCCAAGAACAGCAACTCTGATGGACAACAGAACAATAATACCAACAACCATAACACACAATTCAGCAATGAAGAAAGAAAAGATAGGTCGAATTAACGACAATAGGCAGGATAATACTAACTACTCAGTCCATATTAAAATGGCGGCGATCAGCTGATCACATGAGAGGCTCCAGAAGAAACATAGATTGTTAACCGACAGTGTCTAGGCATTAACATAACATAGTATATGGAAACAACTACTGTAGAGCTTAAAGCTTCTGCTAGAAGGACACAACTCCATGGACAACTCCAACATGTCCATAAATGCTTCTAGTGGGCAGTAAAGGTAGCTTTCCAAGAGCCTCTGTATTTTTGCACCAGTGTGACTTCTTTCTCTGCACAATTTGCATGGCAACATATAGTAATGTGAAAACTTCACATGACAAAGAAAAACTCATAAATCAGTGTATGAGCACCAAAAGAGATACTCCTGTAAGATACAGATTGAACACATAGACATTGCCTTCAGATTATTCCATTCAAGGCTTTAAAGACTGTACAAAATTATGCTGCCCTATTAAACATTAGGTGACGGTGATATATAAAAAATGGGATTAGTCCCAAGTCGCAAGAAACATGTGGTTTCTACAAGTATGACAATTATCAAAGGGTATGTAGTTATATACACCTAAATTACCTGGGTTTGATCCCCCAAACTCTCTGTCTGGTTCTGGAAATGCAGTGGATATCTTCCCCCACAGTTTGCAACAGTTATGTAATATATGTCCCAACCCTATGCGGCACTGGAATTGCACATTTGTGTGTATCAACTGAGTCATGTGCCCATCGGCCATTTCGACATCAACTATAATTTCAATATATTACATCATCCTTAATCATGGCTCTGTTAGGTATTTGTTTTAATTCATTCAAATTCTGTGACTATTCCAAGCACTGTCACATAATTGCTGCATAAACGCCGCCCAAATAACACTTTCACTCTTCCAGTGATCATGCATCTCCCCAAACAGCATGTTAATCACTTCCCTTCCCTTAAAATGTAAAATCAGGGAATAAACAGTTGAATTCAACCCTGGATTTGAAGAGTAAACATGGAACTAAGGGTACATCCCCCAAATCGCCACATAAGCTGGTACAGTAAAATTAAATTAAACCATGGATTACTAGCCGCTGCAATTTGCGCCGTACCCATTACAATCGAAGGGAAATTGAGCCGAGCGCAAGGAGAATCGTGGACGTAATGTACCAGGAGTGGAAACAGGAGGCGCCGCAGAGGGCACCGCCGCAGCCGCCGCCGGCGGCGGTGGCGGTGGGGAAGGAGGAGGTGACACCAGCGGCGCGTACATGTAGGAGTCCATCGCGAGGTATGCTGCGATCGCCTTCGCGAGACCCCCAGCGCCTCTGCCGCCTCCGGCCTTTGCGGACGCCGCCACCCCGCGCCGCCGCTTCGCCGCCACCCTCTTGCGGACGCCGAGCAGATCCTTCTTCTCCATTATGCCAGTCGCCTTGGGGAATTCTTCTCCGCGAATTTTGGGGGTTTGGTTTTTTCGGGTACTTGCTCGGCTGATCGGGTCGGCTAGTAGTCGTCGCGAGAGCGTCTCGAAGCGGAGGGGAGGTGGCCGGGGGAGAAGCTCGACGTGTCGCTTTCCGGATGCTTCGTGCGGCTGCGCGCGGCGACGCGTGGCGGCCAGTGCTTTGGGTGGGAGTGGGAGGAAGCCGAGGCCCGAAGGGAAGGGGCGACTCCAACGGTCGGCGTGGGGAGTTGGGCCTGGGCTTGGCCTTGTCTAGGTTGTTGGGCCAATTCTTTTCCTTTCTGGTTTTACTATTATTTTCTTTTGGAAAAAGTTCGTTCAGCAACCCTCATCTACCGTATGCTTTCTCAAAAAAAAAAAAAAATCTACCGGTATGCTCAAAAAAAAACCTCATCTATCGGCATTGTTCTATTTACAACCCTCAACATAAAATCATTTATTTGACATCCTTGAACTATTGAAACTGTTCGATTTACACCCCTCAGTGATTTTGAAAGTGGTTTTTGCTGACGTGGCACCACGTCAGCCGTCCTACAAGGCGCCACGTCAACAACAAGGGGGTGAATTGGACCTCATTGATAGTTTGAGGGTGTCAAATAGACTTTAAAAAAAAAAATATTTTTTTAAGAAAATATGTGTAGTTAAAATCCTAAAATCTTTTTTACTCTTAGAAAATTTGTCTTAGCTCAGAAAAATATGAAACTAGTTTCATATTTTTTCTAAAATCATCCTTTACCTTTTAGGGTGTAGTTATAAGTTATTTAAATCTCTTATAATTATACTTTTATTTTTTGCTAAAAGTTGTTCATGTTATTTATTCTAAGTAGTTTAATAGGCCCTGAGAATGACTTTGATGGCATTGTTGGCCCATACTATGAAGATCGGTAGCTCATTTCGATGAAAAGTAGGTATCACAAAGGGTTATTATGATCTCTTTATTTTAAGATTTTTGGAATTAAGTTACTCTTATTTATTATGATCTCCTATATCTTTTGAGACCCAACTTCAAACGAGCTAAATGAGCTAGGATGAAGTTGAATTTTAAATCTAAAATAAAAATAAGTGTAATTAGAGCATTTTTGTAACGGGCTCGTTTAGTGACCTTTTTGTCTGGTTAGTGCTTATTTAAATATGCATACCTGGGAAGTTCTTGCTATTAAAATAAAACGCTAACCATACTTGTCATCATAGGCAACAAGACGAGCTACTAGCAAGTAAACACCAAATGAGACCACAAAATTTCTAAACAACCCCTAACTAGGCATTAAGAGATAGAGCATGATTTTATCTATACTATAAGGATCCAAAACAATTGAAAATGGCTCCCACTTTAAAACACACCCATACCCCCTCACATATCCCCGGGTTGAGGCCCACACGTCGGCTCAAGAATGACCAAAGTTTTTGGCATTTGGAAAAAATCGCGCTTTCTAAAATGTTTCATACTTTTTTCGCTATTTTTTTTCACCAACGCTTCCCCCTTACCCACCTCGCGTACCCGCGCCAGACTTGCAGCCGTGAATCACGCTCCATGATCTCGCCCTCCCATTGATTCCGCGTGCAGCATCCTCGGCACACCCTGTCGCGCTCCGCCCCCTTCCATCCATATGCCGCCCCTTTGCTGCCCCTAACCCTAACCTCTCCACTTCTCTCCCTTTCCTGGAGATCCCTTCGCCGCCCCTATCCTCCTGCTCCCTCGCCCTCATCTCGTGCCTACGGCGAGGAGAAGCGACAAGGCGAAGCGCAGCGGCGGCCAACGGGGCTAGAAGCAGCAGCGGTGGGGGAGCGCGGAGACACGATGGAGGCGGAGGGGGCGAGAAGGCTATGCGGACCAGCGGCGGCGACGGCGGACGCCGTGGGAAGCAGCGGGAGGCTGCGATGCAGCGGCACGCAGGGCTACAGCGGCGGGCTACAACGGCGGCCAACATCATCGGGCTATGATGCAGCGGGGCGCGGGGCTGCCGCTGAAACGGTGGGTGCCTGTCACCACTGATGCCCGCCGCCGACCCGCCTCCCTTCCCGTCCCATCGGCGCGTATAAAGATTCGTCGTCATGGCAGAGCCGCTCCGGCAAGGTGGGTACGCCAAGTGGTGGAGTGGAATTCTATCTCAATCGTAGCCTGCCACTTAGATTCCGAACTGAATTTCATAATGGGAAATTTCTCTCTCTGCAGCCGTCAAGGAAGTCCTCCCATCTTTCCTGACCTCTGCCTCCGAGCCTCCTCCAATCCTCGACTAGGTAGGCTAGGCTTGTTCGACCCAGCAACTGCATGTTTCTGCAGTTCCTCTTGTGTACAGAAACATATCAGGAGGCAAAATTTACTTTTTCTTGTCCAGTGAAGGTTGTATGTTGCGTACCACTGCCCGTACATGCAGCGTGCTTGGATCACCAGGAACTACAATGTACCATCACCTCCACTGTTCTTTGATTTGTACAAACCTACCAATTTTTGCCATATCCCTCTTGGTTTGCATGTATGATTTACCTCCATTGTTTTTGGTAGTTGCCTTCTCTGGACCACAACAACCAGGTGAAAGGAGAGAGCTTGGATTGGATTTGGTCAAATACATTGACAACAATTTTAAAGGCCAGTCATTACTTCCTGGCGTAAGACATATACTCCCTCCATAATGCTTGCAGTAGTTTTTCAGCTTTGTTAATGTCTGAATTCTCTTCACAAGATCCTGCAAAGAAGCACTTCGCTGAGGTTTCAGATATTCTTTTCCAACATCAAGAACTATGATATTACAAAGGGCAGATCCAACCTTCAACAGTCCATTGAGGTAATTCAGACTGATGGATACCAAATTAGGCTAAGCTTTATGTTGATAGTTCATTCACTTGCACTATTTCGAATGGTGATTTCTTCTTTTGATAAGGCTGTATGGTGCAATGCATACCAGCTTTTTTTATAATGCTTTCCCTAGGGGCAATTCTAACTCTAAAGTTTTCAATAGGACATGGTCTCTATGCTTGATCTAAACTTTCTCTTTAATAATTGCAGGTGTGTTTTCTATAATTGGCCTGTAGGGAATGAGACCGGTCTTCTACCCAATAATGACACCATCAGTGGTACATTTTCAAGTTTGTTCGGTTAATTTCTCTAGGCACTAAATTTTTTTAAATCCCTGAAATTATAGCTAAGTTTTCTTATGACTCTCAACAATACGGCAGCTTTAGGCTGACCAAACAACAAGAAAGTTTAGATCACCGAATGAACCTTTTGATTCCAGAGGCACAGTAGCGGTTTCAGGAATTGTTGTGGTGGCAACAGAACTCTTCGAGTCCTGGATTGGCAGTTGTGGCGGCATTGGTGACTCCTGGACACACATTGTTCATGATGCAGCATGATTGGTTAGTTTTCTTCACCTCCTATACAAACCCCATCCCTTGAGTAATCTGGATGCATATTATGCCCTTTTGTTTTTGATTACGTGGATTCATCTCTGACCTGTGTGTTTAATATCCTTTTGGTGGCTAAGAATTATGGAAAGGAAGTGCTTTTGGCAACCCTTTAACCAATGATTCAAATTATGCTTAAGTACAATCTTTGCCTGTTGAATTATGTTGGTATTTTGATCAGTTCATTGTAGCTATGGCATGTGAGAGTGAGATGTGGCTGTGGCGTGGATTGACCAAACTAAATGCTCATTAAATTTATCTATGTTTAGAGTGAATTAAGTTTTGGGGCGCATGATTTCTGTCACTATTCTTTTGCCCATTACTCTTCACATTCGTGTATTCTTAATAAAAAGCGATTGTCCAGAGAGATGAAACTAAAACATTCATATGATAATTTCCATATTGGTTGCTATGTTGATTTGATGGGTATATGGATTTGTACATTGCATACTGATTTTGTTCTTTTTTGACAATTTGTTCCCCCCTGAAGATTGAAAAGGTGGTTTATCAGGTCCTGGGCAGAACAACATAACTGAATTAGAGTATCCACACCAGGATATATTATTTAAATTCAGATGGAATGTGTGACAAGTGTTCTTCTGCGCCATTCTCACTGACCAAATGTGTAACGCAAGAAGCAGGCCATCCAGAATTTTACCAAGTCATGCATGGATGCTCTTGGTAAAATTTCTACATCTTCTATCCTTTCAATTTTCTTAATGGTCTGGTATGCTTTCACATTCAAGGATTAGTGGACATTCAAGAAAAAACTGTTTACATTATCCTTATGGGTAGTTTTGAAACAGTAAGAGTTACAACCGAAGGATGCACTAGAAAAATTAACATTCTGGCTTTTACTGATTCAGTGCACAGAACTATAAATTCTGGATGACCTTATTTGTTTTCACTTATATTTGGTGCGCAGCTAAGCACACGTGACGTTTGGTTATTTCTCTGATGAGTTGTGAAATACATGTGTTGTTTTTTCTGCCACATGTAGGCCTATTTTTGTTTTGGACTTCCGGTAGATACTACTTGGTATGGTTCGATGGCAATGATTTGGTAGAGTAAAAAAGGTAGAAAACATTTTCAATCTACCTAGATGCATAAGTAATGCTTTCTCTAAATTGGAATTTTCACCTTTTCTGGTAATGCAAAATTAGTGTTTCATTTTGGTTAATCTAATATTTCAGTTGACAAAAAATCTAACAAGTTTAAGAACTACTACATGATTTGGACCAAATCTTTCAAAATGAACCAGTATAATATGAAGCCAGAGTTTCTCACATGTGCGACAGAATGCAAATCAAACAATGGATTAAAAATTTGTTTCTTACATTTTAAGGCAAGAATATGGATTGCAACAGAATGCAAATAAAATAGTGGAGTACAAATTTGTTTCTTACAGTTTAAGGCAAGAATACCGATTCCATTAAGCAATAATATTATGTTCGATTAGGGAAGTATTATTCTTAACTTGAAAATATAATATTTTTCAGTTAAGCAAGTTTCAGAGAAACAAGCACTTGGCAACCGAATATGACTTTAACACTCTCACAATTTGATCTATTAGGTATTGTTGCTTTGCAACATGTGCTCCCTGTTTTATTTGGCACATGACTTTAACACTACCACAAGCTTTCAGAACTTATTGATATGCAAACAATTAGAGTTCCCCACTGAAAGCAATAACTGATGAGCAATCACTTATATTTTCAACTATGACCCAAGACGTGGTGGAAATATTATTACAACTCTCCATGTACTTCATAGAGTCATATCATGGAAACTGTTGGTTGAGTTGGTTTATTACAGTTGACTTCAAGAAACAATCTACCAGAAAAATATTTGTGCTTTTAGGCGTATCATGTTTGTTTTTTCATGTTAGTTGAGGTACGTCTTTTCCCTATTCAAAGACTTACTAAATATTTTTGGATTGTTCTTTCCTCTTTCAGGATTGGCTGTGAATGATTTTCATCAAGCCCTTTTTGACCCCTATATATACCAAACTGAATGCCATTTGGATATGTATTCTAAGAGATTTGCCTAAGAATTAGATATGCCAGTGATGTGTTCTTTTCGTGAGCATTCCTTGATATCAAATCATGTTTGATATCACAATAGGTTTTTTGGTTCAATATAAGCCATTGGTGGAATAATGGTTGGAACATTTTTTATTACCGTGTATTTCACTCTTTAGAGCCTGTCCATTGACCATTTAGAGATACTACAACTTTTTAGCTATACTGGAAGTGGAAATGTGATTATAAGATCTACCTCTGCAAAGCATGGCTGTGCAAAGCAGTTTCCCGATTATGAGGAGGATATGCTTCACACAAGAGAAGCAATGTTTGCAATAAGAAACAATATTTATGTTAACATTTTATATATTTTAGTTGTCAAAATATGAAGTACATTCTTCTCCCCAAAGGCAGCAAATGTTTATTTCCAAATTAATTTTGACTCAAGGACTGTAGGAAATATGTATTGCTACGTACCTCTCACTTATACTCCCTCTGTTTTTATAGATGTTGTATTAGGTTTGTCCTAAGTCAAAGTTGTATAACTTTGACCAAATTCAGACAAATATAACAATATTTATCATACCAATAATATGTATCGTTGAAATATATTCTAGGGTGAATTCAAAGAAATAAATTTGATATTGTAAATGTTATTATATCTTTCTAGAAACTTGGTCAAAGTCAACAATTTTGACTTAGGACAAAACTAATACGACATATAAAAAAAACCTTAGGAGTAAATACAAGGCATGTTCCAATATTTGGTTGTAGATGTTATAATATACTTCAATTTTCAAGAAATAATTTTAATAATCTTTTGATTTAAAACACGTGCGTGCCGCACGTGCACCTTACTAGTAAAAAATATGAAACATGTTTCATATTTTTCTGAGGTAAAATAAATTTTCTATGAATTTTTTAAGAGTAAGCAAGATTTTAGAATTTTAATTGCACATATTTTCTTAAAAATATTTTTATTTTTTTAAAAGTCTATTTGACACCCTCAAACTATCAATGACGTCTAATTCAACACCCTTGTTGTTGACGTGGTGCCACACAGAACAGCTGACATAGTGCCACATCAGCAAAAACCCGCTCTTGAAACCACTTAGGGGTGTAAATCGGACGGTTTCAGTAGTTCGGGGGTGTCAAAAACATGGTTTTACGGTTGAGGGTTGTAAATGGAATAACACTAATAGATGAGGGTTGTGGAATGAACTTATTCCTTTTCCTTTCGGCGTCTGTGTGGACTTTTCTTCGTCACTATCAAACACAACACAGGATGGCACAATTTCGGCGCCTGTGTGGCTTTCCTTCGTCACTATCAAACACAACACAGGATGGTACAATGGCTGCAGCAGCAAAGAGAGGAGAGCGGGCTTAGCTCCCACGCCCTGCCGCCCACGGCCTTGGCGAGCAGCGGCCCGCACACCAAGTACTGCAGCGACCAGAAACAACGTCAGAGAGAAACCCCAATAAAACTAGGTCGTCGGCGAGCAACGGCGTGCGCGCCAGAGCCAGAGATGCAGCAGCAGCAGACATCCGTGCCGTGCCTTGTAGGTGCCGAGGTTGTCCCATGGCCAAGAGGCCAGAAATGGAGCTCCCATGGGCGTTGGGTCACCTCGATCTCCTTGGTTGATCGGAGATAAGAGAGCTAATTCTTCCACTTGCTGGATGCTGGTGCTGGCTATGGAGGTCGGTCGGGCACTCGGACTCGGAGTAGGCGTGTATACATAGGATCAGCCGAGATGAGGAGCACGATTTCGGTCGTCGGTCGTCGATGCAAGGTGGGGAGAGAAGCATGGGGCTTACGGTGATGGAGACGCGACGCAGTCAGCTCTCCAACTAACGGCCGTGAGCAACACCGCAATGTTGCGTGAAAGTACCGAATTTCCTCCCGTCTTGGATCCTGTGCGAGCCAATATGAGCGCGTTGTTAGCCTTTTCCTTCACTTATGCCGGACACGAACGAGCTATAGTGAGATCACATACCGTCTGCAAAATGTGTTACGTAGGCATAGATTAGTTTGGTAGATTTAGAAAAAATACAATATTTAACGGATGCCACACAAAGATCCATAATAACTTTCTAAAAGACGTGAAAAGGAACTACAACTAGGTAGCTTCCATTATCAACATCACCAGAGAACCCGTCATCCGCCACCCCTCCAACGGTCAATAATTTTGCGCGCTCATTGGTACCGGTTGGTGGCACCACCCGGTACCAAAGGGGCTCTGCGTATAAAGGGGCCTTCTTCCTCCCCCAGCCCGAGCCATGGCTCATTTCTTCATCCTCCATTGAGCTCGGGTTGGGGGAGCTCATGCCCAAAATTTTCATAACTTTTGGAGATTTTGCAAACCAAGTCCGCTAGAAGGTTAGCAACTTCATCCTCTCTCTTTTGACGGTTAGTATGGTCTATTTC
>CM014275.1:13884564-13902921 GCA_004135705.1 Alloteropsis semialata
CTGCCGGCGCACGCGGGAGAGGCCAGGCCGGCACGGTGGGCGCGCGGTGGACAGGCCGCGGCCCCTGCCGACGCAGTGGCGCGTGGTAGTGGTGAAAGAGGTTGGAGTTGTGTGATTGCGATTTTTGTGGGATTTTTTGTCAAATCTGTGATTGATGATACGATTCTTGTGTTGATTTTTGTGAAATCTTGGTGAACCTTGTATGTGTGCTGTGATTTTTGTGATGGCTTAGTTGTGATTATGCAGAAATTTTTGTGATGGCTTAGTTGAGTGAGCGGAGCAGGTCCTCGCGTCCGTGGAGCGGCGGCGGCGTGGATGCGCCTCCGTGGTCCCTCTCGGCGGCGGCGGCGGGGTCGGGCCCGGCGGGGGGCGGAGCAGGGGCTCTCCCTCGCCGTGATTTTTTTTATTTTGTTTTGCTTTTGTTTGCCGTGCGCCCGCTTTAACTCACGGCAAAGGGGTTTGCCGTGCGCGCGATAAAAGGCGCACGGCAAAGCCGCGTTTGCCGGGCAAATCATCGCCGTGCGGCCTTTGCCGTGCGCAACGGCGAAAAACGCACGGCAAAGAGTTTGCCGTGCGCCGCCGGCGCACGGCATACGCGTGTTTTGCGGTAGTGATGCTGGTGCTGGCTATGGAGGTCGGTCGGGCACTCGGACTCGGAGTAGGCGTGTATACATAGGATCAGCCGAGATGAGGAGCACGATTTCGGTCGTCGGTCGTCGATGCAAGGTGGGGAGAGAAGCATGGGGCTTACGGTGATGGAGACGCGACGCAGTCAGCTCTCCAACTAACGGCCGTGAGCAACACCGCAATGTTGCGTGAAAGTACCGAATTTCCTCCCGTCTTGGATCCTGTGCGAGCCAATATGAGCGCGTTGTTAGCCTTTTCCTTCACTTATGCCGGACACGAACGAGCTATAGTGAGATCACATACCGTCTGCAAAATGTGTTACGTAGGCATAGATTAGTTTGGTAACAATATTTAACGGATGCCACACAAAGATCCATAATAACTTTCTAAAAGACGTGAAAAGGAACTACAACTAGGTAGCTTCCATTATCAACATCACCAGAGAACCCGTCATCCGCCACCCCTCCAACGGTCAATAATTTTGCGCGCTCATTGGTACCGGTTGGTGGCACCACCCGGTACCAAAGGGGCTCTGCGTATAAAGGGGCCTTCTTCCTCCCCCAGCCCGAGCCATGGCTCATTTCTTCATCCTCCATTGAGCTCGGGTTGGGGGAGCTCATGCCCAAAATTTTCATAACTTTTGAAGATTTTACAAACCAAGTCCGCTAGAAGGTTAGCAACTTCATCCTCTCTTTTTTGACGGTTAGTATGGTCTATTTCATGCTCTATGTTTTGAGTAATTTGTGTTTTGTGGAATAGATTGAAATAAGAGATTTTAGATTTAATCTTCATTTTTATTATGAATTTGTAATAGAGAATCACTATATAGTTAGTTGTTGCATGTGTAGAGATGATGCACAAATTTTTAGACATTGTTTAGATTTTTGGATTATTTGTACAAACTTTAAATGATTTTCATATTTATGCTTATTATGATTTTTAGATATTATAAATGATATTCATATTTAGGGTTATTAGGATTTTTAGAGATTATAAATGAAATTCATATTTAGGCTTATTACGAACTTTAGAATTACATCTTTTTAGAGGCTTCAAATGACGTTGATATTTAGGGTTATTAGGATTTTTGAGATTATAAATGATATTCTTATTTAGTTAGATTTTAAATTTAATTTTACTTCTCATGTTGTCAATATCTTGTGAAAGGTTCTTGACGTCGCCTAGAGGGGGGTGAATAGGCGTTTCTGAAAAAATTCAATCTAAAGCAGCGGATTAAAAATATATGACCTGGCTCAGCCAGCTCGAACCCAGGTGACCTGGGAGTCACCCGGCCAGAGGCAAGCGGCGGCCGGAGGCAAGAGGAACGGGGAACGGGTGGTCGGGCGAGTTACGGTCTCGGTAAAAACAGATGGGAGGGGTAAAGGTGAAAAGGATAAGGTGGATTTTGTTTTTACCACACACGAGAGAATGCCGGTCAACAGGGGTCAAAGAGTCGGTCGTTTTTTTTGACCAGCTCACCTAACCCCCACCCAGGTGACCTAGAGAATTAGCGATTGAGACAGAGAGCTTTACCTGACTCAGCCAGGTACCACTCAGCCACTCAGGTGAGCCGGGCGGAAATAATTCCGAGACAGAGAGCTTTACCTGGCTCAGCTGGGTGCCACCTAGGTGACCAGGGTATGAGAGTAAACAATTACAGGATAGGCAAGGAACTTTGGGATAGATTGTGATCATGATTTTGAGAGAATTTATATAGGGACATATAAGACAATTTGCCACAAGATGGTCAGCCACAAGCAACAATACATAACAATGACCATTTGTGACAAATGTTGATCCAAAGATCAAGAATCCAAATATTTTGCAATTCACATACAACAAGCCATTTTCGCAATCACCTATCTACAAAAGCTATAACTCTAGAACAATCAAGGTGTATGCATGATTTCAAGCCAAGTTACGAGAATCCAAGATATTTAGCTCATTCCTCAAAGCACAAAACCTTTGCTCATCAAGAGACTTGGTGAAGATATCGGCTAGTTGTTTTTCGGTACTCACATAGCTTAAAGCGATATCTCCTTTGGCTTCATGGTCTCTCAAGAAATGATATCTTATGTCAATATGCTTGGTTCTTGAGTGTTGGACTGGGTTGTTGGCTAGTTTTATGGCACTCTCATTGTCACACAAGAGGACATTTTTGTACTCACAACCAAAGTCACTGAAGGTTTGCCTCATCCAAAGTAGTTGAGCACAACAAGCACCGGCTGCAACATACTCAGCCTCGGCGGTGGATAGGGCAACGGAATTTTGTTTCTTAGAACTCCAAGACACCAAAGACCGGCCAAGGAATTGACAAGTTCTGGTAGTACTCTTTCGATCTACTTTGCAACCGGCATAATCCGAATCGGAATAGCCAAGTAAATCGAAAGTGGAGCCCTTAGGATACCATAAGCCAAGGTGTGGAGTATGCACCAAATATCTCAAGATTCTCTTAACGGCTATTAAATGACACTCTTTATGATTAGCTTGAAATCTTGCACACATGCACACACTAAGCATAATATCCGGCCTAGAAGCACAAAGGTAAATGAGGGAGCCAATCATGAAGCGATATACCTTTTGGTCAACGGATTTCCCTTCTTCATTGAGATCAGGATGTCTATTCACGGCCATGGGTGTTTTGATAGGTTTTGCATCGGCCATGTCAAACTTCTTGAGCATGTCATTCACATACTTGGTTTGACATATGAAAGTCCCTTCCTTCAATTGCTTGATTTGAAATCCAAGAAAGAACTTCAATTCACCCATCATGGACATTTCAAACCTCTTGGTCATGATCTTACTAAATTGCTCGCAAAACTTTTCATTAGTTGAACCAAAGATAATATCATCAACATATATTTGACAAACAAATAGATCATTGTCTACTTTTTGAGTAAAGAGAGTAGAATCGGTTTTGCCCATCACAAAACCATTCTTGAGAAGAAATTCCCTAAGCCATTCATACCATGCTCTAGGAGCTTGCTTGAGCCCATAGAATGCCTTATGGAGCTTGTATACATAGTCGGGATGCTTGGGGTCTTCAAAGCCCGGTGGTTGCTCCACATACACTAACTCGGATAGAGGCCCATTCAAGAATGCACTTTTCACATCTATTTGATAAAGCTTGAAATTATGATGAGTGGCATATGCTAGCAAAATTCTAATTGACTCAAGTCTTGCCACCGGAGCATAGGTTTCACCAAAGTCCAATCCTTCAATTTGAGTGAACCCTTGAGCAACCAATCTTGCTTTGTTTCTTGTGACAACACCATGTTCATCTTGTTTGTTGTAGAATACCCACTTGGTGCCAATCACATTTTGCTTGGGTCTCTTCACCAATTTCCAAACTTCATTTCTTGTGAAGTTATTCAATTATTTTTGCATTGCCATTACCCAATCCGCATCATCAAGTGCTTCTTCAACCTTGAGAGGTTCCAAAGAGGAAACAAATGAGTAACTAGCACAAAAATTTGTTAAACGAGAACGAGTAGTTACCCCTCTTCGGATGCTCCCAAGAATATTGTCCACGGGGTGATCCCGTTGAACACTTTGATGAACTCTAGGATGAGATACTTGAGATTGCCTTTGAATAGGCCCATCATCATCATCTTCTTCATTAGCTTGAGAAGCAATATCATGAGTTTCTTCATCTTGACCTCCCCCTTGATCAATGCCATGACCATGATCGTCACCATGAACTTGATCTTGACCATGAGGAGAAGTGGATGGTTCAACTCTTGTTGAAGAAGATGGTTCACTAGTACCATCATCCGAAGCTTGAGCTTGCACTTGATCCTTCATGAGTGTCTCCCACGGTCTCACTTCACCTAGTCCCATCTTCAAGATGGATTCACTTGGAGACCCTTCATCATCTACAAGGTCATTTTCAACTTGCTCTACTTGAGAGCCGTTTGATTCATCAAATTTCACATCCACCGGGACCTCAACACAACCGGTGGTTTTGTTGAAGACATGGTAAGCGTGTTCGTTAGTACCATAACCAAGTAGAAAGCCTTCATCAATCTTAGGTGCAAACTTAGAACTTTTGGCTTTCTTGTTAAGAATGTAACATTTGCAACCAAAAACTCTAAAGTAATGCACCTTAGGTTTGTTACCGGTAATTATCTCATATGAAGTCTTGTTCAAGTATTTTTGGAGATAGAGCCGGTTGGAGGCATGGCATGCGGTGTTGATTGCTTCGGCCCAAAAGATATCCAAAGTGTTGTACTCATCAAGCATGGTTCTTGCCATTTCAATCAATGTCCTATTCTTCCTCTCAACAATGCCATTTTGTTGAGGTGTATAGGGAGTGGAGAGCTCATGCAAGATGCCTTCTTCATCAAGAAATTCCTCAACACCGGTATTCCTAAACTCCGAACCATTGTCACTTCTCATGCGCTTGACCTTCAATTCAAACTCATTTTGAGCCCTTCAATGAACTTCTTGATAATTCTTTGAGCTTCACTCTTCTCTTTCAAAAAGAATACCCAAGTAAACCGAGAGAAATCATCTACAATAACAAGACCATATTTGTTGTCCCCAATGCTAATGTAAGCAATGGGTCCAAATAAATCCATATGAAGAAGCTTCAAAGGTCTTGAGCTAGATAAAATGTTCTTGGGTGGATGTGGAGCACCAACTTGCTTCCCGGCTTGACATGCACTACATAACCTATCTTTCTCAAAGACAACATTTGTTAGTCCTAGGATGTGTTCATTCTTTTGAAGTTTGGCCAAATTCCTCATGCCAACATGAGCTAGTCGGCGATGCCAAAGCCAACCCATGCTAGATTTTGCCACTAAACAAGTCTTCGGTTCCACTTTAGTAGTTGTGAAATCCCTTCTCAAGATGGACACACTCTCATTAGTAAAGAGACAATTATAGCCCATCTCACAAAGTTGTGACACCGACAACAAATTGTATCCCAAAGAATCAACTAAATAAACATTTGAAAGTGATGAATCATTTGAGATAGCAATTTTACCTTGGCATACCACATCACCATGATTATTGTCACCAAATGTGATCTTCTCAATAGGTATATCATATTCTTCTAATGATGAGAACATATTCTTCTCTTCGGTCATATGATTTGAACATCCACTATCAAGCAACCATGAAGTCCCACCGGAGGAATATGCCTACAAAACAAGTTAAGCTCAAGCTTTAGGTACCCAAACTTGTTTGGGTCCTTGAAGGTTAGAGTAAGCAATCTTAGGTATCCACACACTCCTCATCATCTTCCTAGTGTGAGGACCAATATACTTGACCACCATCTTGCCATTTTGGAATACAACCGTGTAGTCAATGATGTAGTTGCGAGATGGAGAATGTGTCATATTCTTGTTCCGTGCATTAACCTTGGTTGAGCTCTTGATGTTTACCTTGTTTGAGCTCTCAGCCATGGCCTTACCTTGTGCAACATTCTTCTTGGTGACACCATGAGCCATGTCCATCAAGTCATCAAGATTGGCACCCTTCTTCCATAATGGATGTGACTTGCCATCTATAATCTTTTCACCATTTGACTTGCTTCCTCTTGTGTGGCCAAGTCCATCACGGATGGTGGGATACCTTTCGGCTTTGTAAGCCGGGTGAGTTTCAAACTCACTCTTACCTTTGAGCTTGCCCTTTCCAATATACATGTTCAATATATGGATTTGAGCATCCTTGTCCTTGATTGACTTTTCTAGCTTTGAAAGGTTAGTAGCACAAGCATCAATATCAATATTATAACATCTTGAGCAACCTTTGCTAGTAGAGGCATTGGAGTCAAAAGTAGTTTTGGAACTAGTTTTGGTGCTTTCCCAAAGAGTACCAAAGCTAACTTTAAGTTCTTTGTATGTGTCTTCTAGGCGTGAATGCCTTTCTTGAAGCTCGCTATGCACATTCTTTAGGTTAGCTAGAGAATCATTTTCCAAAGCATGTTCCTTTGACATCCTCTCATAAGAATCATTGGCAAGAGACAAGTCCATTGCCAACTTTTCAACCTTCACCTTTTCCTCAACTAGAGACTCTTCTAGAACAAGATTTCTCTCCTTTTCAAGGATGAGCAATTCTTCTTGTTCTCTCAGTGCCTCTTTTTTTCTCCAATTTCTCCATAAGCTTTTTAATTTGTTTATAGCCCTTTTTGCCAAACTCTCTTATCATGTTTGCTTTGTGTTCGGCTTCTTCCTCCTCATCTAAGTCATTTTATACATTACTAGATGTGGAGGTAGGAGATGATGGAGGATTAGAATAGTTTGATACCTTAGTCCCCTTGGCCATGAAGCACATGGGGTGATCGTCTTCATCATCGGAGAGGTTGTTGAAGAGCCTTGGTGTTGGTGAAGCTTCATGCATGGCAATGGATGCCACACCTTTATCATCGGACTCATCACTAGAATCCCATCCTTCACCAACAAGAGCATGACCATTTTTCTTCTTGTACTCCTTGCTCTTCTCCTTGTACCTCTTCTCTTTGTCCTTGGACTTCTTCTCTTCTTTGTTGTCCTCATCATCATCATCTTTCTTGTCCGGACACTCGGCAATGAAATGACCCACTTTCTTGCAAGTATAGCACCTTCTTGAATTGCTCTTCTTCTTGTCACTTCTTCTCTTCATGAACCTTTTGAAGTTCTTGACCATCATGGCAATTTCTTCATCGGTGCTCTCATCTTGCTTGAATCAACTTTCTTCTTTGCCTTTGATGACTTCTCAATCGATTCAACCTTCTTGCTAGGTACGGCATTGAGAGCAATGGCCTTGACTTCTTCTTATGCAATTGACTTGGTGATATCCAAGTCATTCATCTCATGATATTCCAACTCATTGACTAGTTGGATAGGCTTCATCTTCATCATGTTGTTTCACACCTACAACCACAACGGTCCAAAGAGCGGGATTAAGACCATAAAGATGCATTTTCATATCATCACTCCAACGGGCATAGTCACTCCCATCAAAGTGAGGGGCTTTGCCCATTGGAACCGGAGAAAATGAAAATGGAGAAGGGTTAGAAGTATTTTGTAAACATGCCCCATATGGATGAGACACCGCATGAAGCCCGGCAAGATGATTCTTCTCCCTTTCTTCCTTGATCTTTTTCTTGAGAAGCTTTTGAGGCTTTCTCATAAATTCTCTTCTTTAGCTTCTCCTTTCTCATCTTCTTCTTTTCTTCATCATTGAAGCCACCATCAATATCGCTCACATCAAAATCATCATCACTTGAGCTTGAGTCATATGGAGTTTGAGGATGACTTGTGCGGCCGCCCATCATGAGTTGAGCAGCGGTAGCAGCTGCGGCTGCGGCGGCGGCTTGTGCTTCGGCGGATCCATCCCCAACTTGCGACATCGTGTTTCTCTTAGCGATTAAGCCTTAATTAAAAGATTAGGCTCTGATACCAATTGAAAGGTTCTTGACGTCGCCTAGAGGGGGGTGAATAGGCGATTCTGAAAAATTCAATCTAAAGCAGCGGATTAAAAATATATGACCTGGCTCAGCCAGCTCGAACCCAGGTGACCTGGGAGTCACCTGGCCTGGACCTGGCTCACCTGGGTCAGAAACGTTGACTTGAATTTAATTCAAAAACTATCCAATGAAAAATGAATCTATGAGTTACCACAGCCTTGGGAGGATGTATACTTGTAGATCCGTGGGGCACTTACACTCAAATAGCTCTAAACAAGTAGATCGAGTGAAGAACACAATAGTCAACTATGAACACAAGTATGAACATGAAGAACACAAGAACACAAGTTGACACAAGATTTACTCCCGAAGTTCACTCCCACTAAGGAAGCTACGTCTCCGTTGAGGTGCCCACAAAGAGCCGGGTTGTCCACTAACCCTTTCCTCTCCCAATCAACCACAAAGGAGGATTGAGTGACTTACTATGAAATCCTCTAAGAGGATGGGTGTCGGGGGTAGACCCCCAGGGGTACCCAGAAGGCGGATTGGCCCAACCAGCAAGGGGCGGCCCAATCCGAGTACATCTGGATCGGTTTGTCGGACTGGCTGGCCCACCAGTCGGGGCCCACCAGTCGGGCGAACCGAATGGGCGCGACGACGCGCGCAGCAAGGAAAGCACACGGCGTGTCCCGCAAGAAGCTCGGAGATCAGGATAAACTAGCCGGAATTGTAGGGAAAGATATCTTTAATCGTTATAGGATCAAATCCTTGTAATTCGGGTAGGTTACGATCTCTGGCCGACTTGTAACTCAAGGCAGCCGGACTATATAAGGCGCCTTGAGACCCCCCTCCAGAGCATCAACATCTACGCTACAACCCACGATCATACAACCCTAGGACAGAACCCAACTACGGAGATCCTTCCAGGAACTTCATACACAGCAATACAATCGCCGCCAACACAGGACGTAGGGTGTTACGTCATCTCGACGGCCCGAACCTGTTCAATCCTTGCGTCTTGTGTTACCATCGACTTCTGATCCTCGATCTGTCCCTCAACAAATCAACCACGTAGGCTACCCTGTGTGGACTGCCGGGTCCAAACATCCGACAGTTGGCGCGCCAGGTAGGGGCTGATCGACGAGATCAATCTACAAGCTCGATGGCAGATCCATCTACGAAACACGGCATGCCGGCGCTGTGCGGGCGCGCCCTCCACGTTCTTGCTGGCTCCCGTCGCCGCCTGACTCCGTATCGATCTCCGAGAACCGCGCCACCTTGCGACAGAAGGAAAGCCGTCGGCAGCGACCTCCAATCCGCCTCCCCGGTACGACCTGCAAAAAGCTGGAAGCATGTACATACGTACATGCATGGATGGGCTATTGGACTGCCGCCGGAGGAGCCATTCATCTGTCCGTCCACTTCTAGACGAGTTTTCTTCAACCAAGTCGACGAGTCCACAAAGACCGATCTCCAATTTATTCAACAACTCGTCGAGTTGTTGACTTCCCCATGCGCGCACCTTCTCCAGGGAAGTTTCGTTTTTTCTCTCCATATTCTTGCCACGCATGCATGGAAAGTATATTCTAATTGTTTTTGGCTAACACGTTTGCCAATCCCATGTGCATGTGAAACTTTCTGTGAGGATCACGCTTGGTGGTTATCAAGTCTGATCTCCAGAACCATACGCAGCAATCAATTTGGAAGGCGTGCATGCATAAGTACGAGAAGCAAGGAAAGTCACGTGTCATACATCATACATGGCATGCAAGCTATTACAGGGAAGGTCCAGCGCATTCTATACGTGCGTCAGAAGGCATGCACGACTTGGCCGTACCCCAGGAGGGCAGGCGGGGCCTGGGGGCTCGGCTTCCATGCACACGGCGACTCCGACACGCGGGCCACCTTCCATCCGACAATGCGCCCGGTGCTTGGTTTTCAAGTACGCCACAAACGCCGACTCTTCCACATCATCGACAACCATGTCTACTCGGACACGACGCCCATGCAAGGGCGATACGCCGATTCTCGAGTTGACACAAATCAAGCTAAGTTATATTTAAATACTTTTTACGATATTTCTCGGTCACCGCATATCTCCATACTTCGCCATATCTCTCCATAATCATCGCCGACTACCCTTGGTTTGTTCCCGACTGCTTATACAGCCCGAGCGCTACACAAGCAGTCGGGCAACACCCAACGGACGCATATTGCATTTTTCTCCATCGTTTATTTCTTTTTCCACTCTTGTACAAGTCGCTAAAGTACTTGGGAAGCACACGCCTTAATCCGTGAAGCCTCGACTCTTCCGTACGCCTACGTTACTACGCGTGCATGCGGCCCAGCTCCCTGCGCTATGGACTACGGCTATCGGGGATCAGGTGCATAAACGTAACAGGATAACTACCCGAGGAAATTAATAGACTTAAAGAGTTGGAAGTAGAAATTCTATTACATACAACGCCGAATGTTTTTCTCCAGAATTAGTGTTTGCTACACCATATACTACCTATCCTTCATATCTTCATTGCAGGGCACAGGTTTGGATCCCGAGCTTGCCTGTTACGCTCGGGGGCTGGACCACTCCAGCATCGCCGCCAGCTGAGTACTCGAGTCAGTCAGTACTCGGGCTGGTACTACGCTCCACGACGGTCGCTAGCCGAGTGCTTTGCAGCACTCGGGCTGGCGCTACACTCCACGACGGTCGCTAGCCGAGTGCTTTGCAGCACTCGGGCTGGCGCTACACTCCACAAGGATCGCTAGCTGAGTGCTTTTGAGTACTGGGCTGGCGCTACCGCATGACGAGGAAGACGAAGACTACTCGGCGTGCCTCGGACGGCTCGACTCGGCCCTCACGCTCGGGGGCTGGCGCCGGGACGACTACTCGGCGTGCTCAGCCCTCACGCTCGGGGGCTGGCGCCGGGACGACCACTCGGCGTGCTCCTCACGCTCGGGGGCTGGCGCCGGGACGACCACTCGGCGTGCTCCGGCCCTCACGCTCGGGGGCTGGCGCCGGGACGACTACTCGGCGTGCTCAGCCCTCACGCTCGGGGGCTGGCGCCGGGACGACTACTCGGCGTGCTCAGCCCTCACGCTCGGGGGCTGGCGCCGGGACGACCACTCGGCGTGCTCCCCTCACGCTCGGGGGCTGGCGCCGGGACTACCACTCGGCGTGCTCAGCCCTCACGCTCGGGGGCTGGCGCCGGGACGACTACTCGGCGTGCTCAGCCCTCACGCTCGGGGGCTGGCGCCGGGACGACCACTCGGCGTGCCTCGGCCCTCACGCTCGGGGGCTGGCGCCGGGACGACCACTCGGCGTGCCTCAGCCCTCACGCTCGGGGGCTGGCGCCGGGACGACCACTCGGCGTGCTCGGCCCTCACGCTCGGGGGCTGGCGCCGGGACGACCACTCGGCGTGCCTCGGACAGCTCGACCCGGCCCTCACGCTCGGGGGCTGGGCGCCGAAATTAACGTCGGATGATCTAGCCAGATGCTCCTTGACTAACCCTTGGACCGATTCCTACGGAATCGCTTCAAGGCTCGGGGGCTACGGCCAACGGACGCACCTCGCGGCGCATCCGTTGATTGTCTGACGACTTCAGAAGAAGACTACTAACCCTTGGACCGATTCCTTCGGAATCGCTTCAAGGCTCGGGGGCTACGGCCAACGGACGCACCTCGCGGCGCATCCGTTGGAAACGGCTTTTTTTCTCTCCAGTATCACGCGGTTTCGCTTCCAACTGCAGCAAGCTCGAAGCTCATCAGATGGCACGACCTCGCCGACTTGTCGCTCAACCACGTACTACTCGGGGGGCTTGTCGGGGGTAGACCCCCAGGGGTACCCAGAAGGCGGATTGGCCCAACCAGCAAGGGGCGGCCCAATCCGAGTACAACTGGATCGGTTTGTCGGACTGGCTGGCCCACCAGTCGGGAGGCCCACCAGTCGGGCGAACCGGATGGGCGCGACGACGCGCGCAGCAAGGAAAGCACACGGCGTGTCCCGCAAGAAGCTCGGAGATCAGGATAAACTAGCCGGAATTGTAGGGAAAGATATCTGTAATCGTTATAGGATCAAATCCTTGTAATTCGGGTAGGTTACGATCTCTGGCCGACTTGTAACTCAAGGCAGCCGGACTATATAAGGCGCCTTGAGACCCCCCTCCAGAGCATCAACATCCACGAACATCTACGCTACAACCCACGATCATACAACCCTAGGACAGAACCCAACTACGGAGATCCTTCCAGGAACTTCACACACAGCAATACAATCGCCGCCAACACAGGACGTAGGGTGTTACGTCATCTCGACGGCCCGAACCTGTTCAATCCTTGCGTCTTGTGTTACCATCGACTTCCGATCCTCGATCTGTCCCTCAACAAATCAACCACGTAGGCTACCCTGTGTGGCACAGCCACACGAAGTTTGTGTGCTCCACGGCGACGCCTAACCGTCTAGGAGCAAGCTCCAAGAGTAACAAATCCGAGGACGATACTTGAAGGTGCCACCAAAGCTCAAGAGATGGAAATGGAGCTCAAAGATTGGAAATGGAGCTCACTCTAGGCTCTCACCAAGAACTCTCAAATCTCCACTTCAAATCTTGCAAGATTAGCTCAAGAGTGGAGAGGGAGAGGAGCAAAGGGTGGAGGCGGAAGGTTTGCTTCAGTTTTGGTGAGGGAGAGCCAAGAGAAATGAGTGGGAGGGGGTGAAGGGGTATATATAGCTCACCCCCAAAAATAGAGCCGTTGGTACAGTTTACGAGTAAACCCAGGTGACCTGAATGCCACCCAGGTGACTTGGGAAAATTCGACATTTAGGCAGTTTCAATACAGAGAGCTTTACCTGGCTGAGCCAGGTTCAACCCAGGTGACCTGGGTTACAAGCAGAATTTGGAATTGAATTGAGACGACTTGGGGAGTGTGTCTATGGGTTAGAATATGATCTAATGAGCTTTGAGACACCTGCAAAACATTAACTTTGGATCCCCCTTTATAGCACGGCTTTCCTAAACTCAAGTTCAAAAATAAATTTAAATTAAACCTTCATCTTGATCTCAAAAGCCGTCAATGTTTCCACTTTAGAAATGGGGAGTCGCCAATCATCAATATTCATTTTCCATCAATTATAATCTGCTCTCATACTCAAATGAAACTCGTTAAACTAGTTAGCACTTTAATTATATTGTCATTAATCCACCAAAACGAGATGAATGCACTTTCATCTTGAACTAAAACAATTCAACTCTAGGCATGCCTATGATGATATCAAATTTTACCTAGTTTTCTAGCTGGGTAACGTATGATGACCTTGAGCTTGAGCTTGTATTGTATAGTTATGCTTCTCATGGTTGTCATCAAACCATGAGACACATCCATGCCCAAGCAACGGATCAGTTGTGATGGTTGAGCTGGATGTGTCTCATGGTTCCATGCCTACCATGAGCCAATTTTTTTTACCACCTATAATGTTTCTTATGCTCCAAGTTCAAGGTCAAATGAAAGACAACATATCTGAGGCAAATCACTCCTTTAATTTTTTTTTAGATGAGCAAAAGTAAGACGTTGATGATTTTGGAATGTGGTTGTCGGCCATCGTGCCCTTGGTTACTGTAGCACCATCCTGCTAGCTCTGAGCGAGAGCCTATTACGTCCATGTCCACCATTGCTACAGTGACCACTCAAATCAACTTTTCTGCACTCTCTTCCCGGCGAAGCAACCGGCTCCATCGGATACTCTCCGCCTCACCAGCCTACAAGGGCTACAAATAGCTGCTGTTAAGGGCCCTGACCTGCTCCAAGCAACAAAACCATCTCTTTAGAATTACATCTTTTTAGAGACTTCAAATGATGTTCATATTTCAAATGATATTTACATATTTTTCGTTGTATTTTGTGAATGATATTTACATACATGAAATGATATTTACATAGATGAATCGGCAATCGATGTACAATGCGGATAGACACTCATCTGACTTCATTAATGGCGTTCATCAATTCCTCGACGCGGCAGAGGCTAACTCGACCTCGGGTTTTATATGCTGTCCATGCAAGGTCTGTGAGAATGAGAAGGATTATCACATCTCGAAGAAGGTGGTTCACACACACTTGCTTAGGAGTGGTTTCATGCCTAACTATATCTGTTGGACCAAACACGGCGAGCATTACTGTTCGTGACCACCAATGATTGGCCTGCATTTGGTAACCTGTCGGTACAGTCAAACAAGGGATACAAAGCATGCACACATTGCCTAGAATACACCGACTGCATTTACCTGAAACATTGTAGAAAGTGTGTGTATATGGGCCATCGTCGATTCCTTTCTGAGAAACATCAGCTAAGAAAGAAAGGAAAGCATTTTAAGGCGGAAAGTCGTAGCAAACCAAGGCATCGGGATGGAAAATATGTATTTGCTATGGTAAAAGATGTGAAGGTGGTCTTTGGGAAGGGACCTGGCAGCCAGCCAGCGGCAAGTGAAAATGGAAAGGCATCCATGTGGAAGAAAAAGTCAATATTCTGGGACCTACAATATTGGGAGGTCTTAGATGTCCGTCACGCAATTGATGTGATGCACCTGACCAAAAATCTTTGCGTAAACGTGCTAGGGTTCCTTGGTACTTACGGAAAGTCAAAAGATACTTGAAGCACGACAGGACCTGAAACGTATGAAACAACGAGATCCCCTGCATCCTGAGAAAAGAGAGAAAGGGCGTTGGAACTTACGTCCTGCTAGCTACACTCTAAGCAAGGAGGAGAAGACCAGCATGTTTGATTGCTTGAACAGTATTAAGGTCCCGTCCGGCTACTCATCGAATGTAAAGAGTCTGATAAATATGAAAGAGAAGAAATTCATACACCTCAAGTCCCATGACTGTCATGTGCTGCTCATACAATTGCTTCCGGTGGCGCTGAGGGGAATTCTACCCGTTAATGTCCGAACAACTATTGTGAAGCTATGCGCCTTCCTCAATGCAATTGACCAGAAGGCAATCGATCCCAGTAATCTAGCAAAGCTGCAGGATGATGTGGCCCAAAGCCTTGTCAGCCTTGAGATGATATTGCCTCCGTCTTTCTTTAATATTATGATGCATCTCCTAGTCCATGTTGTCAAAGAGATTGGTATTCTTGGTCCTGTATTCCTACACAATATGTATCCTTTTGAGAGGCTCATGGCTATTCTAAAGAAATATGTTCGTAACCGTTCTCTTCCAGAAGGATGCATCGCCAAGGGATACAGAACAGAGGAGGTCATTGAGTTCTGTGTTGACTATATCCCCGAACTGAAACCGATTGGGCTACCTGAGTCACGCCATGAGGGGAGACTACTTGGAAAGGGCACGTTAGGAAGGAAACAAACAAGGTGTAGCGACTACGATTTATTCATGAAAGCCCATTACACTGTATTGCAGTCATCAACCATGGTGGCTCCTTACATCGAGGAGCACAAGACTATAATATGCTACCAAAATCCAAGAAAGTCTGACAAGTGGATTACACGCCATCACATAGAAACTTTCGCTGGTTGGTTGCGACAAAAGCTCATGGGTAACGAGACAATACATACACAGCTGGCATATTTGGCAAGGGGACCATCATCCTCATTCTTGACGTTCCAAGGCTATGACATAAATGGGTATACATTTTACACGAGAGCCCAAGACGACAAAAGCACCAACCAAAATAGTGGTGTCTGTATAGATGCCTATGACAACAAAGGGAACAGGGACTCATATTATGGCCAGGTAGAGGAGATCTGGGAACTAGATTATGGACCTTTGAAAATACCACTTTTTCGGTGCAAATGGGTGAAACTTACAAGTGGAGGTGTTACTATAGATCGCTACGGCATGACAACTGTGGATCTCAACAAAATTGGGTATGTAGACGAACCATTCGTGCTCGCCAAGGATGTGCATCAAGTGTTTTATGTGAAGGACATGTCTACCAAACCCAAGACGGGGACTCTGCAAACAAACAACTCCGAACTTTATCCAAAACGGCACATAGTTCTCACGGGGAAAAGAAAAATCATGGGTGTCGAGGACGTCACCGATGAAGATGATTATAATAGGTGTGACGAGGTGTCTCCATTCAATGTGGAGGTTGACACAAGCATCCTGTTGACCAATGAAGATGCTCCTTACGCTCGCAACGATCATAACGAAGGCACTCTTGTAAAGAAAACATTTATTGCTGTTCAAGCATAATGATTGTACTTATGTTGAAGCATGATGATGCTATGTAATTTTAATTATGTTGAAACGTTATGGTATGTAATGTAAAGGAGTCAATATATATTACTAAATAGTAATATGAATCTAGAATAGTTTCTTATGCTTCTTGATTAACCAAATTTGATTTTGTCTTATGCTTCTTGATAAGTATTTACTAGTTTTGTTAAATTAACTTGTAATATATTGCGGTTTATTTTGGTTATTTTTTTTAGTATCATGCCGAGACAGCGTCAGGCAGCTAGACGTGGTGGCTATGTTACTAATATGCCACCTACCATCCCGATTCGAGAGGCTCACGAGCCTGGATGGTCGACAACACAACAAGTTGATCATGTCCCAATTCCCACACCTCAGCAACTTCGCTACAATATGGTAATATAGATAATCCTCTGCAAGTTGCATTTGAATGTAATCACTATGTCACTGAGAATAGAAATTATTAATAATGCAGATCATTAATCCAATTACATGGCTAAAAGATACAAACATCGGTCAATCAAGTCCTTTGGTATTAAGAGAAAATGTGACCGAAAATACTGGTAGGGTTATGATCTCTGTTAGCATTCAACAAAATGCCACCCGTGACCCAAATCCTGGTGACATGGTTATTATCCACGTTCATTCTGGCGCGTGGCAGCAAGACCATGTGGCCTCGTGTGATGCTGTGAGGCAAGCATTAGCCCAAATAGAAAGTCAAGCTGGCCACGCTTTCCCGAACTACAACTACTTCAAGTTGAAAGCTCTCGAGACGGGTGAGCCAGACGTGACACAGATGCCTAAAAGGATTAGTCCTTCATATGAATCGATTTATGTAAGTTAGTTTTATTTTTAGTTATGTAATTATATTATAATTTATCTATCTTTATCTGTAACAATATGTTTTATTAATCTTATTGTAGGATGACTACTACTGTGGATTCATGCATGCGTGTTCTGGTCTACGTGCAGTCCTTTATCAAGTCCTTGGAAACTTAGGGTATGCACACACGACATCAGGGGCTTATCGAGTTAATGGTGGTTTCCAAGCTAATATAACCTTGAGTCATGCCAATGCTGCTGAGATCACAATTTATGGAGAGGTCTTGGATTCACGTTACAAGGCACAGGATAGTGCATACATATATGCACTTGATTATATCGACAGGTTCCTAGGCATCGAGATTATCGATATAAACTATCCTTTCTATCTCATGAAGAAGCATGGCGTGCAGGACCCTGATTATTGCTGTTCAAGCATAATGTTGTACTTATGTTGAAGCATGATGATGCTATGTAATTCTAATTATGTTGAAGCGTTATGGTATGTAATGTAAAAGAGTTAATATATATTACTAATATCAAAGGAGTTAATATATATTACTAATACCAAATAAAATATATATAAAAATATGAATCAGATTTACATTATTTCATATATCATTATAAGAAAAATAATACTTGTTAGTTGATGTATACTTTGTTATTTCATGTATAGGAAATTGAAAGATTATTATAAGAAATTAATACTTGTTAGTTGATGTATACTTTGTTATTTCATGTAAAGGAAATTCATAGATTATTATAAAAAAATAATATAACAAAGATAAATAAAAAAATAAATTGCAAATAATAAAGGAAATGTACAGGAATTAATTGTAAATACTAAATGGTGAACAAGTTAAATTGCAATAAATAGTATATATGTGAAATAATAAATACTAACAAGTTAAATTACAAATACTAAATATAAAGGAATTAATTGTGAGAAACTAAATGGTGAAATAATAAATACTGAAAAGAAAAAAGGTAGGAAGAGTATATACTAAAAAGATAAAAAGGAAGAGGTGGCGGGAAGCTGAATTGGGGGCTCTTTGGTACTGGGTTGGGACACCACCCGGTACCTTAGGGTTTCACTTTGGCGCCCAAAATACCCTTTGGTACCGGGTGGTGACATCACCCGGTACCGAAGGCTCCGCGGTATATATACCGTCGCCCTTCTTCCCTCTCCTCCCTCCAAGCAGTTGCGTTCGATCTCCCCGCCGCCCTCTTCCTCGCGCAGTCGCCGCCGCCGGTTCTTGCTCATGTCGTCGCCGCGCCCCGTCGTCCTCCGCGTCCCGGCCA
>CM014275.1:13903044-13916611 GCA_004135705.1 Alloteropsis semialata
CCCGGCCATCAGCGCCGCCCCGCCCGGCCGCCCGTCCATCGCCGACTCTGCTGCCCCTATCCCGTACGTGATGTGCATGTGTTGTGTGCTTGTGCTGTGTGCCTGTGCTAGCTGTTGTGACTTGTGCATGGTGATGAATGTGTTAGGAAACAAATTATGAATATATGACAGATTTATTTATGAATGAATGTGTTAGGAAACAAATTATGATTATATGATAAATATATTTATTATATGAATGAATGTGTTAGGAAACAAATTATGAATATATGACAGATTTATTTATGATTATATGACTAATTTGCCTATAAGGTTCATTTAGTTGTGTTAGAATTTGATAGAATTTGTTCGAATTTGATAGAATTTGATAGAATTTGATAGAATTTGATAGAATTTGATAGAATTTCATAGAATTTCATAGAATTTGATCGAATTTGATCGAATTTGATCGAATTTGATGGAATTTGATCAAATTTGATAGAATTTGATAAAATTTGATAGAATTTGAAGGAATTTAATAGAATTTGATCGAATTCTATCGAATTTGATGGAATTCAATGGAATTTGATAGAATTTGATCAAATTTGATCGAATTTGATTAATTTGATCGAATTTGATAGAATTTGATTGAATTCTATCAAATTTGATGAAATTTGATGGAATTTGATAGAATTTGATCGAATTTGATAGAATTTGATAGAATTTCATCAAAATTGTCTTATCATTAGTGTAATTTCATAGAATAAGATAGAATTTGATACAATTTTAGGTGCCAAGATGAATTTCATGACGGAAGAGGAAACGAACGAAATGTTTATGATGGACGCAATCGCAAAAGGCAGTGCACGTGCCACTAACCTCCTCGACGTGGCCGAAGAGGAGGCAGGTGGTGACGATGGCAGCCAATTCCTCAATATGTCAGGTGATGGCATGGAAGAACCTGCTGCTGGAAGTGTTCGGGCCGAGGAGATATATATGTATACATATTGTCAATATCGAATATATATATGTTCAAGCATGAAATCTTGATACATTTCTTTCTCGTACGTGTAGCCCTCGGGCTCACAGTCTTCTGGGTCCTCATCCTCGAAGAGGACGAAATGTGGCCCGACCAAAAAGTTAGAGGGCAGACTTGTAATCACAGATGTGGCAGAAGATGGTCAACCAGTTACGTCAGATAAAGGTGCTATAAAGATGGCCAATCAGTGTGGTGTTCTAGTGAGAGACCACGTGCCCATTACCCTGCAGAGGTGGAAAGCCAACGATGATCATTCATATATGCCGCAATCAGAGAAAGAAATGCTATGGGCTAGTCTGAAAGAACGTTTCACAGTGCCTCAAGGTTCAGAGGAAAGAGTAAAAAATTAGGCTCTAAAGACGATGTGTACTGCATTTCAAACATGGAAGAAGAACCTATACAAGAAATATGCTGAGAAAAACCTGACACCCAACTTTGACGTCTACCCAAAGCTGAGGGGTCATTGGGATTCGTTCGTGCAGTACAGGCGATCGGAGTTAGGTGAAAAGAACTCGCGACAGAATAGGATCAATGCCGTGAAAAAATAGTACTTTCACTCTCTTGGACCAACTGGCTATAAGAAGAAAATTCCTATCTGGGACAAGATGGAAGAAGATTTGATTGCCAGGGGAATCACGCCGGCGACAATGAATTGGCCCGAGCGATCAAGGCATTGGTACTACGCTCATGGTGGCACTCTGGATCTTAATGATGGGTCGCTTATATACAACGATGAGTTAAAAGAGACGGCCGGTGCTATCCTTAAGGTGTTTAAAGAGAAAGCTGATGAGACATTCGTTCCTGACAGAGAAAACGACGAGCTAACAAGGGCTCTGGGGAATCCCGAACATCCCGGACGAGCTAGAGGTGTCGGCGTCGTCCCGTGAAAGGTTGCATTCCCTGCGGACATTGACACATACAAGAGTCGAAGACACTCTAAGGCCACACATGAGAGAAGAGTAGAGAACTTGGAAAGAGAGCTTCGGGAGACAAAGGCCGGCATCCCAGACATGGTGTCTAGACAGCTACAGACATCGCTGAGCCAAGGGCAGACGGTGCCGGGACCAGTACTTGTACCAGCTGGTGGATCAGCTGACGGTGTTAGCCCACCCTCCCAACGTCGCAGCAGTGTTGCTTCCACGGAGCTCCCACCTGCCGATGCCGGGGATGAGAGTGCTCGCTATCCAGTGGACGAAATCACTCTGCGTACGCCATGTGAGCTTCATATATCAAGCCGGAACCTATCCACTAAGGTGGCTTACGGTATGGCTTATCCGGTGGAGCAAGGGCAGACCATTCATGGGGCACAGATTCCAAGTGGCTACTGCAAGGTGAGGGTCGAACAAATTTGTGAAGGATATGATGACTTGGAGCTCGACATCCAAGGTGGCGACGGAGAAAAGACGTTAGCGGATGCTGCCCACGGCAGTATCATTCTATGGAACAAGCGTTACGTCAAATTTGGCAGTCAAGGGCCATCATCTACTCCACCCAGGGATCCCCCGCAGCCACCGTCACCTTCAAGAAGGGACGATGATGACCCAGAGCTGCCACCTCCAAGTCGGGATCATGCCGGCTCACACATGTCTCCTCCTCCACCAGCACGACATCCCCCAAATCGCCAAGCTGCGCCCCCACGTCGGACTACTCGCCAGAAGCGCCAAACGGTGGAGAAAGAGCCTACCAATGAAGAAAAGTTGGCCGCCATAGGGAAGAAGTTACCTTACGACCAAACTGACGAGGAAACTGTTTTGGTGGTCCAAGCCCAGGTCAAAGAGCATTTCAAACCAGATGAGCCAGAGAAGCCGGTACACATAGATCCGACAGCGAAGACCTTTTTCAAAACAATGAGCGCGGCGAATTAGAAGAGATTCTTACCCTCTGACTATGACCGCCAGCTTGCAAAGTCTTATGATAAGCAGAAAAAAGCCAGCAGTGGATCCTCGGGGAAGAAGGCGGCCACTCCTAAGAAGAAACAAGTCGGTCAGAGCTCTGCTAGGAGGACACAAGGGCAACAGGATATTGATGATGAAGAACTTGCGAAGTTGTGCGCAGAAACGGGCCTCTCACCGACACAAATTTTACGGGGTGAAATTTCTAAGGCAACACCAGTGAAAACTTGGGGATTTCGATATGGCGAAGCAATGGAGCCCCCATTTTCTGTGAAGTACCTACCCACTCAAGCGTTCCAATTTTATGAGTGGTACATGAAGGTGTCCAAAAAGGGTAGACTGATGCTCAATGTTTTGATACAAGACCGTGATTACTTCCGTGGGCATAGTCTCTTAATTTTGGATTTCAAGGATGTGTATATGTTGTACCATCAAGATGCCATAGACTATCATTGATGAGCTGCTGGGTTGTGTAAGTTTGTTTCACTGAACTATTCTCACAATACTTGTTTCCTTAGTTAGAATTTGCAACAATAACAATCTATTCTTGTCATGTAGGATGGAGATCCATACATGCCGCCAAAAATCGTATCATGATGTCGGCTTCATGGATGCCGTACTTGTATCCAGTAAGTCACTAGACACGGTGGACAACATATACTTGTACCTGGAGAGACAAAGAAGCAAGACTTATATTCTTTTACCATACAATTTCAAGTTAGTACTTCTCTCTATGTATGTATAACTTTAAGACTTTGTTCTCAATACGTGTGCATGTATTTTTATATATATATCTAGAGCTTCCACTGGATACTCCTTGTGATAATCATAAACACCGGTCAAATTTTTGTCTTGGACTCAATGCGGAAACCATGAGGGGATTACCAATCAGTTTTAGACCTGATTGACGAAGCATGGACACGTTTCCGTGCAAATGTTCGAGGAAATTTCAAAGAAAAATTGGATGTGAAGACGGACTTTCCGGTATGTGGCTGGTGTACCAGCATATCTCGTAAAATCACACTAATATATAGTTGTTACGTCTAACTTTATTCTTCTCCACTTTTAGTGTGCCAGACAGGAACAAGGGACGAATCTATGCGGATACTACGTCTGCCAGTGGATCCATAGCTTTATTTCTCCCAAAAAAGCGACTAATGAAGAACTCATGGTACGTCTGCCAGTGGATAATGAGATTATTAGTGTATATGGAAATTAGATTATTAGTATGGAAATATTAGTGTATATGGAAATTAGATTATTAGTGTATATGGAAATTAGATTATTAGTGTATATGGAAATTAGATTATTAGTGTATATGGAAATAAGATTATTAGTGTATATGGAAATTAGATTATTAGTATATATGGAAATTAGATTATTTGTTTATATAGAAATTAGATTATTAGTACGGAAATTAGATTATTAGTGTATATGAAAATATGAATATTAGTATGAAAATTAGATTACTAGTGTATATGGAAATATGATTATTAGTGTATATTTATTATGAATATATTTATTATACTTTGTTATTTCATGTATACTTTGTTATTGCTATGGATATACTTTATTTAGAAATAATTATTAGCTATTGTTTAGAAATGATTATTAGTTATTGTTTAGAAATGATTATTAGTTATTGTTTAGAAATGAATGTGTTAGGAAATTTTATGATTATATGTAAAATTTATTTATTATATGAATGAATGATTATTAGTTACTTGTTTAGAAATGATTATATGCAAAATTTATTTATTATATGAATGAATGTTGTCATTTGTGATTAATGCAGAGGATGTTTTACCATGAAGAGCTCCCAATGACAGAAAAAGCAAAAGCTATTGCGGACCAACTATTTGGATTCATTATGGACCAAGTTGTAAATCCAAACGGAGAGTACCACCATGACGGACGCGCAATTGCTCAATTAGGCTCCCTTTCCGCTCCTTCTTCTAGTTCTGGCCATAAATTGTAAACAACTTTTAAATGCTCTAACTTTTGTATTGGCTGATCTCAAATGTTTATATGTGAATGTTCGAGAAAAATGCAATCAAAGTCGGGTCAAAATCAATTGACAATTGCGACGACTTCAATCTTATTGCGTGAAAGATCGTGTACGACATACGACATATGACGCGTAGACACGTAGACGCGTAGACCAATTGCATATAACTAACCCAAATATCGAATATTTAAAAAAATAACCAAATCACCCTTTGGTACCGGTTGGTAACACCAACCGGTACCAAAGGCCCTCCCCCGTAGCCTACGTGGGAGGGGCCTTTGGTACCGGTTCTGAATCCGGTACCAAAGACCGACCCTTTAGTCTCGGTTGCACGGTACCGGTTCCAGAACCGGTACCGATGGCACTTATGACCCGGTACTGATAGACCTCTCTCCAGTAGTGCAAGCTTTATGTTTGTGAGCTTGTATTCCACAGAGGTTGCTAGATGCTCCGTGGTGCCATCGAGAAGGTTGTAGTTTTTGTGCAAAGTAGTGTCAAGAAAGTTCTAATTTTTGCTAGGATAACTCTATAAGATATTTTGTTGCAAAATTGATTATAACTAGTCAGGTTGGCGTGCTATGCATGCATGTACCGAAAATCTTAATAAAGAGTATCGTGGACGAATGCACTATCTTAATAGAAAGTAAGAATGTAGAGTACCGTAAAAGAATACACCCGTTAGAAAAAAGAAACATGTTTATAGAACTCAAGTTGTTATGGGCTAAAAGAAAGAGAATTTGGTAATATTAAGAAAATAAATGATTTTATTAGAAAAAGAAAAATTAAGATTTTGTCTTCTCACAACATTAATTTGGCTATAGTTTGTTGTTTTCATAGTCGACAAACAATGAGCTACCGACATAGTTTACTTCAGCCTATGTGAACTGTCTTGTGGCCGCAGAGATACAATATGTGTGCACTAAAGTTATACAACAACACTAATTGTTCCGTAATTGATATAATTTAATCAAAAATAAATAGGTTATATGCGATACGTTGGCTTATTTGTGGATCCACTATGAGGACATTACCTAGATTTAAGTAGTAAAAATATTTTCGTTTTATATCGGTTTCAATTGGGTGGACGGCTTTCATGTGATTTGCGCTTCTGCACTAGGTAGATTTGGTGTGAGCGTGATCGCGCTGCCTTGAACCCAACCGACTTAGGTGAGAACTCTAAAAAGATACTAACATGGCATCAAGTAAAAGGCTCTTTCAATTTGACCGTTGTTAAAAGACGTCACAGAAACATAGGGCTTATAGGATCCCGAATAGTAATTTACCTATGAGCAGTCGCCAAATCTTGTAAAAGTCAGCTTAATGTTTATAATATTATATTTTTTTCATTTATACACACTTGAGAATATTTAAAATTTTGATTCAGCAAATATGTGAAAACGTAGCTCAACAATTTATGTAAAAATAATATTAGTACATTTTAAGTATTTGAAACATTGTATTAAAATGATGTTGTTTTAAAAATGTGAAAAATCTAAGTTATTCTTTTTTTCTATATAATGATAAGATATATGATTTTGACAAAAATAAATATTGCACATCTCCAATCCAATTCAGTTATGTTAGCAGTATATCTATTTATAGGCTAGCAGAAAACTCGTCCATGGGCCGCCGCTCACTTTCGGACCGAAATTCCTCTGCAGTGTCAGTCATCGTGCTTCCCCCTCAAAAACATGGAAAAAAAGTCCCGTCCACCCCTTGAGCTATACCCTGAGTTTGTGTTAGCTCCTTCGACTCCAAAACCAGTTATTCTACGTCTCCGAACTTATGAAACTTATGAAACCGGTTGCGCGACCTCCTCGACTGGAATTTACGACGCTTTTGAGTAGACATAAACATTTTGCAAACCGGGCTGGGCTCGAGCCGGTCAAAAAAGTGTTTTTTGGCCTTAAAAATCTTGCCCACGCCTCCCATGGGTGATTACGGCCTATGGGTCTCTTCTTCATGCCGGGTTGGACCGGGTCTTGGTCAGACTTGGGTTTCTCGCTCTTTTCCAATGAGAAAATATAATTTATTTAAATAGTTCGGTCTGGGCTCGGGCCAAGATCAGGCTTCGTTTACTCTGTCTATGCTCATCCCAATAAACATCGTTTACGGGCCAGAACCCATCAAGTTTGGGCTAGGCCGGGGCACAAATGCTCATGTCCAGTTTTGAGCCAATGTGGTGCTTTTAATAGCCACGTTCACCCGTCATTGGTGGCAATTGTTCGTTGGTCCCACGTTTCAGCCTCTGCATCTTCTTCTACCTCTCCTCTTGCTCTGTTATTTTCTCCAAAATTGGATCTTGGGAGAGGTCGTGGCGAGGCGAGGCTAGACGTCCGCCGCCGCCACCGGCGGCGGCAACGATGCCACCTCATCCCGTGGCTGCCGAGCGGCGGCAAAGTACGGGACAGCAGTGCGAGGGCACCCTTCCGCCCTCACCTCCCACAACCTAGATTCGTTGCTTTTTTTTTCCAAAGCCTTGGCGACTGACGGCGTTCGGACGGGGAATCGAATCGGGTTTCTTAAAACCCCCTAGCTCTTACGGCCACCAAAGGGCTCGAAGCCCCCGCCTTGCCGTGGCAAGGTGCCAGGTGTCTCTGGCCATAGTTGCAAAAAGCTCTATCTACTTTTCAGAAATCAACTCGTACTCTAACTTATTGTTATTATATATTGTTACAAATAAGCTATCTGTATTTTCGTAAATTAACCAACACTCCTATTTAACCATTCTTCTCGGATGTTGCCACAAATAAAGCCTCTTACTTTTTGAAAATCAATCCGCACTATAATTCTAAATGTTATTATTAGACATTGTTACGGATAGACTATCTGGATTTTCATAAATTAACCAAAACTCTTATTCAATCGTTGTTCTCAGGCATTGTCACAAATAAACGCTTGACTTTTAAAAATCAATCCACACTCCAAATCAACGAACTCGAGCAATAAACTTGTTTTCATATTTTTCAAATGTACCCGTAAAAAAAATTTATTCCAATGTGATAAAGAAAAACCGGAGGATTTAAAATGATATGCATGGTATTTGTTTTCGTGCTTAGCACCTTTGATTAATTGATGTTATTTAGGCTCTGAACTAAGACCAGCAAGTCGTAGATCTGGCATGATGCTACCTATGTTTGATGTCACATCCCATCATTGTAATTGAATTACTTTTATGTTTAATACCATATTAAAACTTGTTTTTGCTCAAATTGTTTGTTACTTATTTACGGACTACGGTCTAAAATGTTTATTGTTGATTGAACTTCTCACGCTTGATTAATTTTGTTTATGAAACACCAGTACAGATGTAGACGCTCACACACGCACAGTATTGTTGTAACCATACTATGGATGATATGCATCTAACAAGAGATGGACCCACTTTCATGGGGACTTGAATAGTTTGACAAGAACAAATATGTTCCATTATCTAAAAAAAACACATAATTTCCACAAGCAAAGGTCTGCTTTTTACAGATATGTAACTTTTTGCTAAAATATTTATTGCTTCATATTATGATACATACACATAGAGAGATCTATGTCTATAGTCTACTACGTCATAAAAAATGTCAATGATATAATTATGTATGTTTTTAATATCTATATATAATATTTTTATTGTAGAGCGCGCAAAGCGCGCCGAATGTTTTAGTCCATGTAAGAGGTCAGAGCAGGGCAGCACGCGGGGGGCCAACGTTCCGTGTTGCAGCTCCACCTGTGCGGTCGCATCCATTCCGTCCAATTTTCTATGGTGGCTTCCATTTTTCCATGCACCTACGCAACATCGCAGAGCGGGTTAGCGAGTGAACCAAGGCTCTTTTGGCACAGCTCCCAGAGCCATCAGGAACTCTGTCAAACGATTCTCTAAAATGAACTAAGGGGCTAGGAGCTGAAAAAAAAATACCTTCTCCTGATTCTGTGAAGTAATTCTCCATTCTGATTTTGAGAGCTTTTGCTAAAGAATCAAAGAGAATCACTTTCAGCCACAGAATCACTTCTCTCGGAGAATCAGCTCTCGAATCAGAATTAGGTGGAGCTCTACCAAACAGACCCCAAATCGTATCTATGCTCTGTTCCTTGCTGTGCATTGTTAGAAGTTAAGGTTATCCATGTAACCGAGTTCCTGAGATGTAGGTACTCGGATAGAATCTGTTCAGGTTGTTGACGTGGGTGGTTGTGTAGAGATAAGATAGTTTCAATGTATAGGATCATATCACAACCAACCTAGATCACAACAACCTGCTGGTGTAATCTCTTGAGAGAGTTCTCTCCTATATTAACACGTACCCATGGCTCTGCCGAGACAGGCAACCACGTTCCTGCCAATTTTACATGGTAATCAGAGCATCTTCTTCCACATACATCTAACCTACACCAAGCCTCTGTCCATGGCGTCGTCTTCCAATATCTCGACGACCATTGGTCATACCATCTCGGAGAAACTTACCCGAGACAATTTCCTGCTATGGAGGGCGCAGATCCTCCCTGCAGTCCGTGGTGCCCAGCTCATGGGCATCCTGGATGGATCGACTCTGGCGCCGTCCAAGAAGCTGATGGTGGAAAAGGCGGACAAGACTACTGAAGCTGTCCTCAACCCGGAGTACGATAGCTGGCTGGCAAAAGATCAGCAATTGTTGGGCTATCTGCTCAACTCGCTCAGCAAGGACGTCCTGGTTCAGGTCGTCACCCTCGAGTCCTCCGCTGAAGTCTGGAAGGAACTCGGCAAGATGTTTTCCGCACATTCCAGAGCGCGGATCACAAACCTACGCATGCAGCTCACCAACCTCAAGAAAGGAAGCATGGCCTTGTCAACATACTTCACCAAGATGACAGCCATGAGAGATGAGCTTGCAGCCGTGGGTAAGATAATAGATGATGATGAGATGGTAACCTTCATCCTGAATGGCCTTGATTTTGATTACAATCCAATTGTTTCCTCCATCCTTGGCCGTTCTGACTCGATTGGTTTGAGCGATCTCTATGCTCAACTAGTCGCATATGATACACGCTATGAGATGTATCAGGAGCAGCAAGGTGGAGGACAGTATCAGTCTTCTGCAAATTGGACAGGGCGCGGCCGTGGGGATCCTCGCACTCGTGGTGGCAATCGCGGTGGCAACCATGGTAGTGGCAACCGTGGTGGTGGCCGCAATGGTCCACCGCGCAACAACAACAGCAATCCCAACGCCGGCTCTGGATCCTCCAAGCAGACTGGACAAAGCTCCAAGCCAAGATGTCAGATCTGCAAGAAATATGGCCATGAAGCTCCGGCCTGCTGGTACAGGTATGATGAAGAGGAAGATCAGCAGCAGAACAAATCTGCAGGAGCAGCGACTATGGGCTACGGCGTCGACACAAATTGGTATGTTGACAGTGGTGCTACTGATCATATTACCAGCGAGCTCGACAAGATGACGGTTCGTGATCGCTACAATGGCCGTGATCAAGTGCAAGCTGCAAATGGCACATGTATGAAGATTAGTAACATTGGGCGCACTGTTTTACATACCCCTGTTCGACACCTTCATCTTGATAATATTCTTCATGTTCCAAGCGCACACAAAAATCTTCTATTTGTCCATCGCTTAACCTCTGACAACAACACCTTCCTTGAATTTCATCCAAGCTTCTTTCTCATCAAGGATCAGGAAACGAAGGCAGTGCTCCATCGAGGTAGATGCCAAGGTGGTCTGTATCCTCTCAAGTTCTCGGCGATGGAGGATGCAAGGAAGCACGCCTATGGAGTCAATAAACCATCATCGTCCAGATGGCATAGTCACTTAGGTCACCCAGCCTTTGCTATAGTTGAACGTGTGCTCAGAGACAATAATTTACCATTTGAGAGTAATAAAAACATTGAGTCTGTCTGTGATTCATGTCAAATGGCCAAGAGCCATCAACTTCCTTATAATTCATCGCATGTCATGTCCAGCTCTCCCCTTGATCTGATTTTTTTCGGATGTTTGGGGTCCTGCTTCGCTTTCAGTTGGTCGCAACTCTTACTATGTGAGCTTCATTGATGATTTTAGCAAATATACTTGGATTTACCTTCTAAAAAAGAATTCTGATGTGTTTCAAGCTTTTCATAATTTCCAGAGTTTTGTTGAAAGGAAATTTAACAAAAAGATTTTGGCTATGCAGACAGACTGGGGAGGGGAATACGAAAAATTGAATTCCTTCTTCCAAAAGGTTGGCATATCTCACCGAGTGTCATGTCCTCATGCACATCAACAAAACGGGGCTGCCGAGCGCAAGCATCGTCACATTGTTGAGGTGGGATTAGCTCTCCTTGCAAATGCCTCCATACCACTTAAGTTCTGGGACGAAGCTTTTCTTACTGCCACCTACCTTATAAATCTCCTTCCCACCAAAGTTCTTGATTTCCAAACTCCTGTTCATCGACTTTTGAATGAGACTCCTGATTATTCCTCTCTCCGAACCTTTGGATGTGCGGTATGGCCTAACCTTCGTCCCTTTAATGCGCGAAAACTTTCCTTCCGCTCCACTCGCTGCGTTTTCTTAGGGTATAGCTCCATGCACAAAGGGTTTAAGTGTCTTGAACCCGCCTCCGGCAGGGTCTACATCTCCCGTGATGTTGTGTTTGATGAGTCGGTTTTTCCTTTTTCCACCCTTCATCCAAATGCCGGCGCACAACTTCGCAAAGAGATCCTGCTTCTTCCCCCTCATCTTTTATATTTTGGGGATGTAGACAGGGCTAACCCATCTGTTACTAATCCTGTTCATGAAGCTGTATCTGTGCAGGATCAGACAGGTGAAAATTCGGAGCATAATTCTTCAGAACAGGCGTTAAACCACACGGTTGTGGGGGCTGGGACACACGGCCACAATTTGGTCGCATCAGATCCCGGCGGGCGATCCCAGGATGCTCCTCCTGCGCCGTATCCGTCGGTACGAGGTGCGGAGACCGGAGGCGTGAGTACCGCTCAGACGCCGCCGCGTGGGGGGGGCAGTCATCACGCCCGCGACAACGTCCCACAGCGGCCAATCAAAGTGCTCCTGGTGGCGCTGTGCTGTCCCCGACTGGATCTTCTGCGTCAGCATCTGGATCGGGTGCGGCTACGCAGGTTCCTTCGCCTGCTGCATCTGGTGCTTCACAAGCTTCTACAGAAACTGCTTTAACATAGAATTCTGTGCCAGATGAACCAGTTCAGAGGGCCAGAACAAGATTACAAAGTGGCATTGTCAAACCTAAGAAGTTTTATGAAGGAGTTGTCAGGTATGGAAATTTCTGTTCCACAGGAGAACCAGATAGTGTTCAAGAAGCTTTAGGTGATCCAAAGTGGAAACAAGCAATGGAAGATGAATATACTGCACTTCTTCGGAATCAAACCTGGCACTTGGTTTCTCCAAAGGAAGGTAAAAATTTGATTGATTGCAAATGGGTGTTCAAGATTAAAAAGAAGGCAGATGGAACAATTGATAGGTACAAAAAGCTCGGTTGGTAGCAAAGGGATTTAAGCAAAGGTATGGAATTGATTATGAGGATACCTTTAGCCCTGTAGTAAAAATTGCTACTGTTCGTCTTGTTCTATCAATTGCAGTATCTAGAGGATGGTGTCTGAGACAATTAGATGTTCAGAATGCGTTCTTGCATGGTGTTCTGGAAGAAGAGGTGTACATGAAACAACCTCCAGGCTTTGAGAGTGCAGATGCACCACACCTTGTGTGCAAGCTGGATAAAGCAATCTATGGATTGAAACAAGCACCAAGGTCCTGGTACTCTAGGTTAAGTTCAAAATTATTGGATCTTGGGTTTAAAACATCAAAATCAGATACTTCTCTTTTTATTTATATGAAAGGGCAAGTCACTATTTTTATGTTGATCTATGTGGATGATATAATTGTAACTAGCTCCTCTGCAGAAGCTGTTACAGCATTGTTGCGTGATCTCAAGCAGGATTTTGCGCTCAAGGATCTTGGTGAGTTAAATTATTTCTTGGGTATAGAAGTACAGAAAGCTGCCGATGGATTGCTGTTGTCTCAGAAGAAATATGCAGAAGATATTCTTGCAAGAGTTGGGATGACAAAGTGTAAACCTTCAAGCACACCTTTGTCGGCCACAGAGAAATTGTCTTGTCATGAAGGAGAGCTGCTGAATTCTGAAGACAGCACAAGGTATAGGAGTATAGTAGGAGCTCTACAATACCTCACTCTTACTAGACCCGACTTGGCCTACTCAGTAAACAAGGTGTGTCAATTCTTGCATTCTCCTACTACTATCCACTGGACAGCTGTTAAGAGAATTTTAAGATATGTCAAGTTTACTACTGAGTTAGCTCTCAAGATCAGGAAGTCAAGCTCATTCTTAATCAGTGCCTTTTCTGATGCTGATTGGGCCAGTAGTGTTGATGATAGAAGATCAACCGGTGGGTTTGCAGTGTTCTTCGGTGATAATCTTGTTTCATGGAGTGCTAGGAAGCAAGCCACTGTGTCAAGGTCCAGTACTGAAGCTGAGTATAAATCCATGGCTAATGCAACAGCAGAAGTTATTTGGCTTGAGTCTCTGTTAGCTGAGCTTGGGATTAATCTGCAACAAGTTCCATGTTTATGGTGTGATAACTTGGGAGCAACTTACTTGTCCGCGAATCCTGTGTTTCATGCTCGGGCCAAACACATAGAAAT
>CM014275.1:13917611-13940459 GCA_004135705.1 Alloteropsis semialata
ATCCCAACGCCGGCTCTGGATCCTCCAAGCAGACTGGACAAAGCTCCAAGCCAAGATGTCAGATCTACAAGAAATATGGCCATGAAGCTCCGGCCTGCTGGTACAGGTATGATGAAGAGGAAGATCAGCAGCAGAACAAATCTGCAGGAGCAGCGACTACGGGCTACGGCGTCGACACAAATTGGTATGTTGACAGTGGTGCATACTGATCATATTACCAGCGAGCTCGACAAGATGACGGTTCGTGATCGCTACAATGGCCGTGATCAAGTGCAAGCTGCAAATGGCACATGTATGAAGATTAGTAACATTGGGCGCACTGTTTTACATACCCCTGTTCGACACCTTCATCTTGATAATATTCTTCATGTTCCAAGCGCACACAAAAATCTTCTATCTGTCCATCGCTTAACCTCTGACAACAACACCTTCCTTGAATTTCATCCAAGCTTCTTTCTCATCAAGGATCAGGAAACGAAGGCAGTGCTCCATCGAGGTAGATGCCAAGGTGGTCTGTATCCTCTCAAGTTCTCGGCGATGGAGGATGCAAGGAAGCACGCCTATGGAGTCAATAAACCATCATCGTCCAGATGGCATAGTCGCTTAGGTCACCCAGCCTTTGCTATAGTTGAACGTGTGCTCAGAGACAATAATTTACCGTTTGAGAGTAATAAAAACATTGAGTCTGTCTGTGATTCATGTCAAATGGCCAAGAGCCATCAACTTCCTTATAATTCATCGCATGTCATGTCCAGCTCTCCCCTTGATCTGATTTTTTTCGGATGTTTGGGGTCCTGCTTCGCTTTCAGTTGGTCGTAACTCTTACTATGTGAGCTTCATTGATGATTTTAGCAAATATACTTGGATTTACCTTCTAAAAAAGAAGTCTGATGTGTTTCAAGCTTTTCATAATTTCCAGAGTTTTGTTGAAAGGAAATTTAACAAAAAGATTTTGGCTATGCAGACAGACTGGGGAGGGGAATACGAAAAATTGAATTCCTTCTTCCAAAAGGTTGGCATATCTCACCGAGTGTCATGTCCTCATGCACATCAACAAAACGGGGCTGCCGAGCGCAAGCATCGTCACATTGTTGAGGTGGGATTAGCTCTCCTTGCAAATGCCTCCATACCACTTAAGTTCTGGGACGAAGCTTTTCTTACTGCCACCTACCTTATAAACCTCCTTCCCACCAAAGTTCTTGATTTCCAAACTCCTGTTCATCGACTTTTGAATGAGACTCCTGATTATTCCTCTCTCCGAACCTTTGGATGTGCGGTATGGCCTAACCTTCGTCCCTTTAATGCGCGAAAACTTTCCTTCCGCTCCACTCGCTGCGTTTTCTTAGGGTATAGCTCCATGCACAAAGGGTTTAAGTGTCTTGAACCCGCCTCCGGCAGGGTCTACATCTCCCGTGATGTTGTGTTTGATGAGTCGGTTTTTCCTTTTTCCACCCTTCATCCAAATGCCGGCGCACAACTTCGCAAAGAGATCCTGCTTCTTCCCCCTCATCTTTTATATTTTGGGGATGTAGACAGGGCTAACCCATCTGTTACTAATCCTGTTCATGAAGCTGTATCTGTGCAGGATCAGACAGGTGAAAATTCGGAGCATAATTCTTCAGAACAGGCGTTAAACCACACGGTTGTGGGGGCTGGGACACACGGCCACAATTTGGTCGCATCAGATCCTGGCGGGCGATCCCAGGATGCTCCTCCTGCGCCGTATCCGTCAGTACGAGGTGCGGAGACCGGAGGCGTGAGTACCGCTCAGACGCCGCCGCGTGGGGGGGCAGTCATCACGCCCGCGACAACGCCCGCAGCGGCCAATCAAAGTGCTCCTGGTGGCGCTGTGCTGTCCCCGACTGGATCTTCTGCGTCAGCATCTGGATCGGGTGCGGCTACGCAGGTTCCTTCGCCTGCTGCATCTGGTGCTTCACAAGCTTCTACAGAAACTGCTTTAGCATAGAATTCTGTGCCAGATGAACCAGTTCAGAGGGCCAGAACAAGATTACAAAGTGGCATTGTCAAACCTAAGAAGTTTTATGAAGGAGTTGTCAGGTATGGAAATTTCTGTTCCACAGGAGAACCAGATAGTGTTCAAGAAGCTTTAGGTGATCCAAAGTGGAAACAAGCAATGGAAGATGAATATACTGCACTTCTTCGGAATCAAACCTGGCAGTTGGTTTCTCCAAAGGAAGATAAAAATTTGATTGAATGCAAATGGGTGTTCAAGATTAAAAAGAAGGCAGATGGAACAATTGATAGGTACAAAAAGCTCGGTTGGTAGCAAAGGGATTTAAGCAAAGGTATGGAATTGATTATGAGGATACCTTTAGCCCTGTAGTAAAAATTGCTACTGTTCGTCTTGTTCTATCAATTGCAGTATCTAGAGGATGGTGTCTGAGACAATTAGATGTTCAGAATGCGTTCTTGCATGGTGTTCTGGAAGAAGAGGTGTACATGAAACAACCTCCAGGCTTTGAGAGTGCAGATGCACCACACCTTGTGTGCAAGCTGGATAAAGCAATCTATGGATTGAAACAAGCACCAAGGGCCTGGTACTCTAGGTTAAGTTCAAAATTATTGGATCTTGGGTTTAAAACATCAAAATCAGATACTTCTCTTTTTATTTATATGAAAGGGCAAGTCACTATTTTTATGTTGATCTATGTGGGTGATATAATTGTAACTAGCTCCTCTGCAGAAGCTGTTACAGCATTGTTGCGTGATCTCAAGCAGGATTTTGCGCTCAAGGATCTTGGTGAGTTAAATTATTTCTTGGGTATAGAAGTACAGAAAGCTGCCGATGGATTGCTGTTGTCTCAGAAGAAATATGCAGAAGATATTCTTGCAAGAGTTGGGATGACAAAGTGTAAACCTTCAAGCACACCTTTGTCGGCCACAGAGAAATTGTCTTGTCATGAAGGAGAGCTGCTGAATTCTGAAGACAGCACAAGGTATAGGAGTATAGTAGGAGCTCTACAATACCTCACTCTTACTAGACCCGACTTGGCCTACTCAGTAAACAAGGTGTGTCAATTCTTGCATTCTCCTACTACTATCCACTGGACAGCTGTTAAGAGAATTTTAAGATATGTCAAGTTTACTACTGAGTTAGCTCTCAAGATCAGGAAGTCAAGCTCATTCTTAATCAGTGCCTTTTCTGATGCTGATTGGGCCGGTAGTGTTGATGATAGAAGATCAACCGGTGGGTTTGCAGTGTTCTTCGGTGATAATCTTGTTTCATGGAGTGCTAGGAAGCAAGCCACTGTGTCAAGGTCCAGTACTGAAGCTGAGTATAAATCCATGGCTAATGCAACAGCAGAAGTTATTTGGCTTGAGTCTCTGTTAGCTGAGCTTGGGATTAATCTGCAACAAGTTCCATGTTTATGGTGTGATAACTTGGGAGCAACTTACTTGTCCGCGAATCCTGTGTTTCATGCTCGGGCCAAACACATAGAAATTGATTTTCATTTTGTGCGAGAAAGGGTTACAAACAAGCAGCTGCAGATTCGACTCATACCTTCAGGTGATCAAGTAGCCGATGGATTCACTAAAGCCCTACCGGTGCAGAAGCTTGAGTTATTCAAGGACAATCTGAATCTTCAGCGTTTAGGAAGCTTCGATTGAGAGGGGCTGTTAGAAGTTAAGGTTATCCATGTAACCGAGTTCCTGAGATGTAGGTACTCGGATAGAATCTGTTCAGGTTGTTGACGTGGGTGGTTGTGTAGAGATAAGATAGTTTCAATGTATAGGATCATATCACAACCAACCTAGATTGCAACAACCTGCTGGTGTAATCTCTTGAGAGAGTTCTCTCCTATATTAACACGTACCCGTGGCTCTGCCGAGACAGGCAACCACGTCCCTGCCAATTTTACACATTACATATATACTTCTGAAATCTCAATCCGCGTTTGAGCAAATTGTTCACGATAATAATGCCATGGATTTGCCTACGATTTGTTGGTTAGAACAACTCTGAGCATGATTTGTTGTGACTACTTGATTCGTAGTTCTGAACGGTTGTGAAACACGTTTTTTTTGGATATCTCTAAGTGACGAAACCCGCGGACGTGATATGGCCTCCCATTGGGCCACGTCGCCCTTTTTTTTCCCTGCCGTGCGATGATAGACGGCCTTACATCGGTCGGTTGAACCAGGCTCCAGCTCGTGCGCTTTCATGACCCTTCCCGAAACATCCCCGGCTACGGCGTCGGTACGCTCGCGCGAACAGGGCGCAGCGCCGCCATTGCCGTGAGGGCCGCTCATCGGTGCAGGGCTGGAAAATGCAAAGGAGTCCAACGTCAACTTCACACGGAGGAGTGTGTGCGAGCATAGCAGCCGCCCCTGCTCATCCAAGTAAGAGCAATAGCACGCGTGCATCTACACATGTGCCACAGTGCAACCGAGACATCCTTCCCAAATGATGCATGCAATGGAAATCTCTGCGGACCATGCTTACCTAAAACTCCAGATAAACACATCTAGGAACCAAAAGAGAAATACCTGATAACTTGAGTCTTCTTTGCTCCGATGAAATCGACAGCTTGCATCAAGAGGATGCAGCTCATTTGCAGATATGAGACATTGAAACCTATCGGGCAGGTCAGCATTGGACCCCATTATTCCTATTAACTACCAAGTATTCATGATTCATGTTGAAGATTAAAAAAAAGGTAAACTAATATACTGGAAATGGGCAAAAAGATAGGACTATACACTAAAAGAGATCAGGGATCAACATTTGACAAATTATTCTATCAAAATACATGGAATGTGTTTTCTGTGCAACATCTATATCTTATTAGAATATATTACAAGACATTTCAAGAGCGTTCCATATATAACATCTTCATTGAACTTACGTTTTTTATCAACCTTTAAATAATTCACATGTTTACTTGCTTTTAACGTAACGCTCAATCTTGAAAAATGCTAGAGAACTAGAATGCTAACTGCATAAGGACTGGGTGCCGCGCCTATGTTTCTAGTGAGTGACGAACTGGCGAGTCCTCCCACCAATAGCTCATCGGACCTATTACTATTAGAAGGCTAGCCCAGCAGGTAATTTCTACATCAAGCCCATTAGGGTTTCGCGGCCCATTAGCGAAGTACCGACGCAGGCGAACGGCCCGCAAGGCCGCAGCTCGCACAAGTCGCGGCGAGTGGACTCTCCCGGTCTCCCCTCGCATCCTTCTCCTCTCCGGCTCCTCCCTACCCGGAAGTTCCCAAACCCTAGCTTGCTCCGACGCTGCCTTCCGCCGGGCCGCCCATCTGCCGCGGACCGCCGTGAATCCCGCGCCGCCGGCCGCTTTCACCTCCCGGCTCCCGCCATACCGCAGGTGAACTCCCCGTTAAGCCCGCCTCTGCCCTGGAATCTCTCCCGGCTCACGAACTTTCTTTTCCCCCCTTTCGCTTCTAGGTTTGCTTCTGGATTCCGGAGTTCCCAGCTCTCGCGTGAGGTGCCGGACAAAAGCAATCAACCACCATGCAGGTTGGTAGTCCCTGGCCTCTCTCGATTGGTTGTTTGTGTGTGTGGCTGATAGCGTTGGTTTCTTCTGCGGTTAGGACACCTTAAAACAACAGATCCCTGCATCTGTATTCTATATGCTGTGATCCTAGCTGTTTTCATTTGGTTAAACGACGGAACCTGTTCTTCCATGCTTTTCCTGTCCTGTTTTGAAATTATATGAAGATAAGAGTCCTGAAAAACAGTGAACTCAGTCCCCTTTTGCCTGATGAATCTAGCATAGGATGAATGGGATGTGTGTTTCAGTGTTTGGTGGTGGAATCGCTACTCTTTTTTTTTTTATCATAATTGAAGTACTAGGGCATGTTCTACATGCTACTTGTTATTTTACTGAATTTGCAGTAATGTTTTGAGGATGTTAATTTCGGTAATAGTCTTGCTGGAGTGCATTTTCTCTTCATTTTTTTCAAGAGGTATTGTAGGGTGGGACTCTAGGTTTATGTCTATTCACATATCCCCTGGTGTAATTTTTTTTTAAAAGGAAAAGTTCTGGTGTAATAGGAACATGAAATGCCTCTTGCAAGAGCAGAAAATTTGGTGATTACTTGTTTGTTTGTTAAAGTTCATTTGCGATTGGGCACTTTGAAGTTCAGCTATTGTATTGTTCATTTTTGCTTGGATGATATTAAGCAACTGTTTTTTCTCGAATGATATTAAGCAACTTTTGTGAGAATTGCCTGGTCTTCTGGAGCTTCTGATTTCTTTAAGCTCACTTTGGCTCAGTTATATCTTAGTCTTTGACAATTTGACTGCAATATTTCTAACACCATTTACTATTTCAAAGGCTAGCGATAGGTTCAACATAAACTCTCAGCTTGAGCATCTTCAAGCCAAATATGTCGGTACAGGACATGCTGACTTGACTAGATTGTAAGTGCCCTGTTCTTTGTAACAAAAGATGTCACTAACTTCAAGACACTAAGCTTCATGAGTTCTTCATTTACAGTGAATGGGCTGTGAACATCCAGAGGGATAGCTATGCCTCTTATATTGGGCATTATCCAATGATGGCGTACTTTGCCATTGCTGAGAATGAATCGATTGGAAGAGAACGCTACAATTTCATGCAGGTAAGGCAACTTGCCTTCAATCTCCTACTAAGCTATATCTGAAAAATTCTATAAAACATGTCTGGGGTATAAATATTGCAGTAAAATTATGGCGTGGTGGTTTAGTGTCTAAGTACCATGACTGTATTGCCTCTGCAAGTCCTAAATGCCAAACAATTTCTCTGCTGACGACAATTCCAATCTGTTTCTGTTTCAGATTTCTATACTAAAAACTCAATCTGACTTTGTCAGAAACTTGCTGGAGCATTATTATTTTTTTCTCATGATGCTACAAAAAGAATTAGGTGTTCCTATCCTTCAGTAAGATGGGAGGATTGGGAATAATGTAGAGTAGATAAAGTTCTGCTGCTGTGCAGTTTTCTTTCTGCCCTCAGTACTAGACACAAAGGGTAGGCACGCTGCCTAGAACTATCACTATAAACTAACTTGGTCATCTACACAATACAATCGTCTATAAATTGAAATTCTTGTGAATTGTCATTACAAAATAGGGATAATTACCTGTGGCGAGAAGGCTGAAAGTACTTATGGAGATGATAAACTATTAGTATATTTAGTACTACATCTGATCCCAAATGGACTTATGTAATTATGTTCGGAATTGTCCTGAGTCTCCTTTTCTCTCATCAATTTCTATAAAAGCATATAGATCAACAACATAAGATGATAAGATTGATGTTAATAGATTCATCATGAGATACCTGCATAGTATATAACTACTTCAATTCAATTATTATATACTTCCGCGGTGTATTTTGTTTCATCAATAGGACAAGGCTTTGACCAAAAAATACTCTAGTAATATTTCCATTTATATGACAAAGGTATAAATTATAATCATAGGACAGTATTCTTGAGTATGAATCTTGTGACATCAACTTTAATTAGGTTGAAATCAACAATTAGTCTATTTTACTAAAGAAACAGAATAATCCTCATAATTTCAAACGGAGGGAGTATTTCAGTATATATTGCTTGTCAGAATGTTAGATGGGAGACCATGTTGATGTCCCAATACATAAAGGATCAGAGGAAGTAATTAGACATAGCTTACAATTGAATAGACATAGCTTACAGTTATGCAAATGGTGCACATTAAGTGACAATCTACAGTGCCATTGAAATATATGTTTTGAATCACTTTTGTATGGGATGGGATGGACACCTCTTGTTAAGATAAATGTTCTATTATCTGCACAAAATTGACTATGTTCAGCAAAGTAGTTTATGATGCACTCAAAACGAAGCATTGGTTTCCTTTTTTATAAGATAGCCAGGGAACTGCCTATGTGCTTTAATGTGTACTGTAGGTAGGAGAGGTTCTGATAACTAATTGTTCATATTCCAATATTAGATGATAGCTGCAAGGAACAAAGGTGGGTCTTAGCCGATTAATTATCGTTAAAGCCAGCTCCACTAGTGGTTGTACTCACAGCGTATCTTTGGAAGCAAATGTGTTCAAAACCTTTGCTCAGTCTCCATTGGAACTGAATATGTATTGAGTAAATAGATGGAGACATAGCTACTGGGTTCAGTTTAGTGGTTCTGTTGCATGTGAAACTGTATACGAAAAACAGAACTTGAGTACACACAATTTGATGATGGTTTGCTGCCCAATTTTTCAAGCTAAAAGTGTTATACAGGATCTGAAGATTGTTACATGTTTAGCAGACGTATTTTTTAATATTTAGCCACGACCCATGACTGCATTTACATATTTGACTCGATGAGGCATTACAATATGAAGTATTAATCCACTGTTTCTGTATCGCAGAAAATGCTGCTTCCTTGTGGCCTCCCTCCTGAGAGGGACGAAGACTGAGGAGCTGGTGCATAATTTCAGTCTTACCAAGAGAGCAACGAATATTTAGCACTAGTTTGCTTCGGAAGGGCGAGACTAGATTAGCCACCATGTACTATAAGCAACTTATTTAAAGCATATCTTGAATGGCTTAGACTTGTATTCTATCAATGTATCATGATGCATAAATGTCGGGAACTTGTATGCATTCCTAAGAAAATGTTGCCGCTGCCTGTTTGATATATATGTGGTGTGTTCTATCGGTATGGAAGAAAATGTACTAGCCAGATTGATGCCTGCGGGGCCTACACAAATGTTGGTACATGGATGAAAAATGTAGCGAACGATTTCTCTAGGATATGCTCTGATTCACCTGGACCCCCGATCCCCTTATGATGTACAACGATCTGATGCCTTCCGTACCACAGTTGTAAGGTTCGTATATTCAGTTGACAGAGAAGTGATGCAGGGGAAGAACAGCATTACAGTTCAACCATTGGCCAAATTGTTCAGCTGCAAACTGGGTATTTGGGTGGCATTCCCATCTAGAAGTCTGCCACATTCAAATTGGCAGTTTCCAGCTCGTACAGCAAGAGATTAAGGAAGACAAATTAATCATATACAGTATGCACGAACATGGCAGAAAAGGAAATTAAGAAAGCCAGAGCCTACCTACCACCTTTCACTGATCATATAGACAGCCAAAGTCCTATCAGATCATATACAGGTTACAAATGCTAAGCCATCTGATGACGATTCTCCTACAGGTTAGCAGTTTGATTACGCGTCTGCGCTCGTACCGCCCGGTTTCCATCCGCGGCTGCTATGGTAGGCGTAGTTGTCCCGGCGGCTGTTCCTGTAGGCGCAGCAGCTGACGGCGTAGACGACGACGAGGAAGGCGAGGAAGACGGCGTCGACGACGGCAGCGCGCTTCCAGTCCCGCCTGAGCGCGCCCGCCACTCCGGCCTTGCACGACTCGCACCCGTAGCAGAGCTCGTCGTCGTCGCTGTCCCACCTGCCGCAGTCCGGGTCCGCCGACGGCGCGAGGCGGCTCCCGGCGGCGGGCTTGGCCCACCCCTTGCCCCCCACGTACGTGAAGTTGCAGCTCGCGGGCGGCTCGCAGCACCCGGACTCGACCGGCGACAGGCCCCCGCCGACGAGCCGGGCCAGCGTTGTCGTCGTCGCCTTCTTGTCGTCGTCGACGCGCTTGCAAACGCCGGCGCGGGCGAGGCAGCCCCGGACCCGTGCCCAGTCCCCGCGGCCCTCGACGTGGCGCCGCAGCCAGGTGGAGGGCTGCCCGGCGGCGCCCCGGGTGGTGGTGGTGACGGCGAATGAGAAGGTGGTGAAGCAGAGCAGCGCGAGGATGAGGAGGAGCGAGGCGAGGAGGTGGAGCCAGATGAGCCAGGTGGCGCGGCAGCAGACGCCCGCGAGCCCCGCGAGGGAAACGGCCATGAGCGCCGCGCCCAGCGCGACGGCGGGCGTGGAGAGGAAGTGGTCGCACTCGGCGCCGTCCGCGCGGGACCGCAGCCACACGCCCGCCGCCAGGAGGGGAGCCGAGAGCAGCAGCGTCACCAGGCTCAGCGCGCCGATCACGTTGTTGCTCATACGGATCGCCATGGTGTAGTCGTGCTGTGCTGCTAGCGCGCGGCGCCGTCAGGGGTTCTCGGCTTCTCGTCGCCGTGGTTTGGGTGAGGGTGCTCGGCGCGTGGTATTTGTAGGGGTCGAGAGAGGAAGCTGGCGCGCTTGGAGAGTTGGAGTGGGGAGGGGGGAGCTGAGCTGACTTGGCCGCGGCACGGGAAGGGTGGTGGTGCTGCGTTTAACCGTGGGGAAACCGCGGAAACCGTGTGGTCCTTGCGAGTGGGGGCAAGAGGCTCCGGACTTGGCAGGGCCAGCCGGCGAGGGCCGCCGCGTCGTAAGCTCGTAGCCACGGCGGCACGCGCAGGAGGCAGAGGATCGCGAGAAGCATCGGCCGCATGGAGGAGGCGTCGGGAGGGGACACGCTCCACAACTGTGCTTGCTCTGCTGACTTCCGGCTGGTCTCCACGCCTGACCGCTTCAAAGACAACGCATGTACCAGCAGTAACGAACCAACGACGCCCCTCATAAATCGGAGGACGACTTGCGAGTGGACTGTTCGTCACGCGTCACGGTCTCGCGGAAGCAATGTCCGCAGCTGCTCGCTCAAGAAACCAGCGACACGCGAGTTCGCGACCAGTAGTGCAACTGCTAGCCCCGTGCACACCTAAATAAAATTTTTTAATTTAAAACAGCGATGAAATGCCAATTAGTTATTAAATTATGTTAATAATATCATCGCATGATGTATCGAACTAAATAAAAAATAAAACATAATCTAAAATCAAATTGAGCTTATACAATATTAAATTGAAATAAATTTTTATTATATCAGTCTCAGTGGAGTTTCATCAGTATTAAATAACACGGCACATCAAAAATTTTGCTAACATGGCAAGACATTATGACAAGAGAGGAGAGAGGATTTTATCATATGTGAGGAGAGTTTAATCCTCATGAAACCCATCAGACATAGTTACCAAGTTCTCAGACTTGGTAACTGTGCAATTAAATTGTGCACTAAAATAAGCTACCCATGTGCAGCTTATTTGAGATTATTTGGACGGTCCATGGTGGCATTTTACTATAGTATCCTTGACTTATAAGCTTGATTATATAATCTAGTTATTTGTTTTCCACCTAGATTATATAATCTAGCTTATTGGTCAAGGACATAATAGTAAAAGACCACCATAGGCCACCAAATTAATATCAAATAAATTGTATATAGATAGTTTATTTTAGCTTATTTGATGATCCATAATACTTTCTTAATTCATAAAGCTAGATTATATAATCCATCCGAAAAACAAACTCGTGCATAGATTACATGGCGGCGCCGTGGTTCTCCTCCACGAGCCAATAATCCCTAGGTTCGCAGACGGCAGCCGTTACGACTTGCACAGGGCATGCGATACGTCTGATACAGGGGACGCGGACATCAATCCAATGAGGATCAACCTTAGGCATGCGATTATGGTGGCACGGTTGCCTTGTTCTTGTCGGTTCTGTCAAGTAAACTCCCCTTGACATTAGCTTGGACTCAATCCCTCAAAAGATGTAGCGTGACGTACGTACATCCCTTTGAATTTGTCGTTATGGGTGTGCGACCAGGTATAGGATACGCCGAGGTTCTACGAGCTTATGTTAGCTGATGCGTCACGATTGTTGAGTTAACACCCCTGTTAATGTTAGATTACCTGGCGGTGATCACGATTGGACGGACCTAGCTTCGCCATGGACGATGTTTTCCCATTCGAAGCAGACGGATGCTAGTATTTTTCCTTTATCTGAAACCCATCTCGTTTTGTCACCTGATGATGATGATGCAGGTGCCACCTTGATTGAGTGAAACAGCTACTAGAAAACTAAAAAGACGGCACCAAAAGGACCACGAAGATCTAAATTTGCTTCACAAAATCAGCGCGTTCGGATGCCTCAGGACAAAAAATTGTCTCAAAGAATCTTGTATGCATGAAGTACTAAATGAAGTCTATTTACAAAACCTTTTCAGAGATAAGTGCAACTTTGCGTGACGAATCTAACGAGCATAATTAATCTATGATTGGCTACAGTAATGCTACAGTAATCATCCTCAAATCATGCGGTCAAAAGGCGTCATTAGATTCGTCTCGCGAATTTGCCAGGGGGTTGTGGAAGTAGTTTTGTAAACTGACTTTATTTAACACCCCTAATTAGTGGTCAAAGTAGGGTGCAAAAAATTTATCTCTCCGTCTGAACACGGCCTCAAAATGTTGTCATTGTCAAGCTGGTTTCAGTGTGAGCAATCTCCTCCTTTGACTCAGCAAGTCCAACAACAATCCCATGTTCCAAAACTGAGGCCCTTCTGTGGCCTACGACCAGAATTTTTATCAGGAAAGGGCCCAATTGGCCGCCCACTGAGGCCCTTCTTCGTTCCGCTTGTTGAGGCGCGGGCGCTGGGCCGCGCAATAGGCCCCTGTCTGTCGCCGCTGTGCAGCAGCACACTTTTACAAGAGCGCAGGTAGCTGGGCCATACACACACATGAAGTGACCAAAGGCCCGGCCCGAAAAGGGACAGGAATAAAACCGTCTGTGGCTTTTCGCGTGCAAATCTTCATCATTTTATTGTTTCTCAAAAAAAAATCATCTTCATTTTATTATCTTTTTCCCTTTTATTTTTTTAAAAACAATGCCCCAGCCCGTGACGAGCATCGAGAGGTGAGTTGCGGTCGTTCCATTTACCAACCGACAACAAGCTTCGGTCCTAAATGGTGATTTCGTAGTGCCTCGTGATCTCTCCAGCTCCGTCAAGAAACGCGTCTCTATCGCCTGCGGAGGATTCGAGAAACGTGGCTTCTGGGCTCGTGGTTGATATCATCCTGTGTGAATTGTGGTACGACTGCCACTTGGGGACTGGACTGGTATAGTACGTATCGTATCACTACGGCTAGACGATACTCTAACTTGCTATAAAACAATATAAGGCTAGACGATCCCTATCAGCTCAAATGCTCAAAAGAGAGAAAATGTTGTTAATCCCTATGGTGCAAATAATAATAAGCTAAGGAAACAAATGACGCCGAGTTGAGCTGGAAGGGAATCATGAAACCTTGTCCTAATGCCGGGCGACAGGAGAGCTGCACATAGTATATGTAATGTTCGCGTATCTATGATGCCGACTTGCTTGTATTTTTATTCATGCAAACCACTACTCTGCACTGTTCATAACCTGTGCCGTGCTCGCGAAGGCCCAAAGATTTCTCAAGTGTTATTTTCAATTGGTCGAGTGTTTATTGTTTTCTTCACAATTTCCTATCAATTGGCTAAGGGGTTTCTAGTTTAATTTGGGCATTTCCTGATAGGAAAAAACAAATTAGCGACCAAGAATCTCCAACAACATTTCCTACAAAAAATGAGAACGATTGATAAATAACCATCACGAAATGGCTCGATTAGGCTAAAGAATCCTTCACTATTTGAAAAAAATCAAAATAATAATTGTACGTAAATAAATAAAAACACTTGGGAAATCATCGGAATCTTGTAGCGAATAGTAACAAATACCCCATGAATTTCGACATGTTTTGATGATGTGCACCCCATGGCTAATGGTTACAACCACGCATGCACTGTTGGTGCTAGTTTAGTCATGGTTATACACACACTTAACCTTCAAAATGCTGGGATTTCCCCTCTCTGAAATTTGAATCGTTCCTATGAAATCCGTTGAACTGCAGACAAGGCCTATATATTATTAAAGATTATACATACAAAGCACGTACAGATCGACGACACACTTTCCCAAGCGAAATTCGTTTCCAAAGACGATCTAGACTGACGGTAACATACACGCATGATACACATCACGCATGCATGAGCTCACATATGCAGCATATCAGTAGCTCTGTAGAACAAAACAGAGCACACCATACCATATAAAAGGAACAAACACACGCGTCAAGAGATGAGATGCACCAATGCGCGCCTCCTCCTTATTCCGTGACGACATCACCTGCAAGCCGTCAGTACTGCCGGGGTCCACGTCCATGCGCGGCGGCGGGCAGCGAAAGGAGGAACGCGGCGGCCGCGAGGCTGGCAGTGACCATGGCGAGCCTCTGCAGCGCGAAGGCGTTGGGAGCCGCGGGGTCCAAGATGAGCTCCATGTACACCACGATCACGTTGAGGAAGTAGGCGAGAGAGACAAGGAGGAGCGCCGCGGTGGCGGTGGCGGTGGCGCCGCCGCCGCTTGGCCCGGGTGTAGTAGTGGTCGCCTGCTGGTCGGCGAGCTCGTGGCCGTGGCTGGGGAGATCGGCCACCTGGAGAGCAGCACTGGTGGTGAGTGCCAGGACAAGGGCGGCCGCTACAGCACGGGATGCCATTGCAGGAGAGAACAGAGGAGGGTAAAGCTATAATCGGCAGTGTAAGGGCTAGTGTTTATATGGACGGTGGATCGGTGGAAACCAAAAGCTTTGTTCCACGGGAGAGACCCCAGGCATTTGTGCCCAAATATTGTAGCTGTTCCGGCCGGCTGTCGGAGACTTACGTGACCAAAGAGCTCAGAGCTCACGGGTCACGCCCTTCTGCGAGGTCACTTATGACGTTCACTCATATTTTTTACCGGCTACCGTTTCAGTGTATTTTAAGTAATTAAGGCCTAAATATAAAATGGGGCATGGGGCGATTGGGCGGTAGGGTGGTGTTGACAGGAAGTGGCAAATTAATACCGCCAACTACAATAAGACAACAACTTAAACTCTCTCTTATATTTGCAAAAAGAAAAAGGAAGAACTAGTAATTTTGTGTATATATCTGGGAAAAAAACAACTATCAAGACAAACACAAAGGGAATGTGTAAATGGAGCTCCATAGTCCATCCAAGACGTAGCTTTCTCGTTTTGTACCACACGTAACCCCGTACATGATATAAAAATGAACTTTCGTGCGTCCTACGTGACTTTGATCGGCTAGCTAGGTCGCCGCATATGTCTCTAGTGTAGTATTTTTAGTGTAGCCGTGTAGGTACGTAGTTACGTACTAATGACGGGCCGGGGGTAGGTAATTTGTCGATTAACAGCAGGCATATATGCTTGGACGTAGACGTACAGGAGTCACATACAAAGAAGTAGATCCACGGTTGGGTTCAGACAAAGAAGACTGTTTTTTTTCTTCTGAAAAAAAATACAGCACAGACATAGGCTCTCTCACACACATATGTGCAGCACCACAAACACGTACGCAAACCTATAAACTACGAAGAGAGTTCAACTGATCGATGTCCTCTGTAGCACGCAGTTAGCGTTAGGGGCTTAGGGCATAGTGTGTAGTTTCCACTCTTCGACCCACGGCTACCGCAGTAATAAAGAGGACTCAAAAAATACTGAAACACAAAACTGAATCATAGTTATATGGAATTCACATTAACAACCCCTCCCCCTCTGAAATTGGGGGTGTTTATATATTTTTCAGCGTCGGTTCCTTGTATGGAGCACGGCTGCTTATGTGAGTTACCTCTGAAGATATGTTTTTAGAGGTAGTTGCTTATGTAGACTGTGACATTCTGACCCGGGGCTTAATAGGATTGATAGAATTGCAACTTCTTTTTCCATAAATTCATCTCCAAAGAACTCTGAGATTAAGCGTGCTTGGCCTGAAGCAATTTAGGGATAGATGACTGACCGGTTCCCGGGTGCGCAAGAGTGAGGACAAAGTGCGCTTAAAAGACTCGTGTTGGTATGTGAGGGAATTCTTGAGGTTCTAGAGAGCTGCCAAGCGGGCCCGACCTGGAGGATAGGGGCGTTACATAGACCGGACCCTATATGAAAATAGGCATATTTTTAAAGATGGATGCTTCTGTGACTCGGTTTGTACATATCGGCCATACCTGTGGAGTCCAATTCTATATACACTCGTATTAGACTCCGGTGCAGTAACCAGAGGTGTTGGGAAAAAAAATTCTTAGTAACAGCAGCTCATCAGAACTATTTTTTTTTTCTAAAGACCACTTCATTTATGTGTTTCCATAGCATCCAACAGACCAGCAACAGGAAGACATGAAAATGATTGCTCGGAAGGCCCAGATCCCTGGTCTCTCCCCCACTTCTTCTTCCTGAGCATGGCTGGCGGCCGGATTCACTTCGGGGTGTCCGGATCTGTGCTCTGCTGGCTTGTGTTGGCCGGTTTCCGACGTGGACGGCTCCGACCTCGACGGCGGCCGGGCGGACGACGGCGGCGGGCAGCCACACTGCGGGGCCGAGGTGGCATCCGGCCCTCCAGCTCTCCAGCTGCTGCTTGCGCGGACGGACCTTGGCGGCGGCGCCCGTCGGCTGCTGCGTGCGGCCCTCTACGGCACCCTCGGCCTGCTGCAGCGGCGGCGTCCTTGGCGGTACGACCTGCTGTGGCGGCGCCCTTGGCCGGGTTGTGGCCCGTTGTGGCGGTCTGCGCCGGCCTACGGGCCGGCGTTTGGGCTGGGCTGCGGCGCCCATGCGGCTGAGCTCGCGGCCGTTGCGGCGGTGTCCGCGTCTGCCGCGGCTTGGCAGCGGCGATGACGGCGGCTTCGCTTCTTCTCCGTCGAGCGCCCCTGCAACGCGTGACACTGGCGTCTCTGTGGTCCTTACGGCGATGTGTCGGCGATGCTGTGGTGGCATGGCCGACTACGACTTGCTCGGGCGCGTGCCAGCATCATCATGGTGGTTGCGTTGGCAGCGGCCATGCGGCGTTTGCACCAGCACCATCATGGTGGTGGGGCTGGTGGCGCCAGTCGTCTTTACACTCCATGTTGATGCGGGTGAAAACCTTATCCTCTTGGGACGGCGTCGACGGTGCCCTTGGCGCCGTGTCCTTGAAGGCGACTGTAACGTCCCGACCCCCCGGGTCCGGGCCCGCTTATGCCTGGCAGCTTTCTAGAACCTCAAGACTTTCCTCACAGATCAACACATGTCATTTCTGCGCACTTTGTCCTCACTCATGCGCACCCGGAAAAAACTTCCCGGTCGGTCACCCATCGCTCCAGGTCAAGCACGCTTAACCTCGGAGTTCTTTCGAGATGAGCTTCCGGAAAAGAAGTTGCAACTTGTTGGTATGAGTATTCTATCGATCCTATTAAGCCTTGGGCCAGGATGTCACATTCTCCCCCTCTTAGAAGACCGACGTCCTCGTCGGTCAACCCCAAGCCAGGAACGTCCTCTCTTGGCCACGTCCGTGTGCCCAGTGCCAGCGCATGTGCCATGCTGTGTGACCACTCTGGGCTCACACCAGCCATGCGCACCATGCCTGCGCAACTGCGACCCCACGCGCCCGTGAAACCGCGAGAGTCGGCTCTGATACCAGCTGTGGCAGACCGCCCCAATTAATCCGGTTTAAAAGCATGGGCCCACTATCACAGCAGCGCTCCACGCCCTTAAACCGAGCTAATCGTGCAATCCGTCGGATACCTTCCCGATTAAACCACCTTTTCTCTCGACCGAAACGAAATAGCAGCAGTCCCACTCGAAGGTGGGCTCAGGCAGTACAACTCATCACAAATTTTACAACACGAGGTTCACATAGATGATTATACAAATACAGTGCATATGTTTTAGTTATTACAAACCAGAGTTATAATACAGCGGAAGTCTAAACGTCGATACACAAAACATCACATGGAGCCCACATATGATATTCAATTCCCGCGGCCTGAGTCGGACTCAGACGGCACCAACTCCACGGACCAACCATCAGGAAGCGTACATGGCCAAGTCAGAGCAGCAACAGGGTCATAACCATCACCAATATCTGAAAAAAAATTGAGCCACAAGCAAGACTGAGTATACTAATACTCAGCAAGACTTACCCGACAAAGTTAAGTACTAGACATGCAAGGCTTTTTGGCTGTGGGGTTTGCTTTGCCCAAAAGCATCTACAAGTTGATCCCTATTTTCAATATTTTAGCCAAGTTTTAAATGAGACTAACCATTACTAAATTTGCCAAGCTATCCAATAACAATAAGTGTCGAAAAATAATTGATTATCATGATATTAACACTTCTCATCTAACCACCCTTCTAAACCTATTGGCCAAGCCATTGATGTTCGACAAGCGATCAAGCAGCTTCATGTAACCGCGAAGGACGGGCAACTCGAGTTGATTTTCACCATGCATGGGACAACCTAATCGTACGACCCGTGAGCGACACCCAGGACCTCAGGAGGCAACCGTCCCCATCTCTCCCTGCCATCTGCCATCGGGGACCACTCCACTCGAGTGCACGCCCCAATGATCCCCAGGTGCCCGAGGCAAACCTGTGCCGCGGCCACTGCTACACTCGCCAACAACCCCACGCCCAATGGAGTGGATATGTCCGTCAGACGTCAGTTTGAATCAAGTACTAGGTTTACCAGTTTACCACATTTCCCGGCATACGATTAGTACCTTCAAAAGCTTGACCAACAACGCCACACAAGCAATGCCTTAGCCAACATTCCTCTGTGCAAGCGGGGTGTTCAACCAAACAGGAATATCGCACAAGCCCCGCTTGCCGAACTTCATAAACTGATATAAAGTAAAACCTATATCTCGCGAGTGACAAGGCAATCACTCGACTTCTACCAATCCTAATTAAGCATGGCAGTCTAAACGACCTACACATACTAGTATTAGGACATAGGTACCTAGGGATCATGCAACTAGGGTTTCAAGCAACTCCTTAAACGTAAATGCACAATGTAAGGCACAAGTAAAAGAGTTAGTTTGAACAGTGGGTTATGCTCCGGAGCTTGCCTTCCTGATCACCGCTGGCCTTGGGCCCTTCCGAACTTTGGTTCGGGTCTTGTGCAGCAGCAAGGTTCAACTCGGCAGCAGCTTGGTCGTCCTCGTGCTCGACCTCGATCTCGTACACTCCGTCAACAAGGGTTTGCTCTATATGAAATGCGGATGCATGAGATGCAGTAATGCACGAGAAAACGATCACAGAATAACTGCAACAACTCACTAATACCTCACTGGACAATCATTTATGGAATATAAACAATTAAGAAGCTCACAAATAAAGTGGGGTGGGTTGCTTTTAGTTGCTAATTAAACTTAGCTCAAAGCTGAAGTAACATATAAAGAAATCTTATTCACCCCTTTTTAATTTGCTACAACCACTTAACTTACTACATAAATTAAACAAAACATCAATAAATAACCACTAGTAATATAATAGAGTTTCAACTGCTAAATCTAACATTCCTCACTCCTGGGTGCTATGCATATTTGTAGAATTAATTTTACCAGAAGAAAACCATTTATTAAGTAAGCATTTCCTAGCTAGTTCTTACCAAATAAAGCCTAGAAAATATATTTTCATAAACAAAAATTAAGGTAGACATGTTTCTGTATTCCTGACAGCCAAATCTATTTTCCAGGAATTTTCCAGTATTTTACCTATTTGTTTTCTATTTTTCTTAACAGCCAACATTTATCATCAGTTAGAAAATCATAACAAATTCTACAAAAACTTTATGCAAATAAAATTTTTACAGCAACTACTATTATACTAGAGACATTTTATGTGAATTTTTTAGATTTTTTTAAGTTATACAGAATATTTGGTGATTTACCTACTCTGAATTAGTTAGAAACAAACTTAATTCTAAATCTACCAAAATCATAAATAAACTGTGGCTAACAGATACTCAACTCCACTCTACTAATCATAACAGATCCATCAAAAGTGGTTTTGCATTTTTAGCACATTCCTATGATTTATAAAGCAATAAACACTCTCTCAAGCACATCTTCATACATACAAAAATACATTAGGAATCACACAGATTTCATATGTATATGATACACCACTGGAAAGATAATTTCTCAAGGATTCCAGAAAGTTCAAGTTTGTGATTTTATGATTTTTGTGTGATTGTTGGTGATTTTCGAAAGCTCAGCCGAAATCAAAGGAAAAGATAACGTGAATAGTAAAATCGATCTTTACATCAAGGCCCCTGAAAAACTGAAAATAATTGCCAACAGATCCTTTCTTCGTGGATAGGTCCTTGGAGACTTACAACCAGGCCCCTGCAAGTTTTTCACCTCACACATAAGTCCCTGATTCTTTTTGGATAACCCCCTAAGTGTTTAGAACATTTACCCTGGGGTCCTCTTCTTCAACCTCCGTTCAGAACACGAACAGAAGCTCTGTTCGGCTCGGTCTGGCACCGGTGCCGGCCTGGGCACTGGCTCTGGTGGCTGGGCGGCCTACCAGAGGGGCAGGCGCGCGGCCAGGGAGGGCCAAGGGCGGCCTGGCCACCCGCAGCTCGGCCGACGCTTGGCCCGGGCGGGCTGGCCACGAGCAGGGCCGGCGCCGGTGGTGGCGTGGCCGTGGCCCGGCTCGACTGGTGGTCGAGGGCTTCAGCTGAGGGGTCGAGGAGCTTTGAGAGTTCATGGCGAACCCGTTTTTGCAATCAATTGATGGGGAGGATTGCTGCAGGGGTGTGTCCACGTGGGTGTAGAGCTCTAGGTGTCCATGGCAGGGTGGCTGGAAAACTAAAATTGGTGGAGCTGTGATGCTCGGCTTGAGCTTGTGAGTGGTGGCGGGCGGAGCTGGCGAGGTGGAGGAGTTGCAGGCTCGGTTAATTGCAGTATGGTGAAGTGGATGGAGGTTAATTTGTCGGGTGAACCTAACCGGCCTTTACTGCGCGCGGAGGCGACGAGGCGAGCTCGGCTTGCCAGCGCGACGGCCACGGGGACGTGCGGAGGACTGGACGCGTGGCCGAAGCCAATTGGCGTGCCAGCGCGGCACTCGGCCGGCGAAGGGCGCCAGGCCGAGCGATGGCTCGACTCTGACGAACTGAATCAAAAGGATTTGATTCAGTTCCGTCACAGCCCAGGCGCCCCAACTTCGTGTCAATTTTTATCAAAATTTCGTGTATAAACTCTAGGATCGCCCAATACAAAAGTTATAGACGATCGTTCAGGCTACAACTCTTACAAAGGAACTCATATGATTTGATCGATGGTTTGGAAGTTACAAGGCCCTAAAGTTCAACCAAAAACTCGAATTTCAGCAAATTTTCTGAGTTTAGTTTCAGCTCACGGGCCCGATTTCAACTGACTTAAACTCCACTTTTCGTATATAAACATTTGATTCGTCCAATACAAATGTTAGAGATGGCACATCAGGCTCCAAATTCTACAAAGGCAGTTATAGTGTTTGATCAATGGTTTGAGAGATAAATCATGGAGAAGACCGGCCAAAAATCTGTCAAAACTGACGAAACTGAAAATTTCTAAGTGCTGAATCGATTGGTTTTGACCCGAATTCAATGACCTTTTTCTCGAATATTTACATATAAACATCGAGATCTTCCAATACAAAAGTTGTAGCTGGTATATTAGGCTACAGCTCTTACAAAGAGTGTCACTCCTTTTGAGCAGTGGTTTGAAAGTTTCGGGGTGGAGAAAATGGGCAAAAACCACATTTTTCAGACTTAGCCGAATCGGCTGAATGCTGAATTTCTGCATTTTGACCCAAATTTGACCAAGAATTGGAGCAATCAAACAAAGTTTTCATGGATCCACATCACCACCATTGTAAAGGGGTGTACTTTGTACTCCAACTTTTATATTGGTGGAATTTCAAGTGTTTAGGAAAAATCTAAAGATATTAGCCTCTCGAGAAAGGTAAAAAGCAAAACTCGCAACACATGAAATGACGATCGAATGAGTTAAAAATCGAATTTTGAATTTTTGTTTGAACTTTCCATACTCATTTGAGTTCATATACATGTAGTTGACATTACTTGCGATATTTTGGTATAATTTTTGTATTTGACTATTTTGATTATTCTGGTTGACTAAGTCAACATATACACACAATTATGCAAACTCAACATGATTATGAAATGATGCATGTCATAATGGGTTTAATTAAGTTCATTAAAGATCTTAATTACATTAGTGACACCGGGGTGTCACAGCGACGCCGCCGAGCATCTCTACCACGGGTCTGGCTCCTGTTGGGTCGCCGGCTTTCCCTTCCTCTTGTGCCGGATATGGCAGGTGTAAACCCATCCCAGCTTGGGTCGGCATCGGCGGTGTCCTCGACGTCGTGACCTTCTTGAAGGCAATGTCAGGCTTTCTGGCATGAAGGTTTCGCTTTGGAGGTGATTGCCATCTTGGGGTTTTCTTTTCTCCTTCTTTCCCTTTACTCCTTTCTCTCTTCAGAAAAAGAAAAAAAAGAGAAAAAAAGAAAAAGAAAAAGAAAAGAAAAGAAAAGAAAGGTTGTGTGGTTGCTCGGTCGATGCCCCAATCCGACTGGGCAGAGATTGTGGAGGCTTTTGTCGATGTCCCAATCCGACCAGGCAGAGGTTGTGGAGGGTCGATGTCCCAATCCGTGTCCCAATCCGACTGGCCGGCGGGAACCTTGCACCATGCGACGTCATGGTGTAGGATGGCGAGCTTCATGGGGTTGCTAAGCTCACGTGGAGGCGTTCTCAACTTGGTGACGGCCAGGGGTTGTCACATTTTGTCGGATTGGCTGCTTGCAGTGGATCACGACGGCTAGCGTTGCTTGGCAACCGTCAGTGCGGCGTCGGACTGCGTCGGATGACGGCGCTTGCGGCAATAGCATCGTGGGACGACTTGGCTTGCAGCGGACTGTGGCTGGTGGTTCGGCTTGGCTGGGCTACCCAGTGCGGTACATCGTCGAAAGATGACGCAAGTGACTTCTTTGGCTTGCTGGCATGGCGACAGAGGCTATGTGCGCAGGTGAAGCAACGAGGCGAAGCCGACCTGCGGCGACGGCTTGGTTTTTTGGTGGAGATCTTGGGAAGCGGGGCAACATTGCCTGCCACTCTGACGGTGACAATAGAAACGGATCCTTGACGTGGAATTCTTCGAGGCGACGCGAGCGAGGCGGAGTTCAACG
>CM014275.1:13950879-13962343 GCA_004135705.1 Alloteropsis semialata
TCCTCCCTGGGGAGCAAAGCTTTTATTATGTGTCCTCTAGTAGTCCTCTTCAGTCTTGACTCTTCTCTCTTTTGATGGCTACCATTGGTTGTTCAAGCGGCAGAAGAAACACATACACACACACACAATACTAGCATGGAAACTTTTAAGTCTTAGCTAGCACTGAAGCAAATTTGTAGAGTGCATTATAATGTTTTGTTCAGATTTTCAGTAACACTAGCTGTTCGCTTTTAACAATAAAAGAGCACATGTATACGCCCTGCGCCCCTACCTTTATACCAAACATTATTGGCTTATTGAATGCAGATGTTAATATGAAAGCTGCAAAATGCCTCAATTATGTGCAGTGGTGGTGCTATGCCTGCAGAACCTAGTACTGCTTTTTTTAAAAAAAATTAACTTGTACTGCTATTGAAAAACTGGATGTAGCATAATTTAAGAGCGCATATATATATATAGGGTGAGTATACTCTGTGGCCGGTTATAGAATAGCTTATTTTGTAGCCAGGCCATCCGGCCGTCCATCGTGGGAACGAGCTCCCGTGCAGCCGTTGCTGTCTCCCGCGTGCACATTCAATTCTCCACTAATTACGCTAGCCAAGCAGGCTACATCAGCCGATTATGGGAGGTAACAGCCAAGCCGACCATGTGAGCCGAGCCATTGCAGCCAGGTAGCCAGTGTCATTTATGAAAAATGAACCGTAATTAGTTCACGTCGATTAGCTCACGGCGACTTCGAAAAAATCAAATTCAAATACGGCTCGTACGACTACTTACGAGAATACATGAACTCTGGTTATGAACACGTGCTTGCAGGTTAGGAGAATGAAAGGAGTTGCCAGGGTAGTTGTACAGGCTAGTTACCAGAATAAATCAACAGGGCTTGCTGTCTATACCCAGTAACAAGCAATGTTTAGTTGTTTATTTATAAAAAAAATGTACAACAATGCATGTGCACATTTACGAAAGTTTGACTACTACTCCATGTAGGATAACTGCTTGCACACATCATCGTTGTGCATTTGATTTACTACAATGGGATTTATGTCATTACCAGAACTATGCAATGTATCTTGTAATTCAACTTTGATTTAAAAGAATTTTGTAACATTTTACTAGTCTGTGGCCCTTGTATCCCATTTAATCTTAATAGTTATTTCTGTAAATGGCTGCTACATTCAGTCCCTTGTATATAAATTACTACCCATGTAGATCTGACAACTGCTGTTCACGAGAATATCGTTAACGATTTACTAGAGTCCTATGTCCATTTTTTTTGGTATATTCTGTTGATGATTTACTACAGTATGTGTCCCTTATATATGTGAGTTACTAGAATTAATATTTGTCTTGTAATTCTGTCAACTGTAATGTACAAGGATTTTGTAAATGGGTTACTAGGTTCTGTCCCTTACATGTGATTTATCACAATTTTGTATCTAATTACAAAATGTGTAGCAAAAAGAGAACTCTAATTATATGAATATCGTCATAAAAGGTTGCTTTTTTCCCATACTGATACAGTTGTCCACCAAAATTGAACAAAAGCAAAACTACACAGGACAGTAAACACTAGGCCTCCATATAGTTTTGACACGAACAATCAGCTGCCAAGATCAAGATCCAGCTGTGTGCCTCATGTTTGATGGAAAACTTGCTGATCAGGGGTTGTAAAATATGCAGCAGACCAGCTCTGATCTAAACCGAGGTATTTTTCCCTGCACTTTAATGAGATAAATTTAGATGGAACAAAATAGCTTTGGATCTACCAGAGAACAGAATGGAATGAACTTGCTTTTACATCTAGCAATGACAGAAGGAACTGACCTCTCACCAGTGAATAGACAGGTCGTCATTAATATGAGCAAAATTACTATACACTAAGTATTGAGCAACTAATATAGTAAGATCATGAAGACAGGATATAAGAAAATAATGAAAATAATTTGTGCAAGCCTTACAACAACCATGGCCATTTCAGTTTGCTTGTTGTGACATGGAGAAAGGGATGCCATCAGCGATCATTTGTTCCAGTGGAAAACGCACCACCTCGTGACTAAAACTCGAATAATTGTTCCAGATCGTTAACCAAAAAAAGATTTGTTCCAGTGGAAAACACACATCTGATGATTAAAGATCAACACTAATCTAAGACAATTGGGGCTCAGAATATCAAGATAATGAAATTAGACAAAATTACCATAAGACAACCATGCTCTTTGTAATTATCTGTCTTCGATTAACCAGAAACAAAATTTAAATAACTAAGGAGCAAGAGTTTGTGTATGTAATAGTGGTTTGGCAGTTGGCACTACCGATAAAACCAGTGAAGCCATGAACAATGAACCTACAGCAACCAAAATCCTGAGGAATCAACCAAAGGCATTTAACCTAGTAAATCAAATTTCAGAAATATAGATTGAACTGGAACTTCACATAACTCGTGCAATGGACTATTCAGGAATATGGAATTAAACCCCCAAAGATTGATGTACAGTTAATCAAGAAACATAACCCTAAGGGAACCATGAACCTGAAGATTGATGGATAGACGCACTTATATGGACATGCTCATCAGGATACAGCACCAAACAAGAAATCAAACGAACGGAAAAGCACTAAAAATGGATGTTCAGTGAGGGAATAAATCTAGTCCAAAGGCTTGACTCGGGAGAGGGGATTAACTCTCCTAATCCATAATCTGACATCAGCCTCAATTCCTGCAACGCAAGCAATCGGAAGGAATAAACAGAACAGACATATAGTAGACTTACCAGAGCACGACCTGGTCTCCCGTGCGCAGACTATTTGAGGTCGTGGCCTGCGGCCCGGGATTTGACACAATCGCCGGCCGGCGACTCCATGTCTCCGGTTCTGCAGGGTGCCGCTATCGCGAGAGGGAAAGGGCTGCCGCCGGATCGCGGCCAGGCCGTCGTCGAGCCGGCATGGATCCCACTGCTGCCGCCGCACGTAGAGTGGAGATCCCACCGCCCGGTCCCCATCGGACCATCGCCACTCCCATCGGCAAGGACCGCCGCCGCCGCACCGCCCGTATGGATGAGAAGCACGGGACGGTGATTTGCGGGGGTTTTGTGAGGTCTGCGGGGAAACGCGAATTGGGGACGCCGGAGCAGGTGGATTCTCGGGATGGTTGGAGCCGAGCCGGAACAACGAGCCGAGTGAACACGGTGGGCGGTGGCAGGCCGGCAGCACGAGCTGTACGGACAGGACCTGATGGTTGGCTCGGTCGTTTGGACTCGGACACAGAATAGCTATTCTGTGGCCGGCTACAGATAAATAGTTCTATATATATATATATATATATATATATATATATATATATATATATAACATATAGTGCTAAAAATTTGTATCAATAGATTGATTTCTTGCATACCTTTAAATACTATATTGATTATGTAGAATTGGTAGTACTCCCTCCGTTCCAAAATAGAATTCGTTTGACTTTTTTGATCTCAAGTTTGACCGCTCGTTTTATTCAAAATATTTGTGCAAATATAGTCAAATTTAATTCTTGAAGAACTTTTATTAATAAAGCAAGCCACAACAAAAGATATGATATTTTACACAATTTTTGAATAAGACGAGCGGTCAAACTTGAGGTCAAAAAGTCAAATGAATTCTATTTTGGAACGGAGGAAGTATATTATAAAGAAACTAATGGTCAAAGTATACTTTTCGATAATTTCTCCAATCTCAATATTTTATACAAACGACAAACGGGTGGAGTAATTTGAAACTTGACCTCATGGTCTGAATGGAACTGCCTTTGAACGTACTCTAACTTCCCAAAATAAATCTGGAGTTGTCTTATCTTAAGTTTAACCGAATTTATTTATAAAATAGAGCGTCAATATTTATGACACCAAATTAGTGCCATTAGTTCATCATAACGTATGTCTTCATAGTGCATCTGTTTGGTTTATATGTAGGTGTTGCCTATCTTATGTATAAAGTTAGCCAACTCAAAATAATAATTTGATTTAGGTGACCTCCATAAATTATTTATTTTTAGACCAACAGAGTACTAATTTAGTACTATTATTTATGATGTTTGTATGTTGGTTCGAGTTGGTTATATGCATCATGTAATGTCCAGCTATTTTGATTGTTCATAAATTAGCCTACTAATTGTCTACTTGTATGTGGGCTGCTATAATTTCATATATCAGTTGGTCTGATGCTGCCACAAATTGGAATACCTTGGCGGCCAAAATAAAACCAGTCCACTAAATCGGACCACAGTAATATTATATAACAAAAAACCTCGGTTAAATCATTCAAGTTAACATCTTACGGGGAAGCATAGAACCATCATCATACATATATGCTGAATTATTCCTTTACATAAATGGTTACAGCGATGGGCGTGCGCTAGTACTGGCACCTTATTTATGGGTAATCTCGTACAACGGTACAAGGAATGGATATACGATGGCAAATACACGTAATTAACAAGCTAATTTGTTACTAGTATCCAAGTTCGCTCACTTGCCATGCCCACTGCCAGCGTAGGAGCCAGCCCGGGACCCCGCGTACGAGCCAGCACCGGAGCCGCCGTGCGGGCCAGCGCCGGATCCCGCATACGAGCCGGCGTCAGAGCCCGCATACGAGCCCGCTCCTCCGGCATTGTTAGAGCCTGCGTATGAGCCAGCCCTCGAGCCCGCGTACGAGCCTGCGCCGCCGGGCCCCGTGTTTGAGCCGGCTCCTGATTCGGCGTACGAGCCTGCGCTAGATCCGGCCGGTGACGACCCCGCGCCGGACCTGGAGCCCGAGCTTGAGCCAGACCATGACCCAGAGCCGGACCCTGATCCTGCCCCAGAGCCGGAGCCGGAGTAGGACCCGGATCCTGACCCAGATGCAGAGCCGCCGCCGCCGCCATCTCCGCCGACGCCGACGCCGATCCCTGAGCCGACACCCAATCCGCCACCCGTGCCGACACCCAGTCCGCCACCCGTGCCAACCCCAAGGCCACCACCCGTGCCAACGCCCAGGCCACCGCCCGTGCCGACCCCGAGCCCGCCGGCGCCGCCGCCTCCGAGCCCGACGCCCAGGTCCTTCCGGGCAATGTGGCGGCTCTCGGCCGCGAGAATGAGCGACGACGCGATCACCGCGACGCCGAGGATGGCAACGGCCTTCGCGTACGCCATCGTCGTTCGGGGCGAGCACGCCGTGAGATCCAATGCTCCTACGCGTTTCTTCTCGGTGGCGAGGGGCGACTGGCGAGCTTGCTTGCTTCTTGCGTCGATGCGGGGATGGCAGGATTGCGAGCCGTTATTTATAGGGCGCGGGTGGAGGAACGAAGACGACAACACGCAGGCACGCGTCGCGGTTGGTGGGGTTTGGATTGGTGGCGCGAGCTCGTGGCGTTGGCAGGCTGAAGCCGGTGCAGTAGTGGAGCAACGCCATAGCGCAGATTGGCAGACCTCCCGTGCGCCGCTCGACACGTGCGGCGTTCGTGCTCCGAAGGGTATGTCTTGGTGCATGCAGATGAGGTGTCGTAATGGTTAGCCTCTCAAGCAGTACCGCATACGCTTCATTGGTCAGAAAGCCAATCAAACTCGTGCCGATGTATTCACTGACGACATGTATAGCTGCCTTATCCGGGTGCATGATTTGATTGACTGGCTACTGCAAGAGTGCAAGACGGCTGGCAGGCGGCAACATGGTCGGCTCGTGCTACTGCTTGTCAATTGCATTTGTCAAAACCTTGAAGTCGGCACTTGGCACTTTGGCAGCAGCAGTGCCTTCAGTCGTACAGTATGGAGCAACATAGCATCACTGCTATTTTTTCAATTTGGTCCTTTTACGAAACTATTTTTACATTTGGACACCCGACGAAACTTATTTCAAAAATGGACTTTTTTCTCGGCGTACAGACCCTCCACGCCGAGATCCGTGGCTCGGCGTGAGGCAGAGACACGCCGAGGTAGCCACGTCAGCGCCACATGTAATGTTGACGCGGCGCTGGTGGCCCACCTCGGCGTGCAGCACCTTAACGCCGAGCTACATAACTCGGCGTGAGTACGTGCCACGCCGAGGTCTGGCCTGCCTCTCCACTGCGGGTGCGGGGAAAGTCACGCGACTTGACGCGACGCGACGCCATATGCAGGTATAAGGGTGGATATCGAGCCGGCTCGGCTCGGCTCAGCTCGAGCTGGCTCGTTAAGCTAACGAGCCAGCTCGGCTCGGCTCGATATCTTAGCGAGCTAGAGCAGCTGCTCGGCTCGGCTCGTTTGTCAGCTCGAGCTGGCTCTATAAGCTCACGAGCCAGCTCGAAAATGAGGAGCATATACATACAAATTGATATTTCTAGCACATAAACATACGAATTGACATTCAATATTCCTGGCACATGGAGGTAGGATTCAGCTGTATACTTTATGCATAGAACAAGCTAAAAAACATCTATGAGTATTTTACATCAGTACATCACGGCAACAACATGAATCGATGCATCACTGTTGCTCCTCCTACCGTTGGCTCTTGGAGTGGCTGGAGCTTGAAGCTCAGTGACGCCCGGATCTGAGAGCGGACGGCCGGCGGGTGGGTGGCCGGCGCACACAGCACACGCACATGCAGGACTGCGGGACGGGAGGGGCGCCGACAACAGGAGGCAGTACTGCAAGAGGAGGACGCGAGAGGGGAATGAGCTAGTTGCCGGCTGCGGGGAGACGGGGAGTCGGAGCACTGGGCGGCGGCACTGGTGCATGCGGAGTTGCGGACTGGTCGGAGCCTCGGAGACGTGTGATCCCGCGAGCCGCGACGGCGGGCGTCTGGTGCGCCGCCGCCGCCGAGGCACAGCAGGATGGGAGGGGAGTGCGTGGACTGAAGGCCTCTAGGGTTTGAAGGCTTCATTTATAGTTCTGATGATGGGCTTGAATTGTGACATGGGCCTATTCTTTTTGGGCTGGGCAATGAGCTGCATCATCTGGCTCGTTTGGGCTCGCGAGCAGCTCGCGAGCTGGCTCGAGCCGGCTCGTTAATGTAACGAGCTAAAACATTGGCTCAGCTCGTGAACATTTTCTAACGAGCCGAGCCGAGCCGAGCCACTAATGAGCCGATCCGAGCGAGCTACCGAGTCACGAGCTTTTCGTCCAGCCCTATGCAGGTACAAGCATACAATTTTTGCAGGTTCAAGCATACAATAATCTAAATTATATTATTGTAGCGTCGATGTTGGAAGTTGATGCTGGAGCAAATTCCCTGTATGCCATCGAAAAATATAGTCGTTCCTTATATGCCATTGAAAATTAGTCCATTCCTCCTATGCCATCATTTATAATTTCTCGTTCTCTGTGTGCCATTGGCGTCAAATTTCACGGTGAAAGGTACTCCAGCACCGTTAAAACGAGCCGGTTATGTTTCCTTCGGACGTTTTTACCCCTGCCCTGCTCATCTCCTCTCCCAAATCGATTCCAGTCTCAAAAAAAACGATTCTGGTCCCATCCCAATCCTAGAGGACTGCTGCGACAGCGACCCGCCGGGGAGGCGGCGAGTGCAAGCCGGCCGGCGGCCGCTACCCCTTCCCCCTCGCAGGCTGGTCGCTATCTCCTCGTGGGCCCCCGTGCGGCCGGCCGCCGCGTCTACGGCCCCTCGCGCGGGCGCGGAGTGCCACGTCAGGCACGCGTCCGCGGCCGTCGTGGCGTGCTCGGGGGCCGGGGCTAGCGACGCGGCGGGCACGGAGGGCGGGGGCAGCTTTGCTGCGGAGGGCACGGAGGGCGGGGGCAGCTTCGCAGCGGAGCCGGCCGTTCACGGCAGCGCTCCATGCAGGAGCTGCTCGTGGCGGAGGCGAAGCAGCATAAGAAGGGCTCACCATGGCTAATTTGTACTCAAACTCTTATGCCGTTCTTCAGTAATTCTTCTACTGTTTCTTTGAATTCGGTGCTTGCATGGTTAAGGCTTTCATTAGCTTATATGGATATCAATAGATGCTTGTATGACTGCTCTGTGTGGACATCAAGGCTTGCTTGTTATTCTTATGTGCATATGTAGAGACATATGTATGGGGTATGTGCGTATTGGTCTGTGTTGCCCGTTAGTGTGTTTTTTAGTGTAATGGCATAAATGAGATGACCAAAAAATTGCTTCATTTGTTCTAGGGGTAAAATTGTCTTTTGACCTGTCATTTAACAGCCATATGACTGTGTTGCGACTGTAGTGGCATATAGGGAATGAAAAATTAGAAGTGATGGCATAGAGGGAATGGACTAATTTTTGATGGTATATAGGGAATGGCTATATTTTTCAATGGCATATAGGAATTTGCTCTTGATGCTGCGCCCAGCTGTTCCTCAGGGTCGTTGGATCCCCCTGGCGCTTGTCATAAATTTCGCACCGGCCATCTCATAACTCCGAGCAGCATGGGCCTCTGGAAAACCTGTGGTTGCCTTGCATGCTGTTCTCGGAGTAGTTCACCAGATTGCTAGTCCCAACCTGCATGTGGCTCTACAGTCACTGGATTGAGAGCTACACATTCATGTCGACCCTGAGCCATCAGCGACACTGTGCGCTAGGTCCTGGCCCCTGTGCTAGTTCTCTCTGTGCTCCACCTTCATTTCTTGATGGGATGTTGGGAACCAACGGTGGCTGATCCATCAATATGGTACTTGGGCGCACACATCCTCGAGTCAGGACAAAAGTGTACAGTGATAGCAGCACCAGGAAAGAAACACGCTCTGAAAATTCTTTTTTTTTAAAAAAAAAGGCTCTGAAAATTATCGAAATAGAGTTGCATAAAGTTGAAATGACTTACAATTTGAAACAGAGAGGATAACTGTTGCGGAAAATGACTGAAATGAAGATGTGGCTTGCTTTACTGCCCTGCAGAGTTGGTTTAGTTCTGTTGACCATATATCCGTCTATGGAGATTGTGCTGCGCGCCGTGGCCAAGACGGCGCGCGACCTGGGCGCGCCCGACGTGCTTGTCGTGCCGGCCGACATCACCAAGGCATCCTCTTGTCTGACTTTGTCATTGTCCAACCCATTTATATTATTGTGTATTCAATTGAATTATAGAATATGCCTTTGTTTGAGTCATTGTCCAACCCATTTATATTATTGTATATTCAATTGAATTATAGAATATATGTGTGTCTATGCGCGTTCTATCATGCATATTTGATAATCTAAATAAGCATGATTTTTTGTCGCGCCAATTTTATCGTTTTCTATAATTTTGTTTTCCTTCTCGTAGCAACGCACGGGCACGAACCTAGTCAAAAAAAACAGAGGTAGTGAACAGATAGTACACCGTGAAGCAGCGCACTGTGCATACACTGGTGATCCCGTCCTCACCTGCTCTGGACAGGGCAGCAGACGTCTCTGCCAAGCGGAAATAAATACGAGGCCTGCTATGATGTCTTCATGCCCATGCTGCCCAGGGGGATCCAACGACACTGAGGAACAGCTGGGCGCAGAATCAACTTCCAACATCGACGCTACAATAATATAATTTAGATTATTGTATGCTAAAAACTGTATGCTTGTACCTGCATATGGCGTCGCGTCGCGTGACTTTCCCCGCACCCGCAGCGGAGAGGCAGGCCAGACCTCGGCGTGGCACGTACTCACGCCGAGTTATGTAGCTCGGCGTTAAGGTGCTGCACGCCGAGGTGGGCCACCAGCAGCGCGTCAACATTACATGTGGCGCTGACGTGGCTACCTCGGCGTGTCTCTGCCTCACGCCGAGCCACGGATCTCGGCGTGGAGGGTCTGTACGCCGAGAAAAAGGTCCATTTTTGGAATAAGTTTCGTCCGGGGTCCAAATGTAAAAATAGTTTCGTAAATGAGCCAAATTGAAAAAATAGCAGCATAGCATCACGACCCTTAATTGCTCGGGCTCCACCAGCTTGTTGGTGACAACGCGGTACACACGTACTGTGAATTTTGTGATGGATCTCTAGCATTGTTACAGCATAACACACCTGAAAAATATGACTAATTGTTTTGTCCTTGAATTTATTTGTCTTCTTTAATTTCATAATATGTAAGGGTCATTGAGACACCTCTGTTTGAAGTTTTCATCTTTTGTTCACGGAATTTCCCATGTGTGCATTAGTTCACCTATTCATCAACATCATGCATGTCTAGTTTTTATGCTATCCTTTATATTGTTTATTTGTGTGGCAGAACCGCCCAAATTAACCGGCTTAAGTGTACTAACCGTCTTTTTAACAAATAATCCAGCCATCGTGCACTTAAGACGGTATAATTTGACAGTCTGTCGGGTAACTCCCGATTCAACCACGTGTTGAGCATAAGGACCGAAACAATACACCAGATATCTCATTCGATGATGAGCATAGATAGTATGAGTACAACAGATGTTCACATTACAACATAAGATAGGTCTTATACAAGCCAAGTTCTTCAAGCCCTAATTAAACACAAGATAGACTAGGGTAACTACTCGTTGAGCTCCTCAACTTCCCATCCTTCAGCATTACGACCATTGTACTTAACACAGCAAGGACAATATTCGACATTATCTTGCCCTGAAAAGAATTAAGCAACAAACCCTGAGTATTTACTACTCAGCAAGACTTACCCGACTTAAATGACTCTTAGCATGCAAGCTTTTGGCTGTGGGTTTGTTTTGCTCAAAAGCTTACTAAGAATTGATCCTATTTTCAGGGTTTTAGCATCAAGATTAGTGGGATAATACTAACTTCTATGTTTGCCATCTATCATACTATTAAGTTTAAAAGAAATTCATTAACAAGCAACAGTTACCATATCTTTACTCAACAACCGCTTCATATCCCCACTTATTTTCATTATGTCGCACTGTGACAGAGAGATCAAGGTTCTCTTATCCGAGAGTGGCGGCGAATCGATTCGATTTAAACCTTGCAAGGTAAACCTAATCACACGACACGTACGCGCCCGGGACCGCCAATCCCCACCGATACCAACGACGGGTCAGCCATGAGTTACTGATTAGCACCACTAAAGAAGACAGTATCAGTCCACTCTACCAGTTTGCATATAGGTACGTAGGTTTACCGGGTTCAACTACCTCTTACTACTGGCATGTGATTAGTACTGTTCAACCCTGATACCCTGGGCCCCACGAACGACTTCCACTTCTAGTAAACAAACCATCAATTCCCATAATTATCTTTAAAAGCGAAACCCTATGTCTCGCGAGTGACGGTAATCACTCGACTTCTACCGGACTTATTTAAGCGTAGCAACTAACGAAGCAACAACTAGTATTTGACCAGGTGCCTAAGGAATTATGCATCTATGGTTTCATACAATTCTTAGACACGTAAATGCACATAGATACTTAAATAAAACATTGCATAGTTTTGAAAATAGGGGTTATGCACCGGGGCTTGCCTTGCTCTGAGATTAGTTCCTCCGGACCTGGGGCCGAGTCTGGTGGTTGCTCGACAGACCCTTGCTGCTCCTGGGATTCAGCCACTAACTCGTATGT
>CM014275.1:13974156-14014490 GCA_004135705.1 Alloteropsis semialata
CAAAAGAAACAAGTTTTCGACCTTTACTACCAGCAACCTGATATTCAGCATTAGCAGCAGCAATGTTTTGTTGAGTCTGTTCATGCAAGTTAATCATTTGTTCAACATGTGCAACAGCATCTATGTGTGGGGCGTTCGCAGCATCAAGCGAAAACAAATCAATAGGCGCCCGCGGAATGTAACCATAAACAATCTGAAAAGGACACATCTTTGTAGAAGAAAGCGTTGCATGATTATAAGCAAACTCAACATGAGGCAAGCAGTCCTCCCAACGTTTCAAATTTTTGTCTAAAACAGCCCTAAGCATGGTTGACAAAATTCGATTAACCACCTCAGTTTGTCCATCAGTCTGAGGGTGACAAGTTGTGCTAAACAGCAATTTAGTTCCCAATTTATTCCAAAGTGATCTCCAAAAATGACTGAGAAACTTAGCATCACGATCCGAGACTATTGTATTTGGAATACCATGCAAACGAATAATCTCTCTAAAGAACAATTCAGCAACACCGCTAGCATCATCAGTCTTATGACAAGGTATAAAATGAGCCATTTTGGAGAATCGATCAACAACCACAAAAATGCTATCCCTCCCCTTCTTAGTTCTAGGCAATCCCAAAACAAAGTCCATAGAAATATCAAGCCAAGGGGAAGTAGGAACAGGCAAGGGCATATACAAACCATGGCTGTTCAATCGTGACTTAGCTTTCTGACAAGTAGTGCAGCGGGCAACAAGGCGCTCAACATCACGGCGCATCCGGGGCCAAAAGAAGTGGGCGGCCAGCACCTCATGTGTCTTGTAAACGCCAAAATGTCCCATGAGACCGCCTCCATGCGCTTCCTGTAACAACAAAAAACAAACCGAGCTTGCTGGAACACACAACTTGTTAGCGCGAAACAGGAACCCATCCTGCATGTGAAATTTGCCCCATGGTTTCCCATTCATACAATGGACCAAGACATCTTTAAAATCAGCATCGTCGACATATTGATCTTTTACAGTTTGCAAGCCAAAGATTTTAAAATCTAACTGAGACAGCATGGTATATCGATGAGACAAAGCATCAGCAATGACATTTTCCTTCCCGTTCTTGTGTTTAATAATGTAAGGGAAAGACTCAATGAATTCTACCCAAGTAGCATGACGACGGTTCAGATTTGTTTGGGTACGAATATGTTTTAAAGCCTCATGATCAGAGTGAATTATAAACTCACGATGCCAAAGATAGTGCTGCCATGTTTGCAAAGTGCGTACTAAAGCATAAAGTTCCTTATCATAAGTAGAATATCTCAGGCTAGCACCGCTTAATTTTTCACTAAAATAAGCAACCGGTTTTCCTTCTTGTAACAAGACAGCACCTAGCCCAATACCGCTGGCATCACATTCAAGCTCAAATATTTTACCAAAATCAGGTAATTGCAAGAGAGGAGCATGTGTTAACTTATCTTTTAAAGTGCTGAATGCTACCTCCTGCGAATCACTCCAAGTAAACGGCACACCTTTCTTTGTAAGCTCATGTAGAGGCGCTGCAATGGAGCTAAAATCACGGACGAACCTGCGATAGAAACCTGCGAGTCCAAGAAAACTCCGAATCTGTGTGACCGTCGTCGGTGTAGGCCACTCCCGAATGGCATCGATCTTGCTGCCATCCACCTCAATGCCCTGTGGAGTGACAACATAGCCAAGAAACGAGACACGTTGCGTGCAAAAGATGCATTTTTCTATGTTACCAAATAAACGAGCAGCACGCAACGCACCAAAAACAGCACTCAAATGTTCTAAATGCTCTTCCATAGACTTGCTGTAAATGAGGATATCATCAAAATAGACAACAACAAACAATCCTATGAAGGGCCTTAGAACTTCATTCATCAAATGTATAAAGGTACTAGGAGCATTAGTCAACCCAAACGGCATAACCAACCATTCATATAACCCAAATTTTGTTTTAAAAGCCGTTTTCCATTCATCACCCAATTTCATTCTAATCTGGTGGTACCCGCTACGCAAATCAATCTTAGTGAAAATAATGGCACCACTAAGCTCATCTAGCATATCATCAAGGCGTGGAATAGGGTATCGATAACGAATGGTGATGTTATTAATAGCATGACAATCTACACACATACGCCATGACCCATCTTTCTTTGGAACAAGTAACACAGGAACTGAGCAAGGGCTAAGAGACTCACGAATGTAACCCTTGTCAAGCAACGCCTGGACCTGGCGCTGAATCTCCTTCGTCTCATCCGGGTTTGTACGGTATAGTGCACGGTTCGGAAGCTGTGCGCCGGGAATGAGATCGATCTGGTGCTCAATGCCACGAATCGGTGGAAGACCCGGTGGTAAATCTTTGGGAAAAACATCAGCGTACTCCTGCAAAAGGTTAGCAACCGCAGGGGGAATATCCAAAGATGGTGCATCATCAAGTGAAACAAGCACAGTAGAGCATACAAGTGCATAGCAGGGCAAATGAGCATCGTGTAGATCAGCAAAATCAGCACGTGTAGCAAGTAAAACAGGAGCATTCAACTTGATTTCAGAATTAACAGGGGTCGATGGTGATGGTTCAAGTTGTTTAGCAGTTTTAGCAGCTCGAGCAAGATCATTTTTAACAATTTGTTCAGGTGTCATGGGATGTATAATTATTTTCTGACCCTTAAACATGAGAGAATAATGATTTGAACGACCATGATGCAAGGTATCAGTATCATATTGCCAAGGTCTACCAAGTAACAAAGAGCATGCTTCCATGGGAATGACATCACAATCGACAAAATCAGAATAAGCACCCATGGAAAAAGGGACACGCACTGACCGCGTTACCTTAATTTTGCCACCATCATTAAGCCACTGAATGTGATATGGGTGCGGATGCTTACGGGTGGGTAACGACAACTTCTCTACCAGCACAGTACTCGCCAAATTGTTGCAGCTGCCGCTGTCGATGATGATGCGAACCGACCGTTCTTGCACAACGCCTTTAGTATGGAATAGAGTGTGTCATTGATTCTTCTCGGGTGGGGCAACCTGCGTACTAAGAACACGCTGTGCAACAAGACTCTCATACCTATCGGCGTCGCCGGGAGCGACATGAACCTCCGCATGATCTGCATTGTCAGTGGCAAGCATAGCATGTCGAGTATCCTCGGAATCACTAGCAGAATACTCACCATCGTCACGTATGAGCAAAGTGCGCTTGTTTGGGCAGTCCCGAATCATGTGCCCAAAGCCTTTGCAACGATGGCACTGAATATCCCTTGTACGCGCGGTGGAAGGAGGAGCGCCTGTAGCTGGTGGCGCGGCTGGTTTGGCCGTCGTCTCTCGCGGTGTAGCGCTGGACGTGGATGAAGTGGGGCGAGAAAAAGCCGAACTGGACGCCGGGCTCCGACCTGCAAAAGAGTTAGTATAGGGCTTCGATCGTCGTCCCTGCACTTCACGTTCAGCTTTACAAGCAAATTCAAATAACGTGGTTATATCATGATACTCCTTATAATCAAGTATGTCCTGAATTTCTCGATTTAAACCACCACGAAAACGTGCCATCGCAGCGTCATCAACTTCAAATATACCACAACGAATCATACCTTTTTGTAGTTCCTGGTAATACTCCTCAACAGATTGATTGCCTTGTTGAAAACACTGCATTTTATTAAGCAAATCGCGGGCATAATAGGAAGGCACAAAGCGGTGTCGCATAGCAGATTTTAATTGAGTCCAAGTGGTGGGAATAGCAGTAGGATGTTTAAGTTTATGTTCACGCCACCAAATTAAAGCAAAATCAGTAAATTCACTAATAGCAACTTTAACTTGAGAATCAGCAGGAATATCATGGCATGAAAATTTCTGTTCAACTTCTAATTCCCAATCAAGATACGCAGCAGGATCATATTTGCCATTAAAAGATGGAATTTTAAATTTAATCTTAGCAAATGAATCATTAGCGGGTGGACGTACCACACGACGGGCGCGACCGCGACGATCGCCCTCTTGCTCCGTGTCACCGCCATAATCCTTCTGGAGGTCGGTGATCCGCGTGGTCAATGTGTCGAGGCGTGCCGTGATGGTGTCAAGCGTGGCCTTAGTGGCTGTCTGCGCGAGGTCTAGCTGATCGAACTGCTCGTTCGCCGAAGTGACCGATGAATCCATCCGTTCATGTATGGTCTTTATGTCCGTGGCAAGTCCATCAACTTGTGCCCGTACGTCCTGCAGCTTTGTATCCGTCGTGTCGTTTTCTCCTGACATGGTTAGCGCAAACACAAGAACAAAATCCTACAACTACGAGGATGTAATGCGCTCACAAAAGTGCTGTTATCAAATTCTTATTTGTTCTTACCACGCACACAGGGGCGAACTGCAACCAACCGGTGGAACTCGCGAAAGATTGGAGCAGCGATTGCCTGGAGAAACAAAATCTGCTCGTCGTAGAAATATGTGGAGTTCTGGGTAGGCTGCACTCAGATCAAGGATTAGCACAATCAAACAATAATGCAAGGTTGAATTATAGTGCTAACACGTAACAATGCTGCTGGAAACAAGGTGTAAAAGGGAAACAAGAAATAGAGGGAGGGGAAGGAAAGAAAGGGGGACACCGGAGATGGGAGGGCAGCAGGCGTGCGCCCCAACCAAGAGTCCCTGCGTGGTTCGGTTTCCTTCTGTGCGCAGGATTGCTGTCCCTTTTTTTGTTTTTTTTTCAGAGAAACTCACAAACTGATTATATGAACAAAGGAATACAAATGAGCAAGTCACCACACACACTTTTTCTGGAAGAGTAGGGGTATTCCGGTAAAAAAAAAATACTCTCTCTCTCTCTCAAGAGTGAGCCGAGATCAGCCAGGATTAGGCGACCTGTTTTTTTTTGTTTCTTTCTCTTCTTTTTTTTCTCCTCTTTTTTTTGATTTCTTTCCTTTTTTTTGACTTTCCAAACCCATAGGAAGGAGGGTGATCAGGGGGGATCGGCGCTAACCAGGGGGCGGCGCAGTTCAGGGACTGGCGCGCTCCAGAGGGGGGTTGGCGATCAGAGAGGCGCGACGCTTGTGGTGGATGTGGCGGCGGCAGAAGATGGTGGCGGCGCCTAGGGTTTAAGAAAAAGAAAGGCGAGAAAACACAAAGTAACCAGCAACAATTGAAGCGTAAAGCACACAAATTCAACAACGCAAATTATTGAAAGAAGGTGCGAGGCTCAAAAGGGTGCTGGGACAAAGATCTAACCTGACAATTTTTTGGTTTTGTGGACTGTAGGTAATGGAAAAAAAACACTCGATAAACTCACCGATCAACCTGGAAAGCTGATACCACTTGATAGAGCTGGAGTGCCCGATCTTTAGGTGAGTGGAGATAAATCCGACTTGGTGGAAGTAGACCCTCACGAACCCGAAGCGCCAATGCAATCGCTGAACCAACTCCCGATGGTTACCAACCTTGCCGGTGCAAGATCAGCCTGATCACGAAGATCAATTCCTGTCCGCAATCGAAGAACGAACAAGAACAAGATGCGAGCAATCACAATATCACTCGAAGGTGGGGTTCTGAATCACGAGGACAGCACGTATTTGTGCATGTTCGAGAGTAGCCAAAGCTAGATGAAAACAAAACCCAAGTCTGAAAATAAAAGAGAAGTCTATCTAAATAGGGGGCGCAGCCCCTGGTGGCCAGGAGGGGCGGCGCGCTACAGTACCCGCGCTACAGTGCCGCGGGTACTGTTCACGCCTAGGGTTTGCGAGGGTTGGGCCTGCTGTTGGGCCAACGTCTAATCTTCTGGGCCTTCATTCTTCAGTAGCATGACGAAGTTCAGTTCTCTTGCACGGGCCCGAGTGATTGGCCCAGCTGAAGAAGAAGGTGGCGCCTGGGATGGAGATGCTGCTGGTGTAGATGTACTCGTGTGGTTGTTGATGTCCTCATCACCCTTTCTCAGAGTAGAAAGAAATTGGATTGTTAACAAACGACACCCATCCTCGTTAATGCGAGCAAAATCCGACCATCCCACAGCACCCCACACGGTTTCGAAATCAGTAGCCATACCTGATTTCTCCATGAGTTCGCTTGTGAACACACGCGTGTGATCAAAAGCGCGACCCAGAAGAATTTGATACGCTTCCAGTTCGTAGCCTTCTTCGATGTCGAGTTGATCGTCGGAGATGAACGCCGGGCGAGGATCATCATCGTTTTGGTTGCTGCTGGAGCTGTCCCCGTTGCCATCTCCATTGCCACCGCTGCCACCGCCTCCTGCGGATGTAGCGCCAGCACCGGTGTAGTAGTACTGGTCTTCGGAGATCTCCATGCATTGTTGGTTGTCCATCCTCTCTTCGGAGCCACCAGCTGATTCCATGATCTCCGTGCTGGAGGAGATCACCTCAGTGCTCCCTGAGTGTCGGCTCCTCCTCGAACTTGACCCCTTCAATTTCTTTGCTTGCTTTACGACTCCTCTGACGATGTTCATGATTTCTGCACAAAGAACAACAAGCAACAAGAATGACACTTGGAAGACAAAAAGATTAGCATTAGCAAGTTAGTCGTCCAAGAGTTAGTCGCTCTTGCGGGGCGTGAACGCCTCCACAAAAGTCGTTCTTGTGGGTTATGACACACCACAAATAAGCGTTCTTGTGAGATTTTGGTTACCTCCACAACACGTTCAAGAGTTTGAGCATGAAAATAACAGCACCGTTATGCAGAAATGAAAAGCCTTCCACCCCCGGCCGTGCCTATGAAAAGCCTTCCACACCCGGCCGTGCCTATGAAAAGCCTTCCACCCTCGGCCAGAGCTCCACACCGCCACCGCTGTCCGCCGACCACCTCGCCAGTGAACTCCCCTCTCCGCGCCTCCACTAGCCCACCCGAGCTCTCCAGAGCCACCACCCACCACTGAGCAAGCTCTCCGAGCCACGTATTACCCACCACAGCCACCGTCGTCACCGGAGTTGGAGCCGAAGCGGCCGCATGTTGACTGTCCTTAGATGCGCCAATTGTGAACTGCAAGCGCACGGATCAGTTGTAGCTTTTCCCTTTGAGTATTCCCTCAAGGTTTATCAATCCGTGGATCGACAGTGAACTACCTAGGGTTTTCTATCTAGCTAACGGATCTAATCCCAACATTAGGCATAGATTGCATATGAAGGTAAACCAAATAGATATGAGTGAAGTGTAGGGTTGATCTCATCCGGAAGCACAGGCAAAGATAACATAACCAAGGTTAACAAAGGCCTTATCGTCTCTAGGTACAGCTCTTAGTCAAAAGATGATCAAAACCATAGATTGCATCTCTACCAAATGTACCCGAGTCTTCTCTCAGAAAGGCGGCTCGCAAGCGGCCTACTTTCCAATGGTCGCCGCTGCAAGGTGCGTGCTAACGCCTAAGGTTTCCCAAAACTTTACCTCAAACGCCCACCAAGTGCTCTTTACTCGAAGCTCCTCCTCTTGGTGGCCACGCAACAACTCCCATCGTACTTGCTATCGATCCATCTCAACATCACGTCGTCGCCAGAACCTTTCCCTCCAGCATGCTGTCACCACATTAAGGTAATCAACAGACAAGCTAGAACGCGCTACTTTAATGTATCCGCAAGATATGGACTAATCACCATGACTTGATCTAATCTTACTAAGAACATATGATGGCCGTGCATATGAATATAAAGCATCCAATGAAGTAGACCAAGGTTGAGACAACTAGAATAGAGATTAGATTGATATCACCATCGTGTGTGTACATACCCCGATGAATCATGGGGTTTGACTCCTGAACTCCGCCGTGGCACAACCGCATAGGGAGGCCATGGCGGCTAGGGTTGGCCTAGGCCATGCCCTAGGTACCTTCCAAGACTTGCAGTGACCCTAGTCTCCCTTTGGTGTATGCCCTAGTTTTCATCGACTTCTGGTGGATGGATCACTTTGGCTTCAGGTATCGGGGCTATAAATAGTCCGAGAAAGCTTCATGACTAAGGGGAGGCCGAGGCGGCGCAAAAATAGGGTGTGTCGGCCGGCCTAGGGGCCTTGGGTCCTCTGGCCCACCCCCTAGGGGCCTCAAATGCCTGAGTGCTCCACAAGAAAGTTGTAGATCTTTGTTGACAACCAAAATTGGCACTTTGACCAGAGGGATTGCAGTAGCCGGCGCACGGAGCAGGACAGAAGATGGCGCAGGAGGCAAAATCACGCTCAGACCGGTCTGACCGGTTTGGGGGACCGGTCAGACCGGTTTACCCTGTAATCGACTAGGTTTAGGATTCCGAGATTGTAACGAGTTGTAACATGGTTTCCTTGTGGGACAAGACCTACCCTCCCTATAAATATAAGGGGATTCGGCCGATTGAGGACAGACCCAATCGATTCAATCAAATCTACTATTTTTGCCTCTACTTTTTTGCATCTCCAAACCCTAGCTTTTTCAACCTCTACTTGCTGTTCTTCCTGCGTCTCCGCGACGTTTGAAAGCGTCCTAGGTGGCCTGCCGACCCTAGGGCACCCCTGAACACGTTCACCCTGATGGATCCTTCCGGGTGGCATTTTAGGGGTTTGCTCCCGACTTCCCTGGAGGTAACCGGTCTGACCGATGTCCCTGACCGGTCTGACCAGTCTGCGCAGAGAAGCTGCGAACGGCTCGTGTTACATGCTGCGCGATCCACGTCAACATACTTTTGGCGACTCCGCTGGGGATTGGAGCTCTGGTTATTGCAGCCGATCTATCTAATTCCAGCCAGATGGGTTCTAACACTGAGTTCGATCTCGACAACATCATCGTCGTAAAGGACGATGAACTCTCTGCTGAAGATTGCCAAGGGCTCGAGGAATACATAAAGAAGAATGCAGAAGAAGATCGCCTCTACTACCTCTCGCACTTCAAGACGGACCGCAAGGGCGTGGTCAACAAGATCAAGGAGGTAGATCCATCTGCTTCATCTTCAGCGGCACCTCCCAAGGTACAATCTGATGAAAACTCTCACAAAGTCTTTCTAAAATACATGGAGGATAAGATGGCTGAGAATAATGTTAAATTGGTTAACTGGATGATGAACAAGCGCTTAGAATCAGAAGGCAAACAGCCCATGGCTGAACAACCTGCCGCCGATCCTAGTATTTTGATTCCTAAAATACCTATTATGCCTGATCTTAAAACACCGGCAGCAAAACCCATAGAATAACCTATGTATGGCAAGCCGATGAATTATTTTGAAGGCCAATCTGTTACACTATCCAACCCAATACCTACTCGGCCTACCGCACCTCAGCCATTCATAGCTTCTTCTAATCCGGCTGGTAATGGTCGAATTAATAATGAAGTTTCAAATTTCACCCCACAAATTCCGAATTATGGATATTCTGTACCCCCACCAGTACGAAATGTATTTTCACAAGGCCCAGTACCTTACGAGGTCTTCGGAAGGTGCGGCCAACAAATGCAGGGTCAGGTGTCGGCCAGCCAATTTGGCCCGCACCAACCGGTCAGATCGGTTACTGTGACCGGTCAGACCGGTCCTGGGGGGACAGATTCGGGGAATTTATTTTCTGCTCCCGTTCAGAATATTCAACAGCCAAATTCACAGGATAATTCATTAGAGTATTTAGATCGGATATTTTCTAAGTACAAACTTGATTTGGCTTAAGCTCTTAAAGAGAATTTGGGAGTAGATGTCAGGGATAAGGCTAGGTTATACCAAAAGACTTATGTTCCTAGATTTGATTTGGCTCCTTTCCCCACTGGTTTTAGACTTCCTGATTTTGTCAAGTTTAAAGGGGAAGATACTAAAAGCACTTTTGAGCATATAAGACAATACATGGCACAACTAGGCGATTCTAGCTCTAGTGAGGCTTTGAAAGTGCGTTTATTTTCTTTGTCTCTAACTGGTACTGCTTTCTCATGGTTTGCATCATTGCCTGCTAATTCTATTACTTCATAGGAACAGTTGGAGCAAAAATTTCATGATCATTTCTTTTCGGGCAACAATGAGCTTAAATTATCATATCTTACATCGGTTAGGCAATCACGTGATGAAACCGTTAATGATTATATTAAACGTTTCTATGATACTAAAAATCGTTGCTTTGGTGTTAATATTGCCGAAAAGGATCTTGCTGATTTGGCTTTGAATGGTTTACGGTCTCACATTAAGGAAAAATTAGAGGGTTTCGAATTCTTTAATGTAAACCAAGTGCATCAAAGAGCTTTGGTTGCTGAAAGCCGAAGCAAAGATTTAAAAGAAAGCCATAGAACTCATCGGGCTAATGTGCATAATCTTGAATGTGATTCTAGTAGTTCCGATGATGAATCTCATGATGTGTTGGCCGCTGAATTTGTATGGCCAGCATCTAATAAAGCTTTTACTTGCATATCTCTTAAGCCTATTTGGAGAGATGGTATAATGTACGTGCCTTACTGTCCTGCACCAAATCAACCACGGCCTGAGGCTCCTGTGCACACCAGAATGCCTACTTCACAGTCTAGGCCAGCAAACTTTCAGCAAAAACCGGTGGTTGTGCCTCAGCAGCACAGACCGGTCAGACCGGTTCCTCTGACCGGTCAGACCGGTTTCCAGCGCAGGTCAGGCAAAGAGCCAGCTAGACAGGAGTATCGCCCTATTCAGAGGAAAGAAGAGCCTGCACCTGTTATTCCAAAGCCAATTGTGAAGAGTATGATTCAAATTGGCTCTATGGCAGTTAATCCATCAATGGCCGATGGACCCAATGTTATTGGCACTTCGGTCGTGAAAAATACGCCGCTAGCTCAGTATACGCAGCCGAGGTGGTGTCCTCCTGGCTTATCTCATTCTCAGAAGAGGAGATTGCAGCGGTTACGTACTCAGAAGCAAAGAGAGGAAGAATCGGCAAAGAAGAGGGAGGAGTGGTTCAATGAGGTTAAGCCGATAATTCCGCCGTCTGGTCAAGGTTCCAAGGATGGCTCTGATATCCCAGATGGTCAGGCTGAAATACCTGAAAAGGTTGAGCCGACCGCAGCGGACTCGGCTAACATGGCCGAGACCGGTCAGACCGGTGTCCCAGACCGGTCAGACCGGTTCATTCTTGTTCCAGTTCCGGCAACTGGAACCGGTCAGACCGGTCCGGAGGAACCGGTCAGACCGGTCTCGCCTGGAGATTCTGTAGCCGATGCATTTTCTTCTTCGACTAAAGTCTCGGTTCCACTCACTACTATTTCAGATGTTCAAATGGGCAATGATGATGAAACTGTTGACTTTGAGCCTTCGCCTAGCAGAACGGGCATGGAGATTAATGTTATTTATATGAACGCCGACTATTGCTTTGTCGGAGATGATGAGAGTGTGGCTCAAGTTGATTTTGCTCCCAAGAATGCTGTGTTTCAGAAGCCCTTAAATCGGACAACCATCTGAAAGCTCTTTATGTGAAGGGTCACATTAAAGGGAGGCCGATTTCTAGGATGCTTGTTGATGGTGAATCTCAAGCCATATTCCTTGTACAAGAAATTGGGAGGCTTGGACAGCGAGCTCATCAAGACTTGCATGACGATCAGCGGCGTTGGAGGAGGAGAACCGATGAGTGCCAAGGGAGTTGCATCATTGGAGCTCACTGTTGGGAGCAAGACGTTGGCGACCGCTTTCTTCGTCATGGAGGTGCAAGGTAACTTTAGCGTGATCTTGGGGCGCGATTGGATTCATGCAAATCAATGCGTGCCTTCTACCTTGCATCAATGCTTAATTCAATGGGTTGGTAACGAAGTTGAGGTGGTTCATGCGGATTCTTCGGCATGTGTTGCTATGGCCGATGCATCGATATTGGGGACTCATGATAATGTCAAGTGCTTGACCGAAATTGATATTTCGGACTTTGAGTTCCTTGCTTGTACTAAGGATGGCTTTGTGTCCGTTGTTCTAAGGCCGGTTCAAAGATCGGTTGATTCAGACAATGAAGAGTAGATGGATGCAAGCGGGAAGTGGTTGAAGGAAAGGGTGGAGCATTATCAGTCAAACATGAACGATGCATGTGAAGCCATTAATAATTTTGAAGAAGTAGAGAAGTTAGGACAAGGATATACGTCGGCTGATCCTTTAGAAAAGGTAGACATAGGTGATGGTTCTGTACCAAGGCCGACTTTTGTAAATCAAAAATTGAAAGCCGATTATAAAGCTGAATTAATCGAGTTGTTGAAAGAGTATTCTGATTGCTTTGCTTGGGAGTATCATGAGATGTCTGGTTTAAGTTGCGAGTTAGTTGAACATCGGTTGCCAATTAAACCCGGTTTTAGGCCATAGAAACAAGGCAATAGACGATTTAATCCTCTATTCTATGATCGAATAAAAGAAGAGGTTAATCGTTTGCTTGAAGCTAAGTTTATTCAGCCATGTCGCTATGCTGAATGGATCTCTAATATTGTGCCTGTTGAGAAGAAGGGTTCTAATAAAATTAAAGTTTGCATCGATTTTAGAGATCTTAATAGAGCAACTCCTAAAGATGAATATCCTATGCCTATAGCCGATATGCTTATTAATGATGCTTCTGGTCATAAGGTTATAAGCTTTCTTGATGGCAATGCGGGATATAATCAAATTTTTATGGCCGAGGAAGACGTATACAAAACGGCCTTTAAATGTCCTGGCTTTGTTGGTTTGTTTGAATGGGTTGTGATGACTTTTGGTTTAAAGAATGCCGGTGCAACTTATCAAAGAGCGATGAATTTGATTTTTCATGACTTACTTGGTGTTATTCTAAAAGTCTATATTGATGATATTGTTGTCAAATCGGCTGGATTAAGTTCTCACTTGGCTGATTTGCATCTTGCTTTTGAAAGAATGCATCGGTATGGTTTGCAGATGAACCTATTGAAATGCGCTTTTGGTGTATCGGCTGGAAGATTTTTAGGCTTTATGGTTCATGAAAGAGGCATAGAGATAGATCCTAAGAAAATAAAAGCTATTGAAAAGCTTGAAGCGCCTACTTGCAAGCATGATTTACAGAAATTCTTGGGCAAAGTTAATTACTTGAGGCGGTTTATTTCTAACTTGTCCAGGAAAGTTAGTGCTTTTACTCCTATACTTCGGTTAAAGAATGAAGCCAATTTCACTTGGGGGGCAAAGCAGCAAGAGGCCTTTGAAGAAATCAAGAGATATTTGTCTTCGCCGCCTGTGCTCAAAGCGCCTAAGAATGGGGTGCCATTTAGGCTTTATATTGCAGCCGAAGATAATGTAATTGGGGCTGTTTTGACTCAAGAAACAAATGGCAAGGAGCATATTATTACTTATTTGAGTCGACGGCTTTTGGATGCGGAAACAAGGTATAAACCTATTGAGAAATTATGCTTGTCTTTATATTATGCTTGTAAAAAATTGAGGTATTATTTGTTGTCTAGTACTTGCATTGTGGCATGTCAAGCCGATGTTATTAAGTATATGTTGCATAGACCGATTTTGAGTGGAAGGATCGGTAAGTGGGCATATGCTCTTATTGAATATGATTTGGCTTGTGAACCTTTGAAATCCATGAAAGGCCAAATTGTAGCTGATTTTATTGTAGAACATCAGATTAATGATGAGCATAATTTAGAGTTTGATTACATGACTTTTACTCCATGGAAATTGCATTTTGATGGATCGATTTGCAAGAACGTATGTGGCATTGGAATAGTTCTTGTTTCTCCTAATGGAGCTGTTTTTGAAGCTCTTAGCCGATTAGAAGATGAGTGCACAAACAATCAAGCCGAATATGAAGCTCTATTATTCGGACTAGAGAATTTGCATGACATGGGAGTAAAACATGTTGAAGCTTTTGGTGACTCATTGCTAGTTGTACAGCAAGTGTCCAAGGTGTGTCAATGCTTGGAAGGTTCATTGAATGTTTATCTTGACAAGTGCCTTGATGTTATATCATATTTTGATGAGTTCACTATATATCATGTACCAAGGTGTGAAATCCTAGAGCTAATACTTTGGCACAGCAAGCATCCGGCTATAATATCCAGAAGAGACATTTTCATAGAAAAAGGCCGTTGATTGCTACTGTCATTGGTGAAGCTCTAACGCTTACAGCAAGTCAGGACCAGACCGGTCAGACCGCTGCGCAGACCGGTCAGACCGGTCCAGAGACCGGTCAGACCGATCCTGATGAGGACATCCCTTCCAACGATACAACCATGCCTACTACGCAGCAAGGACCAATGACAAGAGCCCGTGCACGAGAGCTAAATTATCAGGTAAACTCGTTCCTCGCTGTCCATAAACCTTCATCTCAGAATTGGATGCTACTAAATCATTGTGATGATTTTATTGTTATTAGGAATGATGGAGAGGAAGCTAATGGGTCAACCAATCAGTTTGGACATCAAGATTACACAACAAGGAAGCACAAGATCGAACACCAAGTTCAGACTTCAAGTTCGTACAGCCAGGCAACATCAAATTGATTTGGCAATATTTCTCGACTCCGGATGTTGTTTGAGGCATATGAGTACTCATTGGAAAGCTCATGAAGTCTAGTTTCATATGGATCTAACCCCATCATCAGATTCGTCCTGGAACACTCACAATCTGCAAAACAATGTCCGGACCTCTAGTCTGCGCAGAACCTCAGTTTTGGGCCTTGGGCCTTTTGTATCCAGTTGAGCCCATGAGGGGCGCCTCCTAAGCTAGGGTTTCGACCCCAACACCTCCTTGGCTGCTCTCCCACTTACAAATACCACCAGCAGCAGCCAAGAACGTTTTTGGGTTTTGTTTTAGATCTGAGTTAGCTTCTTGCAACCAGTTTGTAAACGCGTGTGTCGATCAGACCACCCGATTTGCTTGATTCAAGACCCCAACTTGTGTACCAGATTCGCCATTTGGTTATCAATCCATGAGTTATTTTCTTGTTCATCTTGTTCTTGCTTGTTCTCGATTACTAGCAGGAGCAGCGGTGTTCTTGGCACGGCAAGAACATCACAATCGGAGACGGTGTACCTGTTGCTAAGGCGCAGCCCCTTGTGGTCGTTGTAGTCGGACAGCCAACGTCGAATCCACCCCAAATCGAAGTTATCCCCAACTCTCATCGAAGGATTAGGAACAAACCCTAGCGGGTTCTATCAGATCCAGATACCGGTCAGACCGGTCCGCCGTCTTCTGATCCAAATTCGGCTACGAAAAATCTTCAAAGCGAAAGGGCCGAAGTGGATGATTGGAGAGCACCCATTATTAGGTATCTGAAGAATCCTAGTTCTGGAACAGATAGGAAGATTCGGCGTTTGGCTTTCAAATACACTTTGGTTGATGATGAATTGCATCGTCGTACCGCCGATGATTTGTTGCTTAAATGTTTCGGTGCCGATCAAGCTAGAGTGACCATGGGTGAAGTTCATGAAAGAATTTGTGGGACGCATCAATCGGCCCCTAAGATGAAGTGGTTGCTCAGGAGTGCTGCATTTTATTGGCCTACTATGATGACCGATTGTTTTCGTTACTACAAGGGATGTGAAGAATGTCAGAAATTTGGTAATATTCAGATGGTACCTACTGCATTCCTTTATCCTATCATTAAACCATGGCTTCAAAGGGTCATCGCTTCGTGTTGGTTGCTACGGATTACTTCACTAAATGGACCGAAACTGTTCCTCTCAAGAATATGACCCATAAGGAGGTATTTATTACTGAGCATATTGTTCATAGATTCGGCATTCCACAAACTTTAACTACGGATCAAGGCACGTCTTTTATGTATAAAGAGGTGCGAACTTTTGCCGATATATATAAAATCAAATTGCTCAATTCATCTCCATACTATGCTCAGGCCAATGGTCAGGCCGAGTCTAGTAACAAAACTTTGATAAAATTTATTAAGAAGAAGGTAGAGGAACATCCCCGAAGATGGCATGAAGTCTTGTCTGAAGCTTTATGGGCTCATCGCATATCTAGGCATGGTGCTACCAAAGTCACTCCTTTTGAGCTTGTTTATGGTCAAGAGGCCGTTTTGCCCGTTGAGGTAAATCTGGACGCTTTTAGAGTTGCTAAACAAAATAAGCTTTTGGTTGATGAATATTATGACTTGATGATGGATAACATTGATGAAGTGACCGATAAGCGTTTACAAGCTCTCAAGAAAATTGAGAAAGACAAGATCCAAGTTGCTAGAGCATACAACAAGAAGGTTAAAGAAAATACTTTTTAGGTTGGTGATCTAGTATGGAAGACAATATTGCCACTTGGTACTAGAGATAATAAGTTCGGCAAGTGGTCTCCAAGTTGGGAAGGTCCATATCGAGTATTCAAGATCAATGGTGGGAATTCCTATATGGTGGAGACATTGCAAGGAGGACGTTTGCCTAAGGCGTTGAATGGGAGGTACCTGAAAAAGTACTATCCGAGTGTTTGGCAAGAAGCATGAAAGTGGCACATGGCCGATATTTGTATATCGCCCTTAGAAAATATAATGGCCGATGAATTCTGTTAAGACATCGTCCTTAGGTGACAATTTTGGTACTAATATATTTTATGGTACGCAAGCTTTACCAAAAAAACAAGGGGGCATATGTTGATAACAAAAATTGGCACTTTGACCAGAGGGATTGCAGGAGCCGGTGCACGGAGCAGGACAGAAGATGGCGCAGGAGGCAAAATCACGCCCAGATCGGTCTGACCGGTTTGGGGGACCGGTCAGACCGGTTTACCCTGTAATCGACTAGGTTTAGGATTCCGAGATTGTAATGAGTTGTAACTTGGTTTCCTTGCAGGACAAGACCTACCCTCCCTATAAATATAAGGGGATTCGGCCGATTGAGGACAGACCCAATCGATTCAATCAAATCTACTATTTTTGCCTTTACTTTTTTGCATCTCCAAACCCTAGCTTTTCCAAACTCTACTTGCAGCTCTTCCTGCGTCTCCGTGATGTTTGAAGGCGTCCTAGGTGGCCTGCCGACTCTAGGGCACCCCTGAACACGTTCACCCTGACGGATCCTTTCGGGTGGCGATTTTAGGGTTTGCTCCCGACTTCCCTGGAGGTAACCGGTCTGACCGGTGTCCCTGACCGGTCTGACCGATCTGCGCAGAGAAGCTGCGAGCGGCTCGTGTTACGTGCTGCGCGATCTAGCGCTCTCGTGTGTCATAATTCTGCGTCAACAATCTTTTCGAGCCATGCAATTTTCTTATATAACTTGCCCCCATTGGACTTAAGATGAAGAAGATATGGGCTGTATAAGCTCAGCATCTCTTGTGGGCCTATAGTCCCAAGTTGGTGATTATGTCTTTCATCATCCAAAGTCTGGGCCCTTGCACATTCTTGGAGGTTGGTTCACCATTGATGAGCATGAACGAGATTCGAGTGACATTTGGTTTGGCCTTCATATTCCTCCATGCTACGCATGATCTTGGTCTTCGTCCAAAAGTGCTCATTTATCGCCAAAAACCTTCGTAAACCAAAATCCTCCAAAAATACATGCATATGCGAAAATAGAGTTATTTCACGTGCCAAGTGGTGGGTTAGTATATGAATTAGTCCAAAAACTCCACCTAAATAGCACTAAAAAGGTGTCGCTAACGAGCGCCAACACCGTGCCGCCACTGCTCCACCGACGAGCCCCGCCGCCGCTTCAACGACCTCGCCGTTGCCCTCGAGTCGAGCCACGGTGAGCCCCTGAGACTTCCCAGCCCCTTCATGCCGCCGGTCAGGGACCTTGCTGGCCGAGCCTAGGGACCCAATTGCATAGAATCAATCTTTTCTTGGGACCTATCTGTAGGAGTTTAAAAGCCCAGGGGGCATCAGCAACTTGCTGCCAAAGGTTCTCAATAATGCCATCTCTGTCCACCACTTGGGTTTCCAAAGTGGCAACTTTATCTTTGAGATCTTGGACTTCGCCAGCAGTAGCCCCTCGGTCTGGCCGAAGCCGAGCCTTTTCATGTTCCATATCCTTTTTGATCTGATCAACAGATGCCTGAATAGTTAGAAGCTCCGCATGGTCCTTCCTCAACCTCTATAATTCTTGACATTCAGCTGGAACAGAGTCAAGGTTGGAAGGAAGGCGAATATGCAACTCATTGATAGCAATAACCGACTGCATAAAAAACAACAATTACACTGCAAAGGCAGCAAAGCAAAACATGCAAAGTCAAACTATACACTGATATAAACAACGCGAAGGCAATGAAAACAAACCTTGAGACTTGCAGCTAAAATGTTGGAACCAAGGGTTTCAACGTCACAAGATTTAACATGCTGTTCATATTCTGCAAAGGAAAAGGACAATGAGTATAATGAACAAAGCAAAAAACAAGTCATTATAACAAAACTCATTACCTTCAGAAACGAACTCAGGCATGTCATCAATCGACTGAAAACGCGAATGCCCGTCCCCGGGCACTCTAGTCATGTGACCGTCTTCGCCACCTGAATCATAAGCTTTTTCAGCATCATCCCCAACCACCTAAAGGCTTCCGTCTCTGGACCTAGGGAAGGAGGAGGTGCTGCTAGTACTACCTTTGATATGTGCAGCATATCACCTTGCTCGGCGATGTTCACCTCGGGTGAAGAGGGAAGATTAACCCTTTCCAAAAGACTTGAGGCGCTAGTTTCGACCTCCTTCCTTTTTTCACTGGTCTCTCCAGCAGCATGAGCCAAGATGACCAAAGGATCTTGAATCCGCAGGAGGGGACGAGCCACTCGCGGTCATGCTCACGGTAGGGGCTCTGGAGCAGGAATTTGCTCCTCCTGTGAAAACAGGCCCAGATCAATATCATCGAAGGCGTCAACCATTCAATCATCCTGAGGTGTTTCAGGGAGACCTTCACAATTAATATTATTGTCAATAATGGGATTCTTGAACATATACCTTCGCAACAAATGTAGACTACTGCCAAGTAAAGAATTTGCAAAGAGCTCCGTCTCACCAGCGAACGCAGCTTCCAAACTATCACGCCTCCGAGTCTAAGGCAAAGTTGCCTCGACAACTTGAGGGGCTGCAGCAGGGGCTGCCGAAGGCGCCCGAGGTGGTCGAGGAGGTCAGCCAGCAGTCGGAGCAGGAGCCACAACAGACAAAGGAACGGCAGCAATAGCCTATTCCTGATGATGCTTCTTTTGTGCAGCCTCCAAAGAACTGGTGCTGCTTCACTTGGCTAGGGTAGTCAAAGCCGTCGCCTTCGTGCTGGAGGGTTTCTTGCTTTCACCTCGGCCGCTAACGTGTCCACGGCCACCTCCACGGACAGAACCCCTCCCACGTCTGCGAGGCGCACGCGAAGGTGTGGCAGAACTTGAATCATCAGAGGCCTTCCCTTTCCCCTTTTCCCTCTTCGTAGGAACGGGAGCCTCTCGATCAGAATAGGCAATCCCGAGTTCTTCAAAGACTCTATTGTGCCTTTTTCCATTAACAAATTCAAAGCAGCTTTGGTGCTCTTTCATATTGTAAGTACCTAGAATATCTTCGGCACCCCGCTCAACTGAAAGGACAAATTCATTCTCTGTCATGCCTTTGGGGACCTTCACCCCGAACTGAGGAAAAGCAACTTTGTCATGGCCATCGAAAGCTTTGTAAACAATCTTAAATTGTTCCCAATCAGTTGACAGGAAATTGATTCCAATAGCAAGGCCCTATTCTATAAGATCACGGCTACAGCTTACTCACGAAGCTGACCGAAATGCTTGCCAACATTTCTTAAACCCAACACCGTTCAAATCAAAATTAGAGCAAGAAGTAAAGTTGAGGGGCTCAACCTTGCCATGCAACGGATAGGTCAGTGTCTTCGATCCATCAGCTGACGTAACCTCCTCTGAAGGCACTTTCACATATAGCCAATATTTCTGCTAGTCCTTGCTCCATTTATTCCTTTGAGCAAAGGAGAGCTCCACCTTCGCATATGAAGAACCGCGACGATGACCGGTAAAAGTAACACAGCCGAAGTTGGGCTCAAACAGCTCGCCATCAACCTCGAAGGACTTGCTCTAGTTATGACCCTCATACAATCGAAGAAAAGCATCAAGATTAACCACTGAGTCATTGGTCTTAACCGTCCAAAAGAAATGAAGAAGATGTGTGATGGCATTAGGAGTCAAATGATGCAGACGCAATCCATAGGGAACCAACATCTTGTGAATAATGTTGTCGATTGGAAGCCTCAAGCCAGCAATAAAGAAATTACAAAAAACCACGGCTTCGTCTTCTTGCGGAGCTGGGATAACGTCTTCACCAGGGGCACGCCCATGTCCTTTGGGAAAGTAGCCTTTGCTCTCGAAGAAGGTAATATCTTCTTTGCTTACCTTCGACTTGCCGAAAACTAGAGTTTTTGGTTTCTTGGAGGAATCAATCAGATCTTCAGGATCCGCATCAACATTCTCCAAGTTCTCTTCATCTTCCCCCTCAACAGAGCCTTCGGCTCCATCATCATCTTGGTCATCCCCTTCGTCAGGGATGTCTTCAATGCAGGAGTCTCATCTTCAATTTGTGTGGCAAGGCGCTCGGTTTCCGCATCAGAAAGCCCAGCGTGAGAAGGAGAAGTACCCTCGTTGGCCATTGCAAAGATCAAGCAAGTGCCTTCAATGACCTACAAGTCGTAACGAAAGAGACAACAAGGAAAAAATAAAACATGAACAGTCATGCAAAGACGATTGTATCATTACAGCAAAGTTACGAAAAATCAAAGACTCGGAACAATAACAATACTTTTTATGCTTGCAAGCGTGGAAGAAGCAGCAAATAGCTTCACTGAGATCACAGGTTGAAAATTAAGCGAAGGCGAAAGCATCAGCAACAAGCAATCCCCTATAAAAACAAGTGAAGGTAAAACAAGCCACCCCCCTTCGGTCCTTTATATAGGGGGTAAAAAATATGACCCATAATGGTCTCGAAAAACAAACGGCACCGTCGATTCAAAATAAAATAATAAAGTAATAAAGCATAAACACTCGATTTTTTCTCGAAGACAATTCAATTCAAAGCCAAAATATAAACAAAACTCAACACTCGGTTTTTTCTCCAAAGAGAGGAGGCATTTCTCGGACAGGCGAAAGCAATACTGATAATTTTAGGATCTCGGCCTATTGGAGAAAGCCGTCATCCAGGAAGGGCTACTGTTGAGGATTGACTTGCCAAGAAACCCCTCCATACAGCTAAACAGCAATCTCTGAGATTTTGCCTTCGCAATATGAAATGATAAGCTAATCGCCTTCTCTAACAAGTCCAATGCAGCGTACTCTTTGCCGCCTTCGAATGATGGTAACACGAATCCATACGGAAGCGAAGGCAGGTTCTAGATTATGATGACTAAACCTACAGGGTTTTTCCTTCGGAATGACATATGACAGGTTTACGTGGGTACCATGGAGGCTTCGGTACCAGGCAAAGGAGGACGGCATCACCCGAAGACAACTTGGGTGACGAAGGCATCTGAAGCCTCTGAAGTCATGATGAAGCTAGGAAGGGTGAGGTCAAAAGCGGTGCTGTTAGTCAAACCATTCAAACCGTGAGATGTAAATGTACTACTATGCCCCTAGATTATCTAAGTTGTATAGTCATGAGGGCGATGCCTGATTTTCAGGGGCATAAGTGGAATATAAAGATGTCTCTTGACCTCCCTATAAAAGGGGAGCCCTCACCAACTTGTGCAGGGCTGATTCCCGATAATGCTATTGATGAGTAATTTATTGTTGCTTGTCTCTTGTTCTTAGTCTTAGCTACTACTTGTGCATATTTTCTTTGGCTATATCACAATATACAGCTGGTATCAGAGCCGAGAATCCATAGCGGGTGATGATACAAGTCTTAAAAAGTGTTTTCCAAAAAGAAAAACCTAATCTGACCATCGGAAACCGCGTTAAGGATAAAACAGTGCGTAAAGCCCTAAGGGTAGTAAAATGGGATTGTTTTAGATGGCATTAGAGTCTAGACTAACCTTTGACTCCATGTCGGGTTGCTATTCCAAACACTGTCCCCAAGCAATGGCCTACTTGGTGGGGTAGCTAATATAACTCCTTGCGGTGTTATAATAGCTATAAAGAATCGTGAGTGCTAACCGCGGAAATGTCTAGGCCTTGATCCGATAGAATTCAGTTAGTGATAAAGAGAGACGTGTTGTCGCCACCGTAATAACCACGTAAGGCCTAAGTATGTGGCCATGATGTAAGGACAAATAGGACATTTTCGTGCATGTATCATAAAAATCACCAAGTAAACCGAAGTACCTTGTGGAAAAAGAGGAATTAATGCTACCATCCTGTCCTTCAAGAAGATAATAAATCCTCGCAGCTTAAGAAATTACTAAAACAATCCTCTCTCCAACAAATCAACATAAAAACTCAGCAAAACCACCTCTTCTCAGCCTTAAAGAGTTAAGGAATCCTTTCCGCCTTACCTACCACCAAAACACCCCATAACAAGGACTTTTGGTTGCAATTTCTTTGAAATGGCGACTCTCTTGTGCACTTTCAGATCTGTTTTGTTTATTATCACTGTGCTTGTTGGCTGACACTCTAGCTTTCCTTTTTCCAGGTGGCCAACCTTTTTCACGCAGTGGTTGACAATGAGGGCCGCATCCACTCAGACTGTCTGCATTGGGAGGGGTTTCCCTCAGTTCTTTGGGACATTCTAAGCAGTGTCGGCTACCCCACCCCACTGTGCTACGTGGGAGAGGAGCTTGAGAGCACCACGTGCCGAGGTGCCGCGTGCGCCTGATGCTACTACCCCACCTGCTACACCCAGAGTGGCCACCATTGGAGGTTGAGGCGTTGGGCTACCGCCTGACTGACACATGAGAGGTGACCGCAATGCAAGCCTGGACCACGTTCTGCGAGCAGCACCCACTGGAGATAGCTTTGACGCCTATCGGCTTGTTCCCAGCAGCATAGGGAGACAATACCATGTGGAACGACCGGTTTGGACACTCGGACACTTTGGCTCTGGTGCACCCCAAAGAGACTGTTTTTAGTTCGATACGGTGCATGAATGCACTGTACCGTCTACAGGACCTACTAGTCCAGGTGGTGACTTTCCTGACAGGTTCAGCCCATGCCGCGCACATGATCGTGGACTTGTGCGAGAGTGCCATCACATAGATGACGGCCGTGCTTACAGAGTAGGACACGAGGATCCACTTCTTGGAGGCCTGCGTGGACGAGCTTCACGAGGAGATTACTGACAGAGCTACCACTATAGACCACTTAGAGGGCCAGGTTCAGGACCTACAGATGGCACTTGACGGTGCCATTGAGACCTTGGACTTTCACCACCAGCAGGAGGCAGCACAGCATGCTGCGATGGAGGTAGACATGAACGGTGAGGAGACCGAGATGGACGAGTACATCTCGGACATAGACTACAAGGTTGGCAGTCCACTTCCGCCACAGAGCACCCCTACTGGTAGCTAGTCATCTGTTGGTGACTTAGACGATTTCTAGATGCGAGCAGTTTGACTATTTACTCCTCTTAGCCTAGCTTTTGGGTTGTAGTTGTAGACTAACTTAGAGTAGAGTACTCTTTTGAGGTGATGATCTTGAGTCAGGATTACGCTTTTTGTACCATAAGTTTCATGCTATATTGGTTGTATGTAAACCATTGCTATGGTGTTATGAGTTCAGTTTGTTGGTTGCAATGTTGCCATGTTTTATAATGATGGTCATTATGAGAAAATCTTCCTTGTCCAAGGCTAATGACAGAAAATAAAACATGCAGATGGTAGGAACTCGTGGGAACCCTAGCGCGGGAGGACAAAAGAAGCGTCCACCACAGCCCCCAATGAATAACCTCACCAAGGTTATGGCCGCCCAGACCAACCTACTTCACCAGCTCGTGGAAGGGCAGCGAGCCTTCCAGCAGTTCCAGCAGCAGCAACTACCGCACCCATAGGGTGGTCAGCGTGCCCATCTGCAGGTTGCCAGCTTTCAGGATTTCCTAGGCACCCAGTCGCCACTGTTTAGCAAGACAGAGGAACCTCTGGACGCTGATGCTTGGCTTAGGACTATTGAGTCCAAGTTCACTTTATTGACGGCTCCATGCTCGGAAGATAGCAAGGATTGCTATGGCGCACAGCAGTTACGCGGTACCGCTCGCTAATGGTGGGAAAATTTCCATGCTATGGTACCCGCCGATCATGTGGTCACTTGGGAGGAATTCAGACAGCTTTCAGAGCCCATCACATCCCCAAAAGATTACTAGAAAGGAAACTAAATGAGTTTTTGGCTTTAACTCAGGGGACTCACTTGGTGCTGCAGTACGCCCAGGCTTTCAACAATTTGAGTCAGTACGCAGGCTATCATGCAGATACGGATGCCAAGAAGAAAGACCGCTTCCGAAGAGGTCTCAGTACCAAGCTCAAAAGGCAGCTGAATGCAGTTAATGCTGATACTTACAACGAGCTAGTTAATCTGGCCATTACCCAGGAGGACTGTGAAAACGCCCATAGGGCTGAAAAGAAGCGAAAAGCTCCCACTGGACCCTCTAGCGCTCCGCCGCAGAGGTATCGCACTGTGCCAAAGGCCCCACAACAGAACCCACCACCCGGAAGATGGGTAATGAGGCCCCCGCAACAATAAGGGCATGGTCCCAGGCCTCCGATTCCATTCCAGCAGCCACCCTACTCCAACAACGACCCTTGCTACAATTGTGGCAAGCCAGGACATTTCGCACGTGAATGCAAGGCACCTGCCAAGCAAGGAGGATATAATCAGAGAGCTCAAGGTAACAACATGATGGGGAAGAAGCCTTTTGTACAAGTCAAGCATGGTGAGTCAACTTCACCACTCTCGAGGATCTTCCAGATGGAACCCCATCATGACGGGTATGTTCACTATCCAACAACTCCCAGCAGTTATTTTGTTTGATTTCGGAGCATCGCATATTTTTATCAGTAAACAATATGCTGCAAAGCAAGGATTTACCTTCACCCCCACTAAACAAGATTTTGTGGTAACCACGCTGTCGATTTTTTATACCGGCTAGCCTACTATGGGGGGTCCCTAAGTAGTCGAGTTGTTCGTGGGGGCCTCGCCGGAACCAGAAGCACGATGGTGAACACGAGACGATTTAGACAGGTTCAGGCCGCCTCGAGTAGAGAGCGTAGTACCTTACGTCCTGTATGGTGGATCTTCTCGTATTGATGGTTATGATTTTACAAGGGGCCCCTGCCTCACCTTATATACTCGGGAGACAGGGTCTACAAGGCAAAAAATACAAACTCCTAGTTGGATACAATACACAGAGTCCTAACATGAGTAGACTGGGTTGTTTCCTAATACCCGACTAGTTTCCTTAAGCTGTACGCTCCTTTCTTGTATCAGTCAGAGTTACTGGCCCAATTTCCTAACGGGACTGTGGCCCATGAGGACTCCCATGGATCCTGGACCATCAAGCCCCCGAGCGTCTTCATGTCTTCACGCCTGCCGGGTTGTTTCTCAACAGTTTCAGCATCAGCTGAGTTGTTTCCTCGTCGTCTTGCTTGTTGAAAACCTTCAGAAGTGAACATGATGTGCTCCTTTGCCGACTTCTTTTGCAGCCAGCCCCCCGGGTCTTGGTTCATGAACCAAGATTGATGCAAAAACTTCCCTATTTACTATAATGGTGTCCAGATTTTGAAATAAGATGGACCCATTATGGGTCTAGCCCCCGAGCCTAGAAATGTTTTCAAAGATTAAAAACAATTCCAGGGTCTTTATTGAAAAAACTTTCCAAAAGAAATATACTATTTCCCCCCCAGCCCCCAAGCTTAAAGTAGATGACAATAAGCTTAAAGACTTCTATTGAAATATGTATATTCTTTGATGTGGAAATAAATCCTATTAAGCATCAGCCCCCGAGAATGAAAATTCATCGGAAAATGACCTAGCTCGTTAGGAAATGGCTGCACAAATATGCATCTGGTTTGTAACCACGAATACATAAGTGTTGGCGTATTTTGGAAAACGGGTTACAGAAAATGCGCTTAGGGTTACCGCTTCAATCTTATAAGACAGATGGTGAACCGTTCGTATTCTCCTCCCCGCCGGCGTCGCTTTCACAACTGAAATCCTCAAACTCTTTTCATCTCCGCGTGCAATCCCCAATCCACTCAAGCCCCGATCGAGAGTCAATCCAAAGTCTCATCTGGCAGGATGGGTCGGAAACCTGCTTCCAGCAAGCCTACTGAGAGCAAATCCGCCACGGGCAAAAAGAAATCCAAGATCCCAACCACAGATATGCCGGTGTTCAAGAACTCCCCTGCGCCGGCTCTTGCCTGGAAGCCATCCAAGGCATTAGACGAGATGGTGCAGAGTCTTGTGGAACAAGGCTATCTTCTGGGTAAATCAATCTCCTGTTGGCGCACCGATGCTGGTAAGGCCTGGCCTTTTGAAGAAATCCACGAAATTGTGGTTTTTGTTGCGTTTTATGAACACGGATTTGCCCTCCCCACTCATGATTTTCTCTGAGGGCTTCTCTCCTACTACAAATTGGAACTGATTCATCTCAATCCCAATTCCATTCTTCAAATCTCCCTCTTTATTCATCTCTGTGAAACCTTCTTGGGGATCGATCCCCACTTCAATCTTTTCCGATGCCTCTTTCGTGTGAAATCTACCCCGGACAAAGTAGTCGGTGGGGCCGGATTTCAGCTTCGTCAGGGGATGAAGAACGTCTACTTCGATTTCAAGATGAACGACTCCATTAAGGACTGGAATGACAAGTGGTTTTATGTGGAGAATCAGCCCCCGAGGCTGTCCAAACACTCCGATCATTTGCCTCGGCCGCAAGATTCATGGAATGAATCCCTCGATAGGGATAAGGTTGATGGAATTGCCAGGCTTATAAAGATGATCGCTGCTCTGAAGGATCAAGGCCTAACCGCCATTGGGATCGCCAGTTCTTTTCTACGCCGGTGCGTACAACCCTACCAGAAGCGGGTGCACGCTGGCAATGAATATACTGGGCCCGAAGACCCGACCAGGATCTCGACCAGTGATTTGTCATCAGATGAAGTCGCTGTCCGCATCCAGGCGCTCTTCATGGACGCCCAGGATCTGCCACGTCGAGTACCCGAGTACTCCGCAAGTCGTCCCTCGCCATTGGTAAGCTCGAAAACAACCCGAATACCATTGTTGATATACATCTTCTTGCTTCTTGACAATTAATCAATTGCTGTGTTATCCAATGCCAGGAATTGTGGACCAGACTTGCTTCCTCGTCTCCAGAAGTATCAGAAAACCAATCCGGGTTGCCTGGATCTCTCCCGCCCCAGCAAACTGCTGAAAGTTCAGGAAAAGGGAAGAAAAAGGCATCACCAGATATGGACGAGGTAATTCTGGAGGAAGGATCCGATTCTGATGATGATGCACTCCGACCACCTCCTGGGAAAATACTTGGACAAGGAGGATCAGGTCTGAAAAGACCTAGTGCTGAAGACGCCCCAAGTCCACCAATCCCCAAGAAGAAACGGGCTATGCGGAAGAAAGTATCTCTTTCATTGAGGAAACCATCAGATACTGTTATTGATGAAGCAGAGGCACTTGAAGCAGAGCCTGAAACCAATGTGAAGATTCCTGTGGGAATCCCACTGCACACATCTCCACCCAAGGTACCCCAATTGTCTTGTTTGCAAAAAATCTTGGTTCTTTCCTCTTGCCGAGTTGTTTTCTGAATTGAATGTATGATTACAGAATCCTCAACAAGAAAAACCCGCCCAGTCGGAAGAGCCTCAAGGACCCCAAGACAACCCGTCTGGCAGTTTTGACTTCGTAGTAGATGAGCCCGAATTCAACATGGAATTTGCCAGGTAAATCACCCAACTTATTAGAGCGAATTCTGAAATGCGAGTTTGCTAATCTTCAGTTGCTTTGCAGTCGTCCGCCTACTCCTGCTCCCACAGAACCACCAAAGACTCCAATCATGGAAACAGGAGGAGGAAACGAAAGGCCTAGCCCCCAAGCATCTTCACCGCCCCAACCCCAAGCACCAAGCGATAACGCCACACCGCCAGCCCAAGTTCCAGAACAAGCCGCTTAGGGTACTTCGGCCTCTGGATCGTGGCCCAGAGCCACAGAAAGTATCCGGATGGCGAGCCTGCGGACCACGGAATTGGACGCCGCTACAGGCCTGGTGAAGGAAACAGATATTGAAGAGATCATCCGGGAACAGAAGAAACCCTGTGAGCCTTCACCAGAGCCATTCCAGCAATATATATGTTTTATGCCTTTTTTGTTACTAAGGTTCCATTTTGGGTTTTGAAATATGGACTTCATAGTGGAAGTACTGGTTCTGAAAAAAAAAACCTGGCAATCTTTAGGGTTACAGAGAGCAGTCTGAAATACCTGTAGTTGTAAGTCAAGGGCAATCCTGCTTTAATAGTCTGTGAAGCAAATACACCTAATCTTGTCTTGCCGTTTACTTGCCTGGCAAAAAAAAAAATAGTTGTTTCAAAAAAAATAGTTGAATCAAAATGTATATTTTAAAGAAAAAAAATTAGTAACTGCTACCAATTTTATTTTGACTAGAAAAACACCCAAACAAATTCCTAAATTACTATAAACAGAAGCATTCATGTAGCATATAAAAGATGGGCAAAAACGTTCTTACCATTTCTCCAGCCGACAGTTAGGTTGGCAGCTATGGTTTAAAAACCGACAAGCATTTCCTCTAGAAGTTGCATCAATTACAAAGTCCTTGCTGACTTTACACATGTAGAAATTCTGATCTCTGCGATGTTTCATGTCCCGGAGCCTATCTTCACACATCGCATCATCTATAACTGAAGGGAGATGACACAATATGAAAATGATGTATTATTCAAAATAACAATGCCACTAAAAAGAAAGTGCAGTTTTGAGCACAAATCTAGCTTTGTCATTAATACCATTATCTTTCATATAAGCCAGCTAATTAAAACATACTGCTCCAATTATACGTTTCTAGATAAGAACTAGCTTTCAATTTTAACACACAGGGAAAGTTCTCAACTTAATAGCATCATGTTCAGGAATGAGGAAAACATTTCTTGTTTTAGAACATTAAGGAAAATATTTCAATAATCAGTATTGTATAATCAGAAATCACAGCAGTCAGGAGAGTTGAGAAACTCAATAGAAAAATTGCAAGAGCCACACAGAAACAATTTTGGTATAGAATGGGGGCCTCAATACAATATATCCAAACATGTCATTCATAAGTTTAAAAGGTAGTCACAACATGCCCAAAACCACAGCAGAAAAAAAATTCATTGATGATACATCACCTTGCTTCCATAACCACTTCTTAAGACAATTAGACAAAGCTGAACATACCTAAAACAGACCCAAATTTTGGGTGTACTTTACAATGCGCAGATCTATATTCTAGTATTGTACTCTACAGTATGAAATAAATATTTAACCTATTTCCATATGGCCATATGTATTGATTAGCATGAACCGACCAGTTCAATCCAAAACTTTAAGCTAATAGGTAAAGGTAGGCAATTTACTTATACTTCAGCAATATGTAAGTTGAATATTAAGCTAAAATGAATCCGTAGATATTCTTAAAACTATTTTAAACAATTGCTCAGTAGAAACAACCACCAACAGTTAAAATCCTATAAATTCATATCAAATTATCCACATGTCACATGTGACAGAAGTTTCACATGTTGAGTGCAAGAGAGCATATGGAACATCCAATAAATAGAGGACTCAATGAATTACATCAAATAGTTAAACAAAATGAAGAATGCCGGTACCTTCTCCAACAAACTCTATCACAAAATCATCTTTCTCAATGGTTTCCAGAGCAATAGCGCCCCATCCACATTTCTGTGTCTACACAATCAGAGTATCAGATAACCATCTGCAGTTTTTTGCTAGCACGAAGTATTAATGCGCCAAACAAAAACAAGAGTGCTACACAAAGAAAACAGAGTAAAATATCTTATATTGTTGGAGAACTGAATCTCATGTTAAGAAAGAACAAAAGAAAAATAATGGAACACTTTAGCATTAGAAAAAAATACAGTGAAAATACTCTATGAATATCACTAAGCATTATAATTGCCCTTTGAGAAAATCAAAGCCTTACCTTAACAATCTTCATCCTTTTCTCGTCGCGAAATGGTTTATTGGAGCACTTAGCTGAGCAATGACAAGCCTGAGAGCAGCTAACCAATGAAGATCTGCAATAGTAGTCATAATTTTGTGAATAATTTCAGCATGACATGGAAAGTATACCTGCATTTAGATCCAATGAACACATGCAACATAACACACAACAGTTTGTAGACTACAAATTATAGATACTACAGGAGGCACAAGAATTGCAGTAATTGGAGTGTAGAAATTCATTTATGCTCTAATAATATACGCATAATGGAACGGAATTGCCAAATATCTGACAGGTTTCAGCACAAAAAAGAAACGAGCAGCTCATACCTGCAGGGACACCTTTCACAGGTTGAGTCCTGGTCACAGTTGGCACATCCATCTTCATCTGCATCACTGTCACATTTGTTCTTGACAATATAAACATCTTAGTTCATTAAAGAAATGACAATTGCTGCTGTAGTCGAAGTTATAACTTACAAATTAACAAATATGAGACACTTTATATAATTGCAAATATTAAAGTTAAAACTAACAAAGGATACTGCGCTTCAGATGTATATATGGAGGATGTTCACTTTCATTTTCCAGATCCTGCTTATTAATAGGGTCAATATTGAACTCTTGGTTAGTGTATGGGAGGGGCAAGCGCCGGAAGGCTTCCTGTAAATGAATAAATTCTCAATAAGTGTATATCAAAGAATTTTAAAATGAAACCATGATATGCAAAACTAGAAAATACTCCAAATGTTGTCTTGTCCAGATTTATCACCAGATTGCTCCATTATCATCCAATATATAAAAAAGCAAAGACAAAACTTCAATTCCCATATAAATGTATATTTTGAAATTGTCTTCTAATAGAATATTTTCATTGGCAAATGAGGAAAATAAAAACAGAAGATTAACTGCGCATTAACCCAACCTCGTCTCCGTGACCAGCTTTACAAAGAAGTTAACGTGACCTGGAAAAATATGGAAAGGTTCTATTTTGTTTAATAACATGGATAATAAATGGAAAAAATAAATATTAGTCACCTTTATGTCATCTGTAGGGCCTGCTCCCTGTAAGAAACACATATAATAACAGAGTCAAAGCTTAGCACAAGAAATAGGTATAACAAGTAAGCATTCGATCTAGATAGAGAGACGGCAGGTGCCAAAAATCGAGTATTTTATTTGAAAGTGCCAGTCTGATACAATCGGTGTATGCAACCATCTTAGCCCTTTCGAATTGGATCAAAGAAAATGAACTGGTTAGAAGATTGGATGGTGGTATGAGGTTTGAAAGTTTCAATCTATCCCGAGGCATATGCATTGACTTGGCTAGTACATGTACCTTCTTAGAGTTACATAGCTAAATGGACGATTTAAAGACACTGTCAATAGCCAATAATTTTCACCATATATAGATGTTGTAATGGTGAAAGTTGTTTATCATTTTCCTCTATAATCATAAATTACTAGCAGCCTAGTACTTATGCAATTCTAAGCAAAGCAAATATAATCTACCAATATACTACTGTTGCAATAACATGTATCTGCTCTTGAGGAATTATTAACATGTACATCTAATCAAACATTTATAGATAAGCTAATAGGATCAGCTCTCATATGAACATATACTTATGAAATTGTGAGAAAGCACTAAATAGTCTAGTCAGTATCCTGCTTCCATATAAGCATGTGTATTGAATCAAAACACATTCAGATAAAGGTTAATAGGTTTCTAGTTGACAAATCTTATTCCTTATTATCCAATTGTAGTTCTCATGTATCTTCTAGGAGTAACTGAACTTATAGTGGCTAAAAGCTTCAATAGTGTCCATGTGGATCATTTAATCTTCTATATTTTGCAGGCATTGAAGATGCTAACTCTAATAATATGAGTAACTGAAAATAAAGCAGCAAATAGTGTGGATAAAGCATGGCATCAACCTCACTTGTTGATGGCCAAATACTCCAACAAATCATTGAGCTTAGAAGACCTTTAGAATCAATCATCCTGTTATGCTTCAGCAAACATTTCATACACGCAGGCATTGTGCGATGTACACGGTGTCCAGATGTCCTCCTTTTGCAGTAAAAACATATCTATGCAGTTAACAGAAGTAGAAGATACACCATTGTCAATTATATGAAACTTATCTAAAACTATGATAACGAAAACATAGAAGTTTACCAATCAAATGCACAAATAAACATCCCTAGTACATCATGGTTTTGTCAACCTAAACTTGGCAGCTGCCAGTTTTTATTAGAAAATAGAAATTGAGTTGCCTTGAAGTATCATTTGTTTACATGTACACCGAACTTTAGAAAGAAAAGGAAAATGCAGAGTGTCCCCTGTCACAGCATCTACCAACCCTACTACTACTTTCAAAGTAAAAAAAAAGGTCCACAAAATGTAGCTGTTTGACCAGAAGATGGACACAACTCAGTTATATATCCTGACTGCACTCAATAAAAAAAGTGGAAAGTACAAGACTATGCATAATGAAATGTTAGATCTACATCTTAAAAGACTTGTGCAAGGTTACAGAAAACTCACATGCCGAGGGCAGCATCCATCAGTCTTTTCAGAACAAGACTTGTGCAAGGTTACATCACAGTGATTAACTGGACATTGCATCCTTTCATCAGGCAGAATACACATTGAGCAAATCATGCACTCGACCTGAATCCAAAGAATTTTGAGAGGTTAATTGTTTCAGTAAATCAACAGCATCAGAGTACCTTTTCTATCTCAATTAAGACCAGATGTACTACATATGGACCGGACCAGTACTGTATGAAATGTGAAGACATGACTTTTCTGCAGAAGCCATTCCAAGTAAATAAAAATGCTGTAATATGAAATTATTGAAATCATTTCACTATTTATTGACCAACCTTCCTTCTATTATACCTTCCATTATTCAGTGCAAAGATTTAAGTAATAGTCTAACACTGTTTTTCTTCTTTGCTTATTTGTCAACAACCATACCTACAACTACAAACCATGAAGATAAGAAATGCCTCCAGAGTTCTATATATTTAAACTCCATTATTACAGTCTGATGATTTCCTCCTTATGTCAGTTATATCACACTTGGATGATAAGACACTCAACAATTTGTACATGTGTTTTCAAATCCATATGGTCCTGAGAAACCAGTCCTGTTCAATTGTACTTCCTCCGTTCCAAATTGTAAGTCATTCCGACTTTCTTGGAAAGTCAAACCATCTCAAGTTTGACCAAGTTTTTATAATAAAGTACAAACATTTATCATACCAAATAAGTATCATTGGATTCTTCGTAACATATATTTTCATAGTAAATTTGCTCGATACAATAAATTTTTGTGGTCCTCTTTATAATTTTGGTCAAACTTAAAATAATTTGACTTTTCAACAATCTTGGAATGACTTATAATTTGGAACGGAGGGAGTATCATACATTCATACTTCTTCAGGTTGCCTATAAACTGACACACATTAAATTCTCCTTCTATGCGGGTGTAGGCTGAATATATAAAATTTAGTCACTAATTCAATGTATCATATTTCTAAAACATTCTTTGTTCTCCGTCTGTATGGAACACAACACTTCAATTATACCACTGTATTTGTATTTTCCCTTATCCTTTTGTCAAAAGTGGTCCCATTAATCTTAACCAAACAGCTTGCATGTACAGAAATGCAATTGGTTGCCTTAGTCCATTTGTGTTAAAAAGGTGGAAGCCCACTCCGGATCCCCATTGCCATGCAGTGATGTTCCTATGGAGATTTAGTCCTTACTCTGCAGACTTAATCCTGTCGGACCATTTTGTTAATTCTCCAAGTCCACTATCTTCATAATATCTGAATTCATAAAATTTCTCCATGTGGAATTGATGGAAATAATATAATATTAGTTTATAAGGGCAGTCAATATCCGTTTTCTGAATCTGCCCATATTAGATACCAATTTTACTGCCATCAGATGATCATCCATTATTCATCTTTCAGCCTTTTCTCAGGTTTGTACTTGTACTTTGCACCTTGTTTCCCCATATTGTAATGAAACACATGCAATGCGCATTCTTGAAAAAGAAGCCCTTTATATACATACATACATACATATATATATATATACATACATACATATATATATATAGGGCGCATCTATTCAGCGCGCAGCGCGTTGAATATTATTCAACGCGTCGGCCGCTCGGTGACCACAACTCCGGTGAGCTATTTTGGTAGTAAAAGTCATCGGTTCCCCTCCTCAGCAGTAAAAATCAGCTGCCAGGCGTGTTCGCATTTATTGTAGCTTGAATGACCCATCGCTATCAATACTCATTGATTATAATATTGGAGAGACTTGGACTGAACATTTTTGCTCCCACCGCTGGTGACAGGATTGACGAGCGATTTGACGACAAATTCGTTGATTTGCTAGTGGCGCTGCAAGTTTATCGGGTCGTGGAGCAATTTCCGCTTTTTTTTTTGAGTTCAGAGCAATTTCCGCATTGGGAGAATTCTGGGAGGATCGATCTAGGAGTAATATTTTCTCTGGATTGAGACGAGCAGGCTTCTTGCTGGTCAATGTGAAGTTGCATGCATGAGCTGTCGTCCTCTTTCCGTCATGCTCGGACACATGGTATCTCTGAAGATGCAACGCAAAGTTCATGGGTATCAGGTGGCGACATGTCAGGGTGCTGCCGGTGGAGGAGATAATCTTGAAATCTCGATACAATTTTCTACTAGGAGATAAATAAAGTAAGCAAGCAGAGAGCAGACCTTATTAAATATTTGCCGACATGCAATGGAATGTTCTACAAAAAAAATTCGTGATTATCACTCCCAGCGTGAGTTCGATTGAACCTACCTTTCAGAATTTTTCGCGAGATGATTAAGAGGAGTATAATAATAATCCATTAAAGAAGATGTAGACACATTTGATACACGTGCACATGGGTGGACTAACAACAAAAAATTGTGGCCTAATCAATAATATAAATTATTTAGACCCCAGCTAATAAACTTTTAGATTTCTGATAAATATATGGGGAGTAATTATTTCTCTATTATATTAATATCACTCTTCTTGATAAAGTAGTAGTAAATATACCTCCTAGAAGACTTTGTACTGGAGTATTACTCTATGGTGGAGTTAAATATTACTCACTCCGTTCCAAAGTAATATTTATTTTGGCTTTTTTAAATTTGCTACGTTTGCTATGCATCTAGACATAGTGTATATCTAGGCATAGAAAAAGTAATAAATCTAGAAAAACCAAAATAAATAATAATTTGGAATGAATGAAGTAATATAGAGACGAAAAATACGTAAATATACAGCCGAGCCAGTAATACAAAGTGCAGCAAAGCACCCTTTGATCTCTTACCATTGTGTTGCAACTAGTAAAATTGCAGCCAAGCTTAAAGTAATTATATCTAGTTGGTCTCTTACCATCGTGTTAGTAATTTCTAGTATGAGAAGTAATATTCAAATTATTGAAGTAATTTCTCAAAAGAAACAATCCATTTCTAAATTATAATGAATTCATATTGAATAAACGTGATTAAAATTAGACAAGCCATAGAAAAAGAGTAATTAGAGATTGAAATGAGGAATAATTTTCTACAAATTTTGTTTGCTCGTAGGGAGTAAATAGTCATAGAAACAAGTAGTAATTTGACTATAGTACGTCGACTTTTAAAAAAAAATTGTGAAAAACTACTACTCCCTCTTCATCCAAAAAAAAGTCATCCTAGAAAGTGTTAGACATATTTGAAATGACCTTGCTTGCTACTATCCATTGGCCATATTTGGCACTAATTAATTGTAGAATGTACGTGCATTAATGCATAAATCGAAGGGGTGACACTGACTTGTTTTTGGACGAAATTTCTAACGAAGACTTATTTCTAAGTCACGGAAGAAGTAGTAGTTTTGCATAGCTCAAGTAGTATTTTTGGGTTACATAGGAACATAATGTCGTGTCGCAGTTCAGTAAAAAATACTTTCATAAAGTAGTGAATGTTGCTCCGAACGTAGTGAAAATTCACATAAGACTAAATAATTCTTCTCTTGGTATTACATAAGGAGTAGTAGTAAAATCCTCTCATATGATCTGAACCATTAATCTACAACAGTTTAAATAAGAATCAATTGGAATTTGATACCTCAAAACAAAATGAAAATCAAATACTCGTCAGTGCATATTGTAGGCCACGGCAGCTGCCTGCTTAAAAAAACTTGGAATAGATTGAGAATTGTCCTCTGCTAGATTCACGACGTGCGCACATTAGGAAAAGAATAGGCTTGAAATCAACTAACAAGCAAATGAATAAACGAAATCAAATAAATGTTGTGTCCACTCCCTCACATTTGGAGTACTGGCAGTATTTTAAGAATCAAAATTAAATCTGAATTCATTATTGTGTTCAGACTTCAGAGAACTCAGAACACATGAATAGCAGCTCAGAACACATGAACTTCAGAGACTTCAGAGAACTAGTGATATACGGTAGTAAATAGATGCGATAGGTCAAGAAAACGCAGAGGAGATGCACCTCGCCAGACTTACCTGCCATCGCCGCCACGTCAAAGCCCAACTGCACCCGACCGCCGACAGCACCAGCTCCTTTACGTCATAGGCCGCGTACATGAACAAGGCACAAGGGGGAAGCGAGCACATGAACACAGGCTGCGGCCTCCTAAGCCAATATTGCCCTGCACTGCTAATTCCTTGAATGTCAACGGAGAGAAATACAGCAGCAGCACCATGCCAATCCCCATGAACAAAATCCATAGCCATGAAAAAAAAAACAGGGAGGAGCACGCGTTGCTGGCTTCTGGAGAGGGGATGGGGATTGGGGTCGCACGTCGCCGCCTCCAGGCCCCACGTAGCAGCACCTGGAGGGAGATTGACGGCGCTGCCGAACCTCGCGGGCTAGGCAAGAGATCGATGCCTCCGGCTCGCGAGATCTGCTCGCTGGACGACCTACCGAATCCAAGCGCTGGGCCACCGTAGCCTATGGCCCAACGTTGCTCGGGGCCGCGCCGCCGTCACCTGGGCGTCCGAGCAGGAATTCGCCATCGTCGATTTGTCGCTGCCGAGTTGTTGGATCGCTCCGTCGTGGATGCTGGGAGGTTCGTCGGTCCTGGACACCCGCCATGGATTTGGGAGGGAGAAAATGCGGAATGAATGCGGTCAGAGCCATTAATATACTGCTAGACGTGAAGGTGGAAGGGAGTAATTTAATGGTTAATTTACTGTTTTGTTTCAGACTTTTACGATTGCGATGTTGACGCCGGAGGTGGGCGGCGCTCCGCCGACGCGTTGAATATTATTCAACGCGTTGCGTGTAGAATATACATTATATATATAAGAATCTAATCATAATGAAAAATTCCTGGATGAGCCATGCTGGTAAATATATGTATCAGAAGCCAACCATTTACAGTAGTTCCAGGAATAATTACAATAAATATTAGTTGATCTGTCATGAAAAGAAATAAAAAGGTACTTTATATATAACCCAAATGAATCAATACAGTGCGTGTTCAGTGATACTACAAACGCTCAGAATTCTACACTTTTGAGCTCCAAGGCTCTTCATTCCTGAAATATTAAGAATGCTAATGTCACTTCACTTTATTATGAAGCTGCATCAATTTTTAGTTCATTCTTCTCAAAACAGTGCAGTATAGTAGTACATATTCTTACTAGACAAAATAAACAATATTTACTCGATATAGTTGGAAATGCACAAACAACACATTTGCGCTATGGTACAAAATTCTTGGCAGAGTCTATATTATAATATACCATGAACAGGACAGGAGAAGGGAATACGCAACACTCTCTGAATTCAAAAGGAATGCATAAATCCAAAGTGAAACAGATGTATATTACTGAATATTATATCTATCAAACCTTTTCGTATATTTTACCACTATATACCAGGATGTGTAAAACCTGAAAAAGAAACAGGAAAGCCTGGTTCTGCACAAGAGTCAACTTTTGAATGTCGGACATAAATCACTAGTATTGCTAGCACATAAAAAGCTACGACAGACATGATTTTACAGGTTTAGAAGTTGGAACCACACACGCATGAATGTCTAGTGCCAACTTTTGAATATGACATTGTAAACACAAATTTTGCAATGCCAGTGCTCTGGTTTCACCATCTACATCGCCAAAAGGCCCGAAACCTAGGATTCCGTGACCAAATCAAAGGACACCACAGAGCGTTCGTTTGAGGGCCAATTCCGACGCAACAACACCACAGAGAGCTAAAATTCGCGCCGCCAACAAACCACACGAAGGCAAACAAAAGAGATACGAAACACAGAGAGTCGTCCAGCCATGTACGTACCTTCCTGGGGGCGCCTTTCTGGAGAAAGGGAAGGAAGCACTCCTCCTCGGGGGCACCCGACGCTGCCTTCTCCTTCGCCCACTCATCAACTTTCGTCACGATCCACTTGCGCGTGGGCGCCGTGGATGATCTGCGCCGCAGCCTTGGAGTGGAGGGAGACGCCGCCGAGGGAAGGCCGCGGACGCGGAGGCGGACCCGGGCCGAACGGCGGGAGTTGCCGCACAGGAGGGAGGAGGCGCTTCCGCTTCCGCTTCGGTCGCCTCGGCCGCTGGCGGTGGCGCGGGCGCGCGGGGGGGCGGGGGCGGTTGATCGCCCCGCCGCCGGAGCCCGATCAAGCGTGCGGAGCGGCGTCGGGGCTGCGAGGACGTGGAGGCGGGCTTGCAAGACATCGCGCGTGGTGGCTGGTCCTGATCGTCCCGACGCGGGGGGTCGACCAGGCGGGTAGAGCGGCGCCGGGACGCGGGGACACGGAGGAGGTGGAGGCCGCGGCGGCCGGAGGGCCCCCAATTTCCGTCGTGCCGGAGAGGCGGTTAGGGCTTTGGGTCCCGTTGCGCGGCGCGAGGGAACGGAAACTTGGAGCGGTTGCTGAGGGGGGCGTGTAGGGAGCCTGGGGAGGAGGAAGGCGGGAAGAAGAACTAGGAATGGAAATGCGGTTTCGGGGGTTAGGTTTTCAAGTAAAAAAATATTTTAAATCTCGGGGAGGCACAAGTTACACAATTTTTCACGCGAAAATACGCGTGTGCAGCGCGCGGGTTTCGAACCGAGGACCTCCTACTTCGTACATTGCTTCCTTACCATCTCACCTACACACCACAACTAACCAAGTCCCAGATGCTTTTCTTTTGAATTAATCTGTGGAGGACCCTTTTGGTACCGGTTCGTAACATGACCTGGTACTAAAGGGTGACTTTTAGTACGGGGTCGTATTACAAACCGGTACTAAAGGGTCGAGACCCTTTAGTACAGGGTCGTAACACCACCCGCCTTTTGGTACCAGGTGGTGTTACGACCCTGTACTAAAGGGTCCTCAGGGCTTACCAAATTTAGACCCCGTACCAATGACTACCATTGGTACCGGATTTTTAAAACAGGTATCAATGTGGGTTAGGGGGAATGACAGGTAGGCCGTTTCCTGGTAGTATAAAACCACCTAGATGTATACTCAAAACAGACTATCTCGTTAGCTCTTTAGGCTAGTGATAAACTGGACAAAAATTCATGAGCACGAGGCACCTGACAATGTGTTCCCACGTGCCCCAGTGTCACCAGAGCTCGAAACTCATCTTGTTTTTTTTATCGGTTAGAGATTTGGGAAACTGGCTTATAGATTGTGGAATTGTCAAGCCTGGATCAAAAGTTGGCTTGTTTTGTATCCAATGGACCTTTTAAAAGCCTCAATGCACAAGTTGGCAAAACCTAGAGATATAGCCTTATAGGGTTGGATCCTAAAAGCTATATAGAACAGCCTGTTTAGATCAGTAGAGCTCGGTTCTAAGAGCAATAATCCATAATCTCTAGCTAATATAAACATGAAAGGTCTATGCATGCTTAGCCAGCGCATGCACATTCAAGGTAGCTATCATCATTGGTTATCTGTTAATAGCGTTTGGTGATCTTCTAGAAATTTTAAACTCAAAGCCAAAGAAAATGAAGTCTTTAGTTATGGCAGGCATATTATTGCTATACGTCAGCCATTTCAAAGGTTGTCTCAGATAGTACCCCATAAGATTTTTGGCCCTGGATAGGCGGAGAGGGGTCTCCGAATAAGATTCCGTGGAGACCCCCTCAGCTCCCTCATGGTCGACGCATGAGATAAAAAAAATCGCAACTCATCTTCTCCCCCGCTTGCGCGACTCGTAGATCCGCCACCCCGCTCGCTGCCGCCCAGGTGCGTCCTCCTCTCCGGCCTCTTCCCTCCCTACCTCCTCTTCCCCTCACCCCTCCCTTAGATCTGAGCCCGCCGTGCTATTCTCGATCATGTATTCTCCTGACTTGTAAGTCCCGCCACCCCCCTCCAACCACCACTCCGCCCGGCGTCAAACTC
>CM014275.1:14015490-14033721 GCA_004135705.1 Alloteropsis semialata
TTTTCTAACTATCAATTTCTATGGGTCTCGGTCCTTTTTCACCTCTTTCAGTTCTGACAGGCGGGTTCAGAGTGAGAAAGAAACGTTTTCAATTGTTTTTGTTCTTTTTAGTATAGATTTATCTACGCCTCCTGCTTTTTTAAGGGAAAAACAAAGTGAATAGTATATAGGTATGACAAAATAAAGGTGTCGGAACAAAAAGAAAATGTATATATTTTGACATAAAAACGTCAAACATTAGTTTCTTTATGTGAATTTCTCTCCACCTCGAGCTTTTTGAGGGAAAAAAACAAACAAATATTTCCCCATTCTAGCTATTTGAAGCAGAACAGAAGTGGGAAAACGAGCATAGAAACAACTAATCCTAATTTTGGTCTCTTGCAAGGTACGTACTATAACATTTGGTAGCCGTTCTCATCCTATACAAGGATTGGTAGCCGATCTACAAGGGAAAAAAAAGGTGTATCAACGCCCGCCGTCCGATGCAGATCAAACGTCCAGCTCGCAGTACTGGAACATGGGCGCCGCGTACTCGCCCAGGTCCCCGAACAGGAACGTGTCAACCTCTGCGTAGGTCAAGCCCATGTCGCTTTCGTTCTCGAAGTCGAAGAACGTCTGCACGTCGTCCGGGAAACTGCACCGAGCCGGCGTGCCGCCGCCGCCAAACTCAGGCTGCTCCGGCAGCGGCGGCGGCGACAACTGCTGTGGGGGCGAATACGAGGACGAAGACGAACACGACGCTGACGACGGCGCCGCCGAGCTGCTGTCGCCGTCCGCCATCGCCAAAGCTGAAACCTGCTCCATCATCTCCTTGAACTTGGGCGACTGCAGCAGCAGGTCGAGCGCCGACGGCGTGGGCGCCGCGTGATGAGCCGGCGGCGGTCCCACCTGGTCAGGAAGCTGCTGCGTGCCGAAGGGGCAAGCGGTTTGGTTGCGCAGGTGGCCGTCGCGATCGTGGAAGTCCGCGGCGGCCGTGGTTTCGTCCAGTCCGGCGGCGGTGTCCGGGAGTTGGAACGGGGCGATTGGGGCGGCGTCCGTCGCGCCGAGGCCGTCACCGCCGGCGCCATGGCGGTGCCGGTGCCAGTGGTCGACGTAGTGGCTGATGTCGAAGTTGGTGACGGCGTTGAGGCCCCGGTGCTCGATCGCCGCGAGGTCGTACGCCACCGCCGCCTCCTCTTGCGTCGCTGCCACGAAGAATCGTCGAAATGGAGTAGTAAATAAGCAGTAAGAGTTCGATTCTTCCCAAAACCTCAGCACTTAGCACATTAGAACTTTCAGATACAGTTGAAAACAGCAACGTCTTGATCTAGTGACTAAAGTAAACAATCGAATTCACTTTAAACCAGTTTCCGACTTTAAGATTAGAATTTTTCTGGACACGTCCTCCGTGATGATCGCACCTTTTGACTTCAGTACTCAGCTAAATACAAACAGGCTACACATCAGCAAAGTTTCAGAAATGCGTGGAAGCAGCATCTCAAGTTCGATCTTTACATATATATATCTTTCTCTCAAAAAACAAAATCTGTTCATTTCCTCCATGGTTGGGAAGATGAAAGCCACCTATCCAGTAACGACACGAAACTAGCGTTGCCGTTGGGTAGAGTTTGGATTATCTGTATCCATATATGAAGTTACCCATCCCCAATTTAGATTATCTTGTCCATATCCAACAGGCAATGTTATCCCATGGGTATGAATAAATAATGGGGGGATTAGTAAGAGCATCTCCAGCTGTCTCCCATCCCTAATCCAACTAACGTATTGAGAGCGTTATTGGAAAAATAGTGCTCCAGCAGATCCCCATTATCTTTCCCCATTCCCAATAATTATTGAGACAAACCAATAATTATTGATTTTTAATTAGTAATTACTCTATACAGTTTTTCATCCACATTCACACTTCTTACATTCTGTATCGCGCCTCCCTTAACATAAAAATCAATATTTTTCATTACTTTCTCATATATCTCTACCTATTTCTAAATAGAGGATTGCTTATTCCTTATTTTTGTCATCCTGACAGGTGGGTCCCACCTATTGCGACGAACTGTAATCACGGTTCTAACTGTCGACATCGGTTTTCTAATTGGATTAGAGTCCTAATTGAATCCATCAATCTTTATCTCCTACCTCTCTATCCTTATCTATATATAATTTTACTTATTTATAAAGGAAGGAACGTTTCAACGGTCTGTCATATACATCTTACGATCGGATTAGACATACTTCATCTTGTCCCCTGATTGGATTAGGAGTAGTCCATTGTACACCGCAATCAGATTAGAAAAATCAAGTTAATTACTTTAACATGCTTAGAAAAATGATATAACAGACTTCATCCGTAGCAACACACAGGCAAGGTTGCTAGTATAAATGGTCTACATGGTGACACTGATGCGTATATACCTTAACTTATTATTTCTATGTTAACAATGATAAATTAACGTAATTTAGAATCATATGTCAGTTTAATTTAGGACTTTTTGGTAGGATAAACATGAAGATATAATTAGATTAATATTTAGGTGTTTAGTTTAGATTATCTTTAATAACAACATACATGGGTAATTTAGATACAAGTTTGAATGTCATTTAAGTTATCCTTTATAATGATATGCATGAGTAAATTAGATAAAAATTGTGGGGTTAATTTAAATTATTTTTTATAATGGCATGACTCGATAATAGATACATTTTTAGGATTTATTTTAGAATATTTTTATAATGATAGTGGTGGGTAACTTTTTAAAAATGTAATAGACCAATTACTATGGTTATTAGACTTTACATGATTGACATTTCTGATTTTTGTGAGAATTTCTAGGATTTGCCTTTTTTTCTAGTGTGTCTCCTAAAAACTAATGTGGAGTCTCCAATTAAAAAAATTAAGACTATATTTCTATCAAACAATTATGAGCTATCTCTCATTTGTTTAAATATTCGAACACAATACCTATATAGATATATACTTATTACTTTCATCCGATTGTGATGGATCTTTGTCAGTAATTACTCTATAATGTTTTCATACACAATTATAATCTTTAAATTTTCACTTTGCATCACATGTATGCCTTGAATTTATTTAATGAACCCTAAGTTTGAACTATAATCTATATTGTCATCACTTCCCCTATATATTTATAAATGACAATGCACATTATGTGTATATACCTTAATCACTATATAATATACCAATGGTGTATGAAATACACGATTTAGAATCTTATATTGGTTTATTTTTTTAATTAACGTGATTTGAATTCCAATGTAGGATCATGTTATTTTTAATAATGATATATGTGGGTAATATAGATATAAAGTAAGGGGTTACTTTAAGTTATTTTTAGGTATTCATAGTGGGTAATTTAGTTACAAATTTATGAGGTTATTTTAAATATTGTTTATAATGGCATAGTGGTAATTTTGATGAAGATTAGGGGTTACTTTGGTTTATTGTATATAATGGCAGAGGTGGGTAATTTTGATATAGATTTAGAATGTTACTTTAAGCTATTTTCATAATGGCATAGGTGGATAATTTTTTTAGAAAATATAATAGATCTATGATGATTTGAGTGTTTCAATTCATGGCTAGATGTTTTGCTTTTTTGTGAGAATTTTTAGGATTTCTCTTTTTTTCTAGAGTGTCCACCTAGGATTCTAGATGGCTTTATCTGGAGGCTTAAAAAAGAGCCTCCAATTAGTAATAGTAAGATTAGAAAATAGTTATTGGGAGAGAGCGCATCGAGTGTGGGTATGGATACTGGGTATCCAGTGGCATCGTTACACGAAACGGCTGCCTTTTGGATAACCCATGCTGAGTCACATGATAGGAATATGTTCTCGTCAGAGAAAGAATGCGCCCATGGGCCATGGGGTGGTAGGACTCACCGTAAGTGCCCAGGTAGAGGTACTTGTTGCCCAGCACGCGGCCGATCCTCGCCTCCCATCTCCCGTTGTGGTGATGCCTGCAAGAATGGAGCAAAATGTGTCAGCTCTGAATTTACTGATACATTTTCAGATTTTCATCAGTTCAGCAATCTGCAATCAGCAGAACCTTGTTGGTACTACCTCGCGACGCCTCTGTACTTGGAGACCCCTCTGGAGAACCCGCTGCTCCGCCGGCGCAGGGACCCGATGTACTCCTCCCTCGGCTGACCCTCCATCTCCTTCAGCTCCTCGTCGTAGCCGGACAGCTGCAGGGCGGTCTGGGAGTTCAGAGTCCGATTCGGCTGCGGCTTCGCGCTGAAAAGTGGAGAGGGTACGGGGAGAAGTCGGGCTCGCGCGCGTACCGGGAAGTTGAGGACGGTGCCGGGGCCCCAGTACTTGAGCGCCGCCAGGTCGTGCGCGCGCGCCGCCGCCTCCTCGTCGTCGTACGCGCCTGCGAACGCAGGAGAAAGTCAGACTTGAGCACCCAATGGCGCTTGGCAGCTGGCGGGCACGGCGGCGGCGCCTTCTCGTGCTGAGAATCGAAGAGCTCGCTCGCTTGCTCACCGAGGTAAACTGCTCGACACGCGCGGGGAAGGAACAATCCGGCCGCGGAGGAAGAAGCACCGAGCGACGGCATGCGGAAGGAGACAGAGGTCAATCGCAAACATGGGGACACATGGAGACAGTAACCGATTGGTGGTCGGAAGAGGGAGGGGATCGCGAGGGGATCGGGAGCCGCACCAACCTTGCTTGCCCTTCTTACCCCGCGCCCCGCTGCGGGCGTCCTTGTCCCAGAGGTGCGCCTCGAACCGCCCCGTCCACCGGTGCCTGCGCGCCGCCGGACCGCCGGCTCGATCAGCAGAGCAGAGGCAGAGGGGAAAATGCATAGGAGGAGGAGGAGCCCAATCAATCACCGTACCGAGTGACGCCGCGGTAGGCGGAGCTGCGCTGGGAGGGGCTGTCCCGCGGCCCGCTCTTCCTACGCGCTCGCTTCGGCGCCGGCTTGCCGCCGCGGACGCCCGTGGCGGCGCTGGGACGACCCTCGTCGACCGCGCCGTTCCTGCGAGGCTTGGCCATTGGAGAGACAGACAGAGGCACGGAGAGATGGTCTGGCCAGGCCAGCTCAGCCGGGGAGTGAGGGCGCTCGCTAGCTGCCCAAAGATGGAAACCCACGGGGTTTTTAAAGACGCGCAGCTTAGACCCTAGAGCGAGAGAGAGAGAGAGACCACAGACCACCGAGGTGGTGCCTGATGCGGCGGCGGGATCAACGCGAGCGTGCTATGTGAGAGAGAGAGAGAGAGAGAGAGAGAGAGAGACGAAGCGAGAACAGGGAGCCTCAGCCAGCCGGCAGCTGCCTCCTCTGCCTGCTTGACTCTGCTCGGCGATCTCCAGCTTCCCCTTGTCTCTTTCGCGGCTCGCTAGTTACCGCACGCGGTCGCATAGCAATTTTGGCGCCATCTCATCGGAGTTTACTTGCCGTGTCAGCATCTGCGCCCATGCCAGTTTGCTGAAACCCCAGTTCTGACGAACCCGGCTGCTCGCCGTACCACCGAACTCTGAACTACTCCTACTACCGAGTTCGTCACGCGTGCGGACGATGGCATTTGTCAGTTTCGGAAGAGGTTTGGTTTTGACTCCGGGTGGCACAGTGACGGAGCCGATGTCAATGTCGCCGTCAACCTTGTGCCAGGGTTACACAGCAAGGAAAAAACGGGAGAAATGCTGACTGAGAATAGAGCCGCTGTTGGAGTAAACGAACGGTAGGCGAATGATTCTGCAGACGGTGTGCCGAATCTGGCGGCAGCAGAGTTCTGAACGCCAAGGGTCTGAAACTCTGAATTTTGACACCGCGTGCAGATTACGAACTGCTGATCCACGGATGCGCTACTTGACCTGGCACTACTGCCCTACTGGCTTGCTGAGGCTTGACACAGGTGAGGTCAAATGTTGAGTGCCGCCACGCACCCGGGTTACCGGGGTCCAAACTGGAGGGTCCGTGCCTTGCCGGAACGCAAAACGGAACGGAAAGGTGCTAGCACTTGATTCAGAGATTTCAGAGGTCAGATGTCAAAGTTCAGAGCGAACTTCAGAATTGGGCGGCTCTCTTCTTTTTTTCACGCGCGCCGGGGACGTGTTTGGCATGTGGTTATTGTTGTAGCACCGGTTCTCTAAATTCTGACCCACCATAAATCCGAATGCTTTTCGGCTGTCACTTCCAGTGAGGCAGTGACATCCGAAAGCAGCTCATTTCTGAAAGTGATGACTGGGTTAATTTAAGGTCTCTGATCCGATTTAAAATGGTTGATCATGCACATCTGTTTTGTTTTCATTTAAGCGACGACGGGGGTATAAAGAAAATACAAACACAGAGAAAGAAAGAGAGTGAATAAAAGTGTCTAAAAAAATTGAATAACAGGTGCGTCCAGTTTGGCAATCTTTGCGTGAGATCGTCCTGGGGGAACTTTTCTACTAGTGCTGTTCAACAGGAGCTGACCAAGTGCTCATGGGAAAGATATGGTGCCTGTTTAGTTTGGGAAAAAAGTTTACGAATTTTACTGTAGCAATTCTAAACCTAAGATTAGGAGGACTAAACACGATCTAATTATAAAACTAATTACACGGATGGACAGGAAATCGTGAGACGATTCTATTAAGCATAATTAATCCGTCATTAGAGATTATTTACTGTAGCACGACGTTGTCTAATCATGACCAAATTAGGCTCATTAGATTCGTCTCGCAAAGTTACCGGGGTTTATATAATGGGTTTTGTCATTAATACACGTTTAATACTCCATGCATGTAAGATTCCCTTGATGAATAGTGAAGTTTGATGAATAGTGAAGTTTGGGGTAGGAACTAAACAGGGCCGCCTCAGTGGACCTTGGAAAGCACAACTGCACAAGTATAGAAGAGATGCTAAAGTTTGAGGTTTGGCAGGCCTATTTCTAGTCATCTCTTTCTCATGGTCAAGACCCCCTCTTTTCCACCTTCGTGCACTAGTTGTTTACTCCTCCACATGCTTGAGACAGTTCATGCTTTATTCACTAGCTGGAAATGCAAATGGATAAACAGGAGGAGACAAATATATTTTTGCCAGATTTCCTTAAATGTTCTGAAGAAAATAAGCTATAGTAGTAATAAATATGCAGCGACCATCATCTTCTGCCATCGTGGGCACAACTTTATGGCATATCCGATCAACCCCCAACAGATTTTTGCCGTCAAAAGTAATGACCACTTGTGTTCATCAGTAACCCCTAACTATAGAAATTCAATTAGGTTCGCTGAAAGCAACTGTAGGCCATGATCTTAGTATACCTGGAGCAATTTGGCCTGCAGTTTCTTTGAAAAGCAAAAGAAAAAAAAAAGGTTGCGGTTTTCTCTAATTTATACTAGCCGATTTTGACATCAAAAACAGCCGTCCAGGACCTTTTCTAATTCCGGCTGTTCTGATCAGATTCAGACCATGATGTCGGCTGATTTGGTCCCGATCGAACACTGCTAACCCGTCGAAATCGGGCAGATTCGTGAGCTCGTGCGCGCAATTGATAGCTCAGAAGGATCGGCGCCCATGCCACGCAGCAGCATGTCGACCAGTTCTCCAGCTGAATTGGAGAAAGTCTTTGCTGGTTCGCAGTTGGCGGTTGCTGGGTTGTAACTTGTAACCAGCCAGCTGCCCATGACAGGAGCGTTGCAAAGAGGAGGCATGTAGCCGTCACGTACCTGTGCCCATCACCGGGAAAAAGAGATAGTACTCCCTCAGTCCCTCTGTTCCTAAATGTTTGAGCACTCGTCTCATTAAAAAAATTATGTTTTTTTTTGAATCGAGGCATCCCCCATTTCCACCGATATTCAGACACAAGAGTTGTGACAGAATAAGAAGCCGCAGCAGAAGGGGGAAAGCATCATCATGGCAATGACCTGAGTCAAGCCACTGACCATGATGATAACCTCGCACAGACCATCACCAAGATTACAGTACTAAGAAGTCCAAAAGCTAGCTACCAGACAGCAAGAGCGAACTAAAGTATATGTTGAGGCACAGCCATCATCCAGGGGCACATCACTCAACCCAGCTGATCAGGTCTCCTCCTCTTCCTCTTGCTCATCCTTAGGTGCAGGCAGCAGTCTTGTGTTCGCATGCTGCTGCGAAGATAGCATCCGACATGCCATTGCGAGCAGAACATTGATCCCTTCTTTCACCGAGTCCTGGAAGTCGTCCTTGAAAAGCCCTGTCCAAAAAGACATTAGTGAGCAGGCATAACACAAGATTTCAGCAGGGTGTTTGGGGTATTTCCTTCAAAGCACGCCTTATTCCTGGTTTTCCAAATCGCCCAACAGATAGCAGCAAGACCAAATGTGTGAATTGTACTACCATCAGGCAGCCATTTTTGAATCCAATTCCAGTATTGCTGCATCGATTTAGGGATGTCATTGGCTCCAATACAAATAGCAACCATTCCCCAGATTGCTTTAGATACCATACATTGGAACAGCAGATGGTCAACAGTTTCAACACAGTTGCAGAATTGGCAAGTGGGATTGCCAACCCAATTCCTTTTTCTCATGTTATCTTTAGTTAGAATAGCATTCTGAGCAGCTAACCATAAAAAGATCTTAATTTTATATGGAATCTTTGACTTCCATATCTTACTGAAGTTTTCCCCATTGTCAGATTCTATGAGGTGTTCATAAACTGATTTGACAGTGAATCTTTTCTTTGCTCCCCATTTCCAGTAATTCTCATCAGTGTTTTGAGTCAAAGGGAAGTTCATTGCAATATGTTTCAAAGCCAACCATTGCTCATGCAAATAACTAGGTAGCCATCTTCTAAAGTTGACCTCCCCATTACACTGCCTGAACTCATCAACTGTCATAAATTTTGTATTGCATAGCTCGAAGAGAACAGGATGAGAGGCATATAAAGGTGTGTTGTCACACCAAGGATCACACCAGAAAAGAGTGTTTTTCCCATTTCTTATTGAGATTGCTCTTCCTTGCAAGTAAATGTGTTTGATTTTCATTAAATCTTTCCAAACGGGTGAGTCACCCATTCTGACTTGTACTTCCCTAATTGATCCATGGTTTAAATATTTAGCTTTAATAATATCTTGCCAAATACCAGACTCATTTTCCAACTTCCACCACCATTTGCATAAAAGACTTATGTTCATTTTCCTGATATCTTTAACTCCAAGGCCTCCTTTCTTCTTACTTTTGCATATAACCTCCCATTTAACCAGGTGATATTTTCTTTTCTGGCATCCCCCTTGCCAGAAGAAAGTTCTTCTTTGTTTATCAAAAGATTCAATCACTGTTTTTGGGAGCAAGTATATTGACATGTGATATATGAAAGAACTGGACAGGCTGGAGTTAATCATGATAGTTCTACCAGCAATGGACATTGTACCCCACCATCCAAATATCCAGTTTCTTTTTATTTTTTTTCTTCAGTGGTGCCCAATCTGCTACATGAAGCTTACTTGGGCTAACTGGCACCCCTAGGTATTTGATAGGGAAATGACCCACTTGACAGTTAAACAATTCAGCATATTGTATTTCTTTTTCATGATCTCCATTAATCATCACCACCTCACTTTTCTCAAAGTTGATTTTAATCCCAGACATAATCTCATACAGATACAAGAGGAGTTTAATATTTCTCGCATACTCAATGCAGTCTTTTAGACAGATGATAGTATCATCCGCGTATTGCAAAATTGCAATACCTTTGGGGATCAGAGAATCAGCTAGACCTACCACAAGGTTATTGTGTTGTGCATGTTTGGCCATCCTTGTTAAACAATCTGCTGCAAAGTTAAACAAGATAGGGGACAAGGGGTCACCTTGCCTTACTCCCTTATGACTGACAAAGTATGGACCCATCTGATCATTTAGTTTTACACTTACTGTTCCTCCCGAAAGGACTTGACTGATCCACATACACCATTTGATTCCAAATCCTCTCAATTTGAGACATTCAAGTAGAAATGCCCAGTTCACTTATCGTAAGCTTTTTCAAAGTCCAGTTTAATAACAACACCCACTTCCTTTTTCTGTTTTGTTTCATGCAGAACTTCATGAAGAGTCATAATACCCGTCATGATATTACATCCTTTCATAAAGGCAGTTTGTTCTCTAGAGATCAACCGCTCTGCATATGGTGAGATTCTCATAGTCAACACTTTTGTAATCCATTTGTATATACAGTTCAGCAGGCAAATTGGCCTGAATTGCTGAATCTTGTTAGCATCATTAACTTTAGGTAGGAGAGTAATGATACCATAGTTGAGACGCTCAACCTTAAGCTTCCCTTGATGAAAATCCTCAAACATTTCCAAAATATCAGATTTGATTATGTCCCAACAAGTTTGATAAAATTCAATAGGTATGTTATCAGGACCAATAGCTTTGTTTTTTCCATTTGGAATAGAGCTTCTTTTATTTCCTCTTCAGTGAAGGGTTTACAAAGCATAAGATTATCATTCTCATTTAGGTGATCTTCTCCAGCCCACATATTGCTATCCAGTGGTATAGCATTCCCTAAGGCAGGGTCAAACAAGGTTTTATAGTATTCAGTTGCATGTGCCAAGAGTTCTTTATTCCCTTCAATAATGCCATTTTCAGATTGGAGAGAGAATATAGTGTTTTTCCTCTTCCTTCCATTAGCAATTCTATGAAAGAAATCAGTGTTGTTGTCACCTTTTAGAAGCCAAGTTGCATGTGATCTTTTGTACCAATATGTCTCCTTTTCTTCAAAAATTCTCATTAATTCAGCTCTCAGTCGAGATTTAACTTCAGCTTGCTCAAAAGAGAGGAGCCCTTCTTCTTCCAAACCTTCTAAGTCTGCAAATTCAATGGATGTTTCTTTTTTTTTCCTCCTGATCTCACCCTGCAGGTTGAAACCCCAACCCTTAAAGAACTGCTTAAATTGTTTTTAACTTTATTTGAATTCTGTCAAATGCTGAGTCAGCATGACAGTGTTGGAACCATATTTTTCACATTTGTCAGGAAATCCTCATGCTGGATCCAGGAGAGCTCAAATCTGAACTCAAGGAATCTCAATGGAGGGTTGGTATCTGTGCTTAAAATAAGAGAATTGTGATCAGACACTTCCCTAGGAAGCTTGTGAACCATTACTCTAGGGAAGAGATCTTCCCATTCTTTACTCATTAAATATCTATCAAGTTTAACCAGTGTAGGGTCAGCTTGGTTATTTGACCAGGTGTATTTTCCACCGGACATGACAATTTCAATCAATTCATAAGTTGAGATGATAGAATTAAAAATTTCAGAATGTCTGTTGTTAGCACCAGTATTCTTATTCTTTTCAGAGGGAAATCTCATGACATTAAAGTCTCCACCCACCAGATAAGGTTCTTTGGATTTGCTACAGAAGGAGGACAGTTCTAATAGAAAGGAGTCTTTATTCTCCTCCTGAGCTGCTCCATACACACATATGAGATTCCATTTAGCCTTCATTTGTTTGTCCCAAAGGTTCAATTGAAGCATAAATTCACTTTCCACAAAAGCTCTTAAATCCAACATGTCTATTTTAATTCCGACAAGGATCCCCCCAGATTTACCTCTGGAAGGAGTCCATTTCCAGAGGTAATCTTGGAAGGGATCAAACTGCTTAAGAGTGTTGTCATCAATGTCCATTTGCATTGTTTCTTGCAAACCAATGAAATGAAATCTATTTTCCTTGATGATATCTTCAAGAAAGGATGAGACACCAGCATTTTTGATGCCTCTACAATTCCAAATGAGGCCTTTCATTTTTTAACTTTTTTTATTATTTTTCTTTGGTGGTGTCAAGGCATCAGGGAGTCCCTGTGAACCTTTTCTACCACCTTTCTTTAGAGCAGGAAGTTCCTTGCTCTTGCCTTTTTTCTTTTTTGGACCAGAGAGAGATAATCTGGCCATATATTTTCCCTTTCTTTTAGGGGTAATGATCACCAGATTTTCAAATTTAGTTAACTCCTCCTCAATCTCTTCCTCAGAAATTACATCAAGTAAGTTAATGTCATTCTCCTCACAAATAGTAGCATTAACTCCAAGATTATCTTTAAATTTATAGCTAAAGAATGTCTAGCCAACTCAAGGTCCTGAACTAAGTTAATAGTATCAAAGCAATCAGCCTCAATAGAAACTCCCATACCAGCAGCAAGATTTGTAATTTCATTTGAATTTAGAGCAGAAAAGGAATTGGCAGAGTTCAGGTTAGTACCTTCAAGATTCCTCTTTCTCCCCATCTCTGCAATCTTGTCATGGGTGGTCAACATGATATCTTTATGTAGTCTTGGGCACCTCCTTCTTTCCTCCCTCTTGCTTCCTTCTGCTCGCACCTCCTTAATGCATTCAGCTTGGCATTCAGCATCTGGATCAGATGACTATCTGAAAGTGCATCTAGGCCCTCAAGTAGATTTTGGTGAATTGAGTGACAAATCGATTAAAAGACTAACTTGTTTGTTTAAGTGCATGAGCAGGGATCTATTCTTATAGTTCATTTACAGTTTATATGCTCATGATATATATGTGTTTATTAATCAAAGCAAGCAAGTATGATCCCATGATTTCTAGAATGTTGAAAATGGCATGTCATTGGTATTCATGATGGAGACATAGTTCTATGATTTATATATGGTCTCTAATTGCTTAAGATGGACAGTCATTAAAATATTGGGATGATAGTTTCAAACAAGTATGCTTGGATCACTATTGGTCTTATGCCAAGGATGGTTTTTGGACAAGGCATGAGACACTATCACTATGATGAAGATAGAGATCCATGGATCAGTTGAGAAAAGAAGAATTATTGCATAAGATTGGATATTGCAATAAGATTGGATAGTGCAAGACTTCATGCATGTATGATAAAAATGACATGAGCATATGTGTTACATATTGGTCTTCAATTGGAAGATTGCATTATGTGGGATATTCTTTGTCAATCAAGAACAAGCATTTGAAGATTCTTTCAAGTGGAATTCATTCAAAGGCAAAGCAAAGTCAACTTGATGATACAAGGGTAAGTGATGAAGAAGCAAATCGAGATGACTAGAGCGAGGGACTAAGCAAGCTAAGGTGCAAATTGCTAGGGTGAAGCATCTAGTATCCGGGGTGTGTTCGAAGTATCATATCCAAGTCTCATCAAGAAAAGCAATGCAATGCATATATATGTTATGATTGATAAAGAGGGTGACCTAAGGATTAAAGTGAACTCAAATATAAGTTATGGAAAATCCTAAGTCACTAGCTCAAGGTGGATATGCTCAGTTGAAGATACAATGTTGAAAAGCCGTCAAAGAAGTGATTGATCAAGTATTGGCATGATCATTGACATACAAGCTCAAGTAGTTGAATTATGATCTATCTTACGTCTTGAGTATAGGTATGCCGTACTATCAAGAGGGATGCAACATTGGTTGAATGACAATCTCCAAAAGTGCTCAAGTGAACCCTTGTGAGTTTAACCATGAGAGATCCTAACTTAGTGGGGGTTCCCTAGGTAAACCGGTTTTACCGGTTTTGGGAACCGGTTAAACCGGTTTATGTGGCCTGAGCGTCTAACGGCTAGTTTGTTTGAAATCCGGTGAAACCGGTTTTGGTAACCGGTGAAACCGGTTTTCTCTGACAGAAAAACGGCTAGTTTTTGGTGGGATGGGTATTTATACCCATGAGCTCCTCATTGAGGGGCTGCTGGTTCTTTGGCGTCCCTTGCATATTCCTGAGGCCAGCTGAGCTCTGCCCAACCTCTCTTTGTGAGATTTGAGCAATCCTTGTGAGATTCTTGAGTTGGGTTGAGAGAGTGACTTGTGTGTGAGCATTGGAGAGCAATCTATTCCTTGAGCACTTGTGGTTTCGTCGATCAGCTGTTGAAGCATTTGTTACTCTTGGAGGTTCTTCCTCCTAGACGGCTAGGCATTGCCCGGTGAGCTACCGAAGTGTGTGGTGAGCCACGGGATCGTTTGTGAAGGTTTCACCTCGCCTCCGCAAGGGAAGAGGTCACTTAGTGGAAGGAGGAGATAGCTTGACCTTGGGTGGTCGTATAAGCTTCCTCAACGGAGAGTAGGATTCACCGTGCCGTGGTGGCTGCTTGGTGCGAGCGGTGAATCCGAACTTCGGGAGAAAAATCTCGTCTCTTGGTTTGAGCTCTTTCCTCAATTTGTCTTTTCTAGCATATTACTTGTGCTTCCGCTACGATCTACTTTGGTGTGTTGAGCTGTGTGCAGGAGCTTCATTGGAACACTTGGAAACATCCCTGGAAGCTTCACACCATTTGTGGTTTGTGCTAGAATTCGTAGAGGGCAATTATACTTGTTGGTGTCATCTGTGTGAAACCGGTTTTTCCGGTTTCCCAAACCGGTTTAACCGGTTTGTGGGTTGACTGTTGGATTTAGTTTTTGTAATTTGCAGATTCGCCTATTCACCCCCCTCTAGTCGACATCAAGGTCCTTTCACTATCCTTTAATGGCTTTAGAAAGTTGTATGATATCAATAGGTACACTGCCAGATTTCTCTCCTTCCACCATTTTGTCAAATGAGGAAATCACCAACTCTCTTTCCTTATCTTGAAGAATTTGTTTGTGAATAGCAGAGTGCTCACTCTCTTCATATCCCATAAGCCAGGTTTGGGAGCTGTCACTAGTGTTATTTTTCCTGTGTTCATGTTCTTGAAGCATAGCCACTTGAACTTCAAAATCCTCACTATCATCACTATCCACCCAGTCTTCAGCCACATCATCTATCTTTTGGCCCAACTCTGTATCATCAGTCAGTTGAACTTTCCCTTTGCCAATGGGTTCAACAGCCTTATAGCTATTTATAGTATGAAACTTGCTAGGAGCTGAATGAGAAGAGGTGTTCTTCACCTCTTTGGTATTGCCTTTAGAAGGAGTCTCCTTGTTGGATAAGCCAGTAGCTGTGTCAGTATTGGGGGCAGTTTCACTTCTCCTATCCAGTTTCATTCTTTTGGAGCTAGGTTGAGCATTTGAATCACTAGATTGGACAGCTACTTTGGTAGGGTTATCACTGTTCTTCTCTTCAATCTCTCTCAAACATGAAGTCATAAATCATCAGCCCCAGAGTTCCTTCAGCTACAGCAGGAATCTGAGTCAAATCCCTGCAAGCCAGCTTGATTCTCACATATTCTGGTTTATTCCTGGTTCTTTCATCAACAGCTATCACCTTACCCACCAATCCACCTACTTTAGCAATGGTTCTAAGAAACCTCTGATCAGAAGGGATTCCTTTAACTCTAAACTAGCCAGTCTATAACTCCCCTTTAGCCCCAACAGCAGAAGACCATGGGGTGACAACAATCTGAGCATCAGCTTCCTTCATACCAAGGCTCTTGAAGCTACTATAGACTTGTACCATTTTAGCATCTGGGAATCGCATGATATATCTTGTATCATCAATCTTTCTAGCTGTCCATCTCCAGACAGAGTTGGTAGTAGCTTTCTTGAACTCCAACTCAATTTGCTTAGATGTAGCAGCACCAGCAGTTACAGAGATAATAGCAGTGCTTGATTTCTCCCTTGCAATCTTAGGGTCTTTATGCTCTTCAATGAAGAAAAAGCTCTGATTCTCAACTTGGGCTGCACACAGTTCAGGACCAAGATTCCACAGGGGCTCCCTTTTGCAATCAACAGTGATATGATTATTGTACCCACAAATCTCACATGGTTGCCATCTCAGGCATTCATCAGTAGAGTGATTTTTCAGACCACAAAAGTTGCAACCCTGAGGATTGGTGTTGTTAGTGTTTACCTCGGCATTACACTACTACAGCAGGAGCATCACAGGCGGTTCGGTTGCCCACATCACAGGCGGTTTTCAAAAGTGGCGCTGGTTAAGTGGCGCTGATAATCGCATTTTCACAGTCGGTTTTTAACCGGCTGTGAAAACTGATTTTCACAGCCGGTTTTTCTCTTGAACCGGCTGTGAAAATAGTTTCACAGCCGGTTTTGAACCTTGGAAACCTTCTGCGTCAAGCGCTATCACAGCCGGTTTTTTGTCAAAAAACCGGCTGTGAAAGTGCATTTTCACAGCCGGTTTTCTTCCAACCAAAACCGGCTGTGAAAGTGCATTTTCACAGCCGGTTTTCTGCAAATAAAAACCGGCTGTGAAAGGGCATTTTCACAGCCGGTTTGAACCGGCTGTGATATGTTTTTCCAGAATAAAAAAATAATTAGAATGTCTCAATTTTCACAGCACAATAATTCACAAATATATAATGCATTCACAATTCATCACCAACATAGTACATTTGCAATCCATATATCAACTTTATTACATGAAGTCTAATCTCATGTCACTTACACAAGCAGAGTCACAATACATAATGCACTATCAGTCTACAATGTGAGCCATAGAATTCCTCGCAGTCTGAAAAATATTGGGGAACAATTAGTACAAGAGCTAACTAATAGCATGACACATAGTAAATCCAATATTTTATCAAATGCAAACTAGCAAGAAGAAAAATACATACTCAGGTGGATGAAAAACATCTGCTGCTCTTGCCATTTGGCCTTCTGGTAGTTCACTCCAAGCCTTCTGGTATGTCACCTCAAGCCTTGAAGCAATATGCACGCATATATAAGAGAAGCAAATGGTAGAGCACAAACATCTGAGTGTTTCATTTGAAGTACTCACATTTTCTTGTAGTGCTAAAAGGCAGTATCACACATTTGAAGCAACTTTTGATAAAAAAACACTTGTGTTCTGCAACATAAGAATCTGAATCAGTGCATTAATAATTTAAGTGTTATCCAAAATTTTTTGCATGGAGATATACATAGCTTGGTTCCAGTGCTGGAGATATACATAGCTTGATCTCTTTATACAAGAGAGCTGGATGATCACACAAAGGGAGAACCTGAAAAGGCAACTTGAGCTAGTAACCAACCATGAATCAAACCTTCATCAGTCATTGCATAGAGTAACCACAATACAAGGAACACGACCTACAATTGTGGTCCCAATATTTCTGCAGTTAAATGAAAAGGAGCTCACTGACCATTGGTTAAATTAAGTAATAGTACACTTAGAAATAACCCAGAGATTAAAATAACTACTAGTACACTGAATTTATTTCTATATACCTAAGTGGATAAAGCATGCACAGATCATATGAGCAAGCAGCTACACTACCCAACAAGTACTCAATTCCTGATGTCCAGCAAATAACACGCATATTTAAGGAACAAATGGACAAGCATATACAAGTTCAATGATGGACTACTGCAAAACATGGTTTCCACTTTGGTGAGTTTCTCTAGCAACATAGTCAATGCTCTAAAAAACACAGTAAAAAAACACAGGCAGTCACTATATATGCCTCTGAAGTCTGAAACGAATATATACAGCATGGAATTTAATCTTCGTTCAATCTAGTATCTAAAAAGTTCATTGTTTATGCTGCAATAAAGAAGCATGTACAATAAAATCTAAAAAGTTCATTGTTTATGCTGCAATAAAGAAGCATGTACAATAAAAAATAGATTGAATATTACCAATTTTGGAAATAACATGAGTTGATAGAGCAATTTAGAGCAATTGCTTTGTTCTCATTGAACTTTTACTTTTAACCAACCATAAGGGACCAAAGTTGCTGCTAATAGCTATCAAATAGGCAAACAACACTAACTTATTATCTGCATCTCAACCATTTAACAGTCGCACCAACCTTTGTGTAACATGGATAGCCATCCATATTTCTATGTTGTTAAGTGACACCAACAGATCATAGCTAAGGAATGTACATTATGCTTGTATATCAGATGTAACTGTAAAAACTAGAAACTCAAGCAGGTACTATACATCGATATATTTCTATGTACGAAGTATGTGTGCCCAATTCTAAGAATGGTCCACAACACAAAAAAAGAGAAACTATTTGTAACATAGGTTTATATCAGGTTGCAATAGGACAATTTCATAAACTCATTGTAATTGAGCACATAAACATTGGTTATATTTTCATGTTATTAACTGAATAAATCAGAAATCCACAAATTGCAACTAAGTAAACTTGAATGTATTAAAGGATAGACAAGGCTACAAGGCTAATAGTACCCGGAGTGCAGAAGCTCATGTAGGGAACAACACCAAAGTTGGAAATGAACCCTCCTATCTTCTCAGCCCGGCCAGACTTTAGATGAAGAGTGAATAGTCCATTATCTGTCCATTATCTGTCCATTATCTGCCCGGCGGGGATGGGGAAGGCCGGCGGTGGCAGCGGCTGGGGCGGTGTGCGGCCGGCGAGCGGGCACGGCGGGCGCG
>CM014275.1:14034642-14058389 GCA_004135705.1 Alloteropsis semialata
GCATCTTAGTACTGAAAACCTAAGGTACACTCTACACTGTCAGTCTGTGTCTTAAACTTTGCTCCTGTCACATACTTTCATCACTATTATGTACCATTTTTCAAAATCATGTCTTCATTATGTTCTACATTTAGACTCGTTCGTTCCCATTCTGAAAGAATACGCAAGTACAGAATCCTAGAAATAAAGTTTGGCGCATGTGTGTTGGGCAAACGGAACATTTTGATTTTACTTTATCCAGTTTGGCACAAGTGTATTTTGCTAACAGAAAATTTTTAATGACTTTAGTGTTTAAATCAATACTAAAGGTAATCACATTTGCAAGCTGACACGAAACACAAATAAGTTACATCCGAACCTGCAGTTATTTTGAACAAATTTTGACAGGAAAAATACTTTGCCCTGGTATATGCAATAAGTTGTACGCGAAAACGGCAAGGATTTAAATACAGGCATGCTTCATTATGGGCAAGAAACAAAAACCTGCTTGAAGATCGTGCTTGATCCAGAGCCTTCTAGTCCAACCAGTAAAAGTTTCTGAGCACTTTTCTGCTGCAGGTAATCTGGAACAAACCAGTAAAAATCTGCTGCAGCTGATAAATGGGTGCGCCATTTTCACAGGCGGTTTTTAAGAAAAACCGGCTGTGAAAATGCATTATCACAGCCGGTTTTTCTTAAAAACCGGCTGTGAAAAAAGCCTGCAAATGTCAGGTTTTGTCAGATATAAAACCGGCTGTGATAGGTGATTTTCACAGCCGGTTTTTTAGCCGAACCGGATGTAAAAACCTAGCCCTTTTCACAGCCGGTTCGGCTAAAAAACCGGCTGTGAAAACCACCTATCACAGCCGGTTTTTCCTTTCCCAGCCGTAGCACTAGAAAAACCGACTGTGATAATATTTTCTGCGCCACTTTCAAAAAACCGGCTGTGAAAATAGTGACTTGAAAAATGGTTTCTGTAGTAGTGTTAGTATGGCCAGCACCAGGGCCTCCTGGATGGCCTTGCTCTGCGCAATTCCCTCTTACTTCAGCCGCCTTGCTAGATTCAGGACCAGTTTTGCCTTCAGTTGCATCTTGCCGCAGATCCCATCTAGATGTGTCTTCTCCTTGGCCTCCAATCTTGCTAGCAGCCTTCTCCCAGTTACCAGTCCCCCTTTCCAGATTTTCAACTCCTTCCTGATGATCACTTCCAACGCCACCTTGAGCAAATTTATGGCTCCCATTGTCATCCCCATGGAACTCAGCTTCACCCTCCACATTAGCATACTCTTCAGCACCCCTTCCCCTTCCTCGCCCACGGCCACGCACACCATCAGGCTCTTCCCGTTGCCAAATGTTGTTCCTCACCCCCGTTCGACCAGATCCCCTTCCCTGACGGCCCGCACCAAATCCTTCCCGATGGAAACCCCCTCCGTTGCCGCCTTGATAGACCATGGCTACCGGCGCATACACCGCCTTCAAAGCTTGAGCATAGGATTTTCGACCACTCTCTACTCCAGATTGCTTCGATTTGAAGAAGAATCCCAGAAATTTTGAGAGATTTGGGAATCTATGGTTTGCGAGGCTGTGGATCGCGGGGGGAGAGGGGCAGGAGAAAGGGGCCGGGATTCCCTCGGTCTGAGTCAGATCAGGGAAAACCACCCTCGAGTTCTCCGGGACCCGCCGCGCAGTCTCACCATCGTCTCCAACCTCCGGATCAGCGCCACGCGTCGTGGTCGACGGACCGGATCCCAAAACACCCCTCGAATCGAAGCAAGCCGGTGGTAAGCGAATCCATACCCGAGATCGAGCTCCCGCCACCGGGCCGAACCCAGTACGATGAGGATCCGAGACGTTTCGCGACGCAATCGTCCGCGCCGCCGTGACGCCGTGGCATCTCGCCTGAGAACTCGATGACACCGACGAGGAACCGCCTCGCTCCTGATTCGTGCTTGTTCTCCAAACGAGTTCGATTGGCGCCACCTTAAGCTTCACGCGATCGGCCTCAATGGAGTCGAAGGGGAACCAGGAGGCGGCTCGATCCAGCCGATGAGTCCGCGTCGATGTATCGACGGGGAGGGCGCAGGGGCGCTCCGTGGAAGCCGCCATCCTCTCTTCAAAAAATTATGTAAATATAACTTTTTGTTTTTTTGTCAAATATATACTTTAAGCATAGCTTATCTGTTCATAGATTTGCACTAATTTTTATAATAAGAAGAATAGGCAAACGTGTCAAAAATCAGCTTTGACAAACATTTAGGGACGGACGGAGTACTTTGAATTCCATCGCCACTGGTGGGTGAACCGGGGGGCTCCTATATGTCTTGTGGAAGGCGGGGAAGCTATCCATCTTCCAGCCCAACAACGGCCCATCCACCGGTTCTTCCTCGTCTCCGGCCGGCGAGCCCCTCCGCCCCCAGCCCCGCCGCCGCCCCGTCATGCCCGTGCCCACCTCCACCCCGCCTCCGACCCTGCCCACCGGATGTCCTGCCCTGCCCGGCCGGCGGCGCTACCGCCGCCGCCTCCGACCCTGCCCACCGGATGTCCTGCCCTGCCCGGTTAGCGCCGCCTTGCCCTCCGCCGGCCAACCCGCGGCCGCCGCCGGGCCTGCCGCCGCCCCCGACCTCCCTCTAGGTCCGGAGGTGATTGGATTCCTTCCCTAGCAACCCCCAACCCTAACCCCTAACCCTAACCCTAGCCCCGAGTTGGCCGGCGGCGAGCGGCGGCGGCGGCGCGCGGGGCGAGCGGGCGCGGCGGCGCGCGGGGCGAGCTGGGAGAGGAGAAGACGATCCGACGGCTGAGATCGCGTGCACGAATCTCAAACACCGGAAGTTAATGGGAAAAAAAATCTTCCGGAAGATATATAGGATTTCCGGGGTGAACCGTGCGAATTTGAGTAGAGCCAATTAACTGATCTGACGAAAAAATTCTTGCAGTTTTAGGTGACCGACCAGGCCCGTACGTTGCTCCGTGCAAGAAACGTCCATGTGTTATTAGGTGTATGATCTCCAGGCTAAACGCAATTGCCACGCGACTGATCCATGTCCAATCAATAAACTTTTGTATTTCTCATTTTACAAATGTTTCTTTTTAGCACAATACTACGCATCAGTCCACATGAAACAGCGATGGGAACGATGTCTTGGAATGTACCTGAAGATTCAAGGACCAGCTGGATGTTGGAGGCAGATGACAAAGTCTTTTGCATGACTGTAGCAATATATCCACCTTTCTTATTTATGGTTCAGAATACTATATCCATTGATCTTTTGGGTTGCATCGATGATGCCTTCCAGACAGCGCAGGGCTGGCTGCTTATGAAAATAGCTAGGCCACGCATAGACGTATGGTGGATCCTTTCTAGGTTGAGAGGCAGCGACACCAGCTGCAGAAACAACTTCTGAATCAAACAGTTGATTCGACCATTCCATGGGTGCACACAGAAGTTTCAAGCATGGTCCTTAGGAATTGCTGCAGTACTGGCATTGTACGGTGGTATCTGTGGGAACTTTTTGGGCATGTCACCAGATACTCTGATTTGTCGAGAGAGAGTGGAAGACTCAAAGCCCCTGCTAGTTGCGACTGTGTCTGAGTCCTTGGGTTAAAGTTTAGTCCTTGTCACATCAAACATTCTTATGGTAATTAGAAGAATTAACGTGGGCTAATTATAAAACTAATTACAGAAGTCCTGGACTAATTCGCGAGACGAATCTATTAAACCTAATTAATCCATCACTAGCAAACAATTATTGTAGCACCACTTTGTCAAATCATGGACTAATTAGACTTAATAGATTCGTCATTTAAATTAGCTTTCATCTGTGCAATTAGTTTTGTAATTAGTCTATATTTAATTCTCTTAATTAGTATCGAAACATCCGATTTGACAGGGCTAAACTTTAGTCCTGCAGGATCCAAAAAAATGAGAAACTCGGACCGTGTGATTTCACATTTTTTTTCATATTATGTGTGTGTGCAGATCGAGTTTTTATTTGAAATTTTACATAGATGTAGATAATGTCTTAGCAAAATCATGATTTTTTCCTGTTTTTTCCATGACTTTTTGAGGATACCTGGAAGTAACTGAGATGTAATGTAGCAAAGGGTATCTGCAGCACAATCCCACTAGTGCCCTTGTCCAAACCCCGCCTTTATCTTCTTCACTTTATCTATATACATATGGGATACAATTGAACATGCCAGCAGGTGAATGCCTGCGCAAACAACCTTGCAAGTTACAGCACATGCACATTTTGCATAGCGTTAGATGTAACAATGTGAACCGTGTTCAAGTTCCCTAGTTTTCACTGTATTGTTTGACGGAGATCTTTAAACAGGAAAGGGTTCGCCTTTGTTTTGCCGTGCCTTGAAAAATTGTGAAGCATGCGACTCTGTGTCTCCAGTTTCTAAAACCTGAACTGCCATGGATCGCCTCAAGACACGCTTCAGATGGCACAAGCCTGACAGAGCTATATGGAGAAGGACAAAGCCGCCTGTTGCAAAAGTTTTGCATTATTAGAGAGGGTAGCTCTATACAGGGAAAGATAACAAATGTCAATGAGGACTGTAGGCGGATAATTATCTCTAGGCTTAGTATTTCTCATTTATTTATTTTTTATAAATGGGCGCAAAGAGATGAAACAGTGGCAGTCAACATAAACTTTCCTAGTAGAAGAGCACATGATCTAGGGGGCCTGTTTAGTTGGTGAAAAATTTTTGCAAAATTTACTGTAGCAATTATAAACCAAAGATTAGGAGAACTAAACATGATCTAATTATAAAACTAATTATACGGATGGACGCGAAATCGCGAGACGAATCTATTAAGCCTAATTAATCCATCATTAGAGCATGATCTAATTATAAAACTAATTACACGGATGGACGTGAAATCGTGAGACGAATCTATTAAGCCTAATTAATCTATCATTAGAGATTGTTTACTGTAACACGACATTGTCTAATCATGGCCTAATTAGGCTTAATAGATTCGTCTCGCAATTTCACCTGGGGGTTATGGAATAGGTTTTGTCAGTTATGCACATTTAATACTTCTAATCCGTATTTAAACGAATTTACTGTAGTGATGAAAAAAGTTCGCGAACTAAACAGGGCCTCGGATCATTTGGCATAACATTCAGCAGTTCCTGGTGAAGTCTACAGTCTACACCATGCATGTCAAAAGCAGCACATAGCAGTGCTGGGATCAGTGAAGATAATTTATGGTTGTATTCCGATTTTAATGAAAGATATTGTTATATTTACTACTGATTATGTCAATCAAGAAATGATGATCAACTTAGTTTATTCAATAGTCAAAATAGTAATTATGATATCGCACTTGAGTGATGCAAGTTATCTCAGAAGAGCTCAAACAATGTCGGTAAAGTAGGCTTAAAAGAAATACCTCCATAACAGAATCTAATGATGTGTCATTTCGGGGGCTTTCCTGAGAACCAGAAGGTCTCATGTGTGATTCTATCAAGCCAAGCTGCTCGTATACCTCCTTCAGCATTATGATCTGTTCCTTGTTAGTTTTAGGGTCATTTAGCTCAACCATCTTTTCACTTTGCACCCGCTTCAGCCTTGATCTTGTCCTCTCAACACCAGCTCGCGGTGTGTAGCTCCCAGAGCTTCGACGAGCATGTCTATCCACATTATTCATGGATCCAATCTTTCTCGTTGCAGCGAACCTGGATAGATTACGTGGCCCTCGCCCTTTGGTAGCAACCGAGGGAGACAGTTCTGATTCCTCTGTAACTATTTCACTTTCAGTACATGAGGGATCAGTAGGTGCATTGCTTCTTTCCGGAATTTGGAGTGGGTCAACTTCACTTAACGGATGAGCTCCTAGCTGAACTGTTTCAGTACCTAAACAAGAGTCCTTGGGTTCATCATGATTCACTGTGTGCTCCACATCTTCCCTGACCTGACCTGCTCTTTCACTGGATGTATCTGTTTGATGATTCATCACTGAGAGCGAAGAACAAGAAGAAGAGTCATCCAATGGCTTAGAGTCATGTAAAGCACCACTGCTTGAAGATTTCGGTTCTTCACTTTGCTTTTCTATACTGTTCACATCTATCGACAAGCTTTTCATGGGCTCTAAAGCCATACCTTCTCTTGAAATCTGCTCCCATCCATCATCACTAGGCCTGCTCCTTGCTGATTGTACACCACCTTTTTTATTGATGTCCAAATCAGTATATAGTTTATTCAACCGCAAAGTTGGCAGAGAGAAATTCCTTTTGATTTTACGACAAAGATTCTCCACATTCTTGCTTTCAAACAAAGGTACATTACTAGCAGTTGTCTCCTCTGCAATATCAGAATCATCAATGCCAGCATCCAATAGCTTGTGTTTATACGCCTGCAGTTGGTTCCTCAGATATGTGATCTCCAATTCCTTTAGCTCCATCACCTCCTTTAGAATCTCCACTGCTCTGTTAGTGTGGTTCATCTTTTCCTCAGCTATTCTTTTGTACTGCCATGCTTCCATCCTCTCTGCATCCTTCTCTTTCTGAAGCTTTCGAATCATTGACATGGCCGCACTTGCAGCAGTAGCTGAAGCTTCTCTTTCCACCTCTAGCTCCATGAATAACCTCTTCATCATAATGTACTGAGCGAATATTGCTCTCTGCAACTGAGTAGTATCGTTTTCTGCCATCTTGCTAAAAGGCCCTGATTGATGTTCAATATTTGTCATTTGCCTTAACATGAAACTCTGAATCCATCTGTACCATTTAAATAAACTTCAGTCATTGTTCTGAAAGATGTCGTACCAGAAAACTAGGATAAGAAGTATGAGTTAACTAATGCTATGCAATATGCATGTAACCTCATTTGTTTCTTACAAGGAGTTATTAAATCAATATAATCAAGAAACAGGCACTAGAACATGAGCATAATTAGCCCTGTGAGTTCTTTCAAACAGTTGACAATTGCAAATTTGAGAAGAGAAAAATAACAGCACATTTCAGTGCCAGATATGAATTTTCCTTTACTAAATACTATCCTTCCTTACCAAGCAGAGAAAGGTATAACCATAACAGCATGCTACATTCATGATTCATTTTACACATGGAAAATGAACTGAAAATGGAATTTAAAAGGAAAAAAATTGGTTAGGTTAAATTATTTGCTGACATAATGAAAATCTCATGGGTCAAGTTTTGTTCGCGAACAGAATCATCAATCCTTTTAACCAAGAGACCAACACATAAATATAAAAAGTAGGTAGGACAACATGGTGGTGGTGGGTAAGGATCTTCTGCCATGGAACTAGGATCCATGAATGTGCCAACAATAATTTTGAGATAAGCAATCAAGCTCATCTCAGGAGGCAAATGAAAAGTCAAAAATATGGAATGAAATGGTGCTACCAACAAACAAGGTACATTGGAACAAAAAGAAGAAGCAGAAATTGAGTAAACCGTGAAGGTCATAGCAACATGCAAATGCAAATGCAAATGCAAGAGTACTAAGAATTGTGATACAGATTAGATGCCAACATTATTCATTGTTGCACAAGAGATTGTGTGGTCAGTGTCAACAAAAGATAAGAGATTTTGAACAATTAAGCATAACTTGGAAAAGATGTAAGCAAATTAGAGTAGCTACAGAAAACTCACCAAGATTGACACCAACGAGTTAAAGATCCTTCTCTAGCTAAACTCCAATGGCTCTGCCATCCCTTCCTGCATGGGAGGACGAACTTGCAGGTAATCAGGAGTGGCTATTAATAGGGGAAAACATTGGACGCCTCCTCTTGGGAGAGAGAAAGACAGGAAGGCACGACTTATTTTTGGATGGATCCGGAGGTTATTTGAAAATCAATCTCCATAAAGAATCTAGCTATTTCCCTTTAAGAGAAACTACCATTTTGTAGGGTTCCTCAAGTTGGTTATGAGTTTATGACAGGCAAAGATGCAACTCAAAATTATTTTCCCATGCTCATGTCTAAGAATAAACAACCCTGGCAGAATAAATTAAGTATTGTTATGTTTCAGTCAAATATCAACGAGCTTGTCCGATAGTGTTATTTAGGTTTCCAAACTCTCATCATGCACTATTAGGTCCCCAAATTTGTCCTAGATGTCATCTAGATGCTTGAATTCTTAAAATGCATTTTTAAATTCACAAACTTGTCATGGGTTGTCATTACTTAAAATGTATTTTTAAGTCATCTTCCCTGGTTGTCATTTGGATCTTTAAACTCTCAAGCTGCATGCTGATGGCATACCTCCCTCCTCGCTCGCAGTCGCCGCCTTTGCAGCCACCTTGTGCCGGTGACCATGCAGGACAGCAGGAGACGGAGAATGGCAACACAGGAGGCGAACAATGGCTAGAGGCTTATATCCAACCGGCAGATGGTGAGACAAGTTCAGCGCCTAAAAATGTATTTTAAGAGGGTAGCGACCAGATGATAACATAGGACAAGTTCATAGACTTGAAATGCATTTTAAATTAAGGGCCTGCTGAGTGGCACCCAGGAGAAGTTCGGGACCTGCCTATGCATTTTACTCCAGTTACTTCTTTGGCACCGGCACAAGTTAATCAACACATATATACAAGATTAAACCTAGTAATAAGCTATGACCTGTTTGTTTTCTATCTAGATTATATAATCTAGCTTATGGACCAAGGATATTATGGTAAAGATCACCATAAACCACCAAATAATATGAAATAAGCTACTCATGGGCGGTTTATTTGAGATTATTTGGGTGGTCCATGATGGTCTTTTACCGTAGTGTTATTGACTCATAAGCTCGATTATATAATCTAGGTGGAAACCAACAACCCTCAGAAACCTAACATATTTGGCAGTGAACTAGCACTAAGGTTACCTGGAAGATCACGAGGCATAGACAAGCATAAAGGAGCATATGTATGACTGTAGGAGTCAACTAAACCTCCAAACAGAAGGTACAGATGTTTTCTTAATTACAACTCTGATCATGATTTGAGTTACAAGGATATAAATAAACCATTGGCCCAATCTAACATAAATGAACACACTCTGGGCAACAGCATGACGATACAACTATACTGATACTTATTTAAGTTATTAGTCAATGGGAACCTCAACCTCCATCTTGAGCTCAGAATTGCCGAGAATCTGAAAATGAATACCAAATTTGTCAAGGAAAAAGAAAATTGCGCTTCCTTTCCAACTGAAATAATGTAATACATATGTGTAGTTTATAAATTATAACATAAATATTTACTTCATATATTTCAGAGTTTTAACAGGTAAGTATATTGTTCTTCCATACTCCCTCCATTCATCTATAGAAGGCCCATATTTTGTGGACTCAAAGACCAAGGAAAGGAAACTGGACTCCTCACGTCATTTATTTTTCCTCGTGAAACCTCCTCCCGGTTTTTCTCGCAATTAATCCTCCATTCCATCCCCCGCGTGCGCTGATCAGTTGCGGCAACTAAAAAATCGCCCCTTCGTATGTGAACAGAGATTAGTATGTGTGAATAAAAAGAGGACCCTTCGTACTCCCGTCATCGATGGAGCAAAGGATCCGTTCGGGGAGGCCGTCGGTCTTTTTCCGAGGGCGATTACTGCAACGGAACGATTAACGAAGCATTTAGGGAATTAATCACCAGTGTAAACCGATAATGGGCCTTGCAAAGCTGAACTTTTCCTATTTTTTAATGGGCCCTGCATAGATGAATGGAGGGAGTAGTAGCCTTCTGATATTGTCATGCTTGACAGTTGACTGTTTAAATAACTGCAAAAGAATGGATGATGCGCAGTTGGGCATGCGTTGTGAATATCTGACTAAGATAAGCTAATGGACGATAGCAAGGGGCAGGTGATAGAACGATACACTATGCCTAATTTTGGTTATAAAGATATTTGCAGACAGCAGATGCCATAACAGAAACATTTCATTCATGGACACATCGGTATGCAAGCAGCAGGAAAATGGATCAGAATCAGATGAGTTGAATCTTATCCGAAAAATGTACAGGAGACAACTCTCACTTGTTAACACTTAACAAAAAGTGTATACACTTTACATTATCTAAAGCCATCAACACTGAGATCTTTATTCAGAAATACTCTGAAGCCTCCTAATTTTTTAGTATCTACTATGTAGATTGTTATGCTGATTTTTTTACAGCTTTACAAACAAGAGCATTTCCACAGAAATATCGCTCCTTAAAATAACAGATTTGACATATCATGTACTCCAATATAGTTGCCCTAATACTCTGTGTTAAGGGTGACCGAGTGTAAGGAAATAGTATCACAGTTGGGATTTAATTTTGAGCCGCCATCAACTTATGGACAAATTTAAGCTAAATCAGTCGAACCGATATAGTATCCTCTGATACGCAGAAAGTAACTTTTGATGCCCAAAGCAGATTATGAATGTGATTACTTTTACGAATTAAGTAAATATAGCTAAAATAGGTCAAAGAGCTAACCTTCATAAAGTCTGGGAGAGTGAAATGTGAATCTGTTGTATAGCCAGCTTCTTCTAACACATGAGTCAAGACTTTCTGTAATGCACAAGATGTGTTTTCACATAAGTATATCCAGAAAGAACTAAAAAAAATCAGAATGACCAAAATGTATCCACATTACTATCACATGAATAGGTAGAATAATAGAAGTTATCTAAAGCTGTGCCAAATTAATAAATCTTAACAAGTATGGTATACTACATCATAGCCTGCCACATGGTGGCTGGCATGGCAATTGTGAATGATAAAACAGCAGACTGTTTGCTAGGTGCAAAAGTGCCTTTTCCTGGGGGAAGAAAGACCAAGATAATTTGCAGATTAACTCCTAGAGGAAGTCATCATGTTTTGGGAAGATAGCTTCGCAGGTGGAACTATCTAGCAGTTCACCCGACAATAAACATGACTAAAAAAGAAACAGCATAAGGATGCTACTTTTCCACAAAATATAGAGTGCTTATGGACTCGTCCAAAGGTTATGGAGTATGGACCCATTAACTACTGGCTGGAAGCAACATGTGAGAACATGTTGTATATCCGGTCATTCAAGCAGCATGTGGAATCAAGTTAAGATTATCAATTATTCTTGCTGTAATGTGTGATAACAGAAGAAGGCACCAGAAATCCGAAGCACAAACCTGTCTCTGTTGCTCTGTCATAAACGAACCCGTTAGATCTCGCAAGATGCTCAAGATGTCATCAAATGCAACCTTACCGTTGCAGTCGGTGTCATAAACCCTGAAAATAACTACAGAGAGAAAATAGCATAATCAGACATAAAACGGATTTGAGAGAACACCCCACACATGTGGGCATAAAGCTAATGGATAATTTTTACAAGAATCTAATACCGACATTCAATCTTTTGCTGCAGGCTTGTGCGGGGGCTAAACGCCGACAAAAATGCCACAAACTCCTTGAAGTTGAGCCCGTCCAGCATCCTCAGGAGCCTCTGACAGAAACAAAGCATCCTTCAGTTGCAATTTATCAGGGAACAACACCTTCTTAAGCACACAATTCACTTCTAGCATCCAAATCCGTCAATGCAGCATGGTTTCCAGCCACTAGCATACCCAGCAAAACCAAGGATATTTTTCAAACAGCGAGTAGCGAGTGACGTGGCGTGACTCCCGAGGGTGGGTGGGGAGCGCACCTGGGAAAGGGGGTTGACGGCGAATTCGGGGACGGACATGAACTCGTCGGCAGAGACGAAGCCGCCGCCGTTGCGGTCGAGCTGGCAGAAGCGGTGGTACAGGGACACGATCTCCTGCTGCGAGACTAGTGCCCATCGCCGCGGGGCATCAGATTAGATCAGACCAGATCAGAGAAGGAGGATTAGGGATTAGAGCTGGGGACTCACAGGCGTGGTTGCAGTGGTCCTGAACCTCCTCGATGTCGTACTGGGTGAGGATGGATGAGGTGCTCCCCATCTCTGCGGGGCCGCGGGCGGCCGCGGCGGCGGAGTAGGAGATCGCCGGAGCCGGATGAGAAGATGACGACCGGTCGGGGAATTCGCGTGACTGGAATGGATTCTGATCTGGACGTGACAGAAGAAATGGCTTTCTTGGGCTTGGGCCGATGCCGTGGCCAGTTGAAATTGAAAGTGTTGCCATGGCCCGTAGTTCTTCAAGGCCTGGGCTAGTAATAGATTCTGAGGCCCATACAGCATGTTGTGAGAAAATACGGCCCTTTGCCCCTGTGTCCCTTTGGATGGGTGCGACGAAAATGGAACATCGCCATTAAAAAAGAGAGAGAGAAGAAAACTACGCTCTCTCCAAAAAAATCGACTGTCAAAATGTCAATACGCTAACGCCACGGCTAGATCGATCGCCAATTCATCATTCTGAAGTGTAGGAAATGTGGTGCAAGACGTTTCTTTCATTATTCTTCATCAATGGATCCACTCTGCACGCCATTCTAAAGTGTATGAAATGCTTCCGTGGTCCAATTTCTTTACACGACACGAGCCAATATGCCCATATATGGAGGAATCCCGCAATTGAACACGACAAGCTAAATACGTTGAAACAAAAAAAAAAGCGGTACGATCCCACACCACAAGCTAGCACGCCATTTGTTCCACAATCCACAACGCTACGTGCTGCCATGTCCGCTCGCCGACGGGCCGGGCCACCGAGCCTTTTTTCCCTGATCAGTCTCCCTCGCTAGTGGGCCAAATGGACCTGCAGTCTCTATCGCATGCATCATGCAATGCAAGCATGGCCCCCGGCCCCCGCCAGAGTCCATGAGTTCATGGCTCACCCGCCAGAGTCCAGCCAGCTCCTGCCGCCGTGATACAGATCAGATCTCCAGCGGCTGGTGTAGTGGTGTGACGGCTTGCGGCCATTGCAGGCAATACTCTACTGTTTTGATACAGATCGGTCGTCCTCTTACACTTTAGTTCTTATTATTTCTGCTAAAATAACCAATGAAATAGTTTACAAACTGTTTCTCAGTTGCTGCTTGCAGAATTAACTGATTCACGTGAAATTCTCGCGTTTCAAATATATGAATTTGTTCAGTGTGTTTTTCTTTTTGGAAGAAAGACTTCAGTAATTCAGAACAGAAACTTCAGTTACTCAGCACTAATGCCCCTCACCCATGTGTGATGTACTTGCTTCTGATTGCCACTAACTTTCAGGTGCACACCTCCCTCGGAGGCTCGGACAGTCGGACGACTTAAGCAGGCCCATGGCTTGGACTGCAATACATGAAAAAAGGCCTTGTGCTGGCCCACTGGTGCCCTGCCAGAGCTAAACGTCGTCACCATCGTAACCAACCAAAAAAATTTAACTCATCACTCTTGGTTTAATCGTATTATTAGTTGCTAATTTAATCACGGATGCCAAAAAGTTGGTGATTGCTCAAACCATGTCCTTAGGATTTGGCATCAGGCGATGAACGGTGGTCCATCTCTAGCGCACGGCGCTAGTGATTTGGTACAGAACCGGCGCGTAGAAGCATGCGCCATTTGGAAAAACAATCGGTATCTCGGCTTTTGGGTTAACAAAACGAAATGGAGGAAAGTGACTGCACACTGACAGGATATTGCGAAGTGCAAACCCTCTACCATGCAAGCTGCAGCTCAATTCTCATTCCGTGCAGGCCACACCAAACGCGGATACACGTTAGGGCAGGCCCAACGCAGTGGCCTCGGTGGTGGCTTGAGAAGCCAACTAGGCTCCCATTCCACAGTGGAGCTCATGTAGCTGCCTCGCAGGTGGTCAGAATGTCCTGCACAAGGCACACTCGCTTGAGGGGAGAGAGACTTGAATGCTAATGGAAAAAGGGAAAAGTGATGTATACTGCTTTTTTTAAGCTACTGCAAGGTTGAGTGGTGAAAATTTTTGCTAGTATCCTCACTAGATTTTGCTCACATGAACAATGAAGCTACTACTTCTAGGTGCTTGGGTTGGGCTTGCTCTTAGCCCTAAAGCAGCACTAGTGAAATTTGTTTGTATCCGGATACACATAAGAAAAGATAGGTAATGTATAAAGAATCTTTATTGATAAACTCAGTCACATACAGAATAAATAATATTTACATAATTTTTGAATAAGACGAACGGTCTAACTTGTCTAACTTTACGAGCAAATGTCAATAGTGACAAGTAATTTGAGACGATGAATAGTTGTTATTGACTCAAAAATATTGTGGTTGTAATAGTGCTTATCAAGTAGCAGTAACGCAATGATTAGGACTAGTATTTTTACCATGGATGTACATGGCAAGCCGCCAAGCCACAATCACATCCTCTTGAATTTGCTTTACCTTCGCCACTGTTCTCAAGGTTTTTTTTGGGTTTGAGTGAGTAGGGGCTTGTTAATTAATAGGTCGCAGCTGTTTTGTTATTAACTTTTTATTCCTCTTAAAAATTTAGCAAAACTCTGGCGGTCTCTTCTAAAATTCTAAAATAACACAGTGAGTGCACGTGCACCGACTGAACCTTTTTTTTTAAAAAAAAGAAGCAGGAGCGCTGCTATATCATATAAGAAGGAGAAGCAAGCAAAGTTTTACGATGGTCGATATTACATAACCGAATTAAACACTCGAAATACTCAATCATAGCTAACATAATAAGAAAACTAATTCCCTTCCTGTTGCGGCATCTCATCTCCCCCACACGCCATTCTTCTGATGTTGATGTCTTCCTTGATGAGTGTCAGGACTCTAGTTGCCGTTGCTGTGACATGATCAAAAATGCGGCGATTTTGCTCCTTCCATATGTTTCATGACGTGTAGATCAACAAAGAAGCCAGTCTTCGTTTGTTTTCCTTTGGCACATCCTGTAGCGATGAGTTCCACCACTGCTCAAGGCTGCATCCTGGCGTAGGTACTTGGACCAGACCATCTGACCAAGCATGGACCAAGACCCCAAACTTCCTGTGCGAAGGTACAATGTAGACATAAGTGCTGTACTGTTTCATCAATCTGATCACACAAGGGGCATAGAGGACTGCACGGCCAGTTCCTTGCTTGTAGTTTATCCGCCGTCAGTAATTTGCTTTGGATCAAAAGCCAGGCAAAGAATCTATGTTTTCCCTCTACTTTAGCTTTCCAAATTGCTGAGCAATTATAAGTGCAGTAGGAACCCTGAAATTGGACTTCATAAGCTGACTTTGCTGTGTAGCAGCCATCTGCAGTCCACCGCCACTGTATTTCATCTTCTTGATTTAGTAAGTGCACATTTTGGATCAGCGGCCACAGTTTGACGAATTGCACTATTTCTTCAGCAGTAGACATTCTCCATAGACCCCTTGTCCAGTTATCATTAAGCAGGTCCGCCGCCACCGTTTGATTCTTCCTCCATGCCAATTTATACAGCTTTGGCGCAATGTCACGCGGTGCTCGGCCGTTTAGCCATGCCGACTCCCAAAACCTGGCTTTGTTTCCATTACCCGCGTCACTGTTGTGCTCAGCCTGAAGAGTTGTTTGTCGGCTTCGTTGCAAGGTACATCCCGACCCCACCCACGGCCTGCCAGGGTCCGTGTCCACTGGTACCACAGCCAACGCAACCTCAATGCTCGACTGAAGAGTTCCAAGTCTAGTACACCCAAACCTCCTAGCTTCTTTGGCCTCTGAAGTTTACTCCACCTGACCAAACAATGTCCGCCACGCGCATCTTCATTACCTGTCCACAGGAAGCCTCTATGTATTTTGTCAAGCCTCTTGATCACCCATTTCTTTGGAGCAAAAATTGTCAGGAAGTATGTAGGAATAGATGAGAGCACCGTGTTTAGGAGCTTCAAGCGTCCAGCTTTATTCAGGAATTTGCCTTTCCATGTAGGCAACCTAGTTGCCATCTTATCGATCAGTGGCTGTATATCAACTCACCGGAGCTGCCTGAGATGTAGTGGCAGTCCTAAATAGGTACATGGAAAGCTTTGTATCGGGCAGGCAAACCCCTCCATCACTTCTTGCAAATTGATGCTCTCACACTGAATCGGAAAAACAGCACATTTATTCCTATTTGTTACCAAACCCGACACGTTGCCAAAGAGCTCGAGAATCTCGGCCACTGCTTGAATATCCTCCTTGATTGGGTTAACAAAGATCGCAACATCGTCTGCATATAGACTTGCCCGTAAGATCGTAGCTCGGTTGTTGGTGGGTGAGAGAACTCTATTTTCAGTTGCAATATGGAGGAGCCTCTGCAAAGGTTCCATGGCACTAATGAACAGCATAGGAGACAATGGGTCACCCTGCCTGAGACCTGTGTGATGCTTGAACCATCTACCCCGTGAACCATTCAGTAGCACTGCCGTGGAGCTAGTGGCCAATAGAGTGGAGATCCATCCCCGCCATCTTGAGCCAAAGCCAAATTGGTCCAGCACTTCCAAGAGGTAGTCCCATCGCACGCTATCAAATGCTTTGGCAATATCTAATTTCAGGAACAGCCCCGGTTGCTTCTTCCTATGCAGTGTTTTGATCAAGTTTTGAGTATACAAAAAGTTGTCCTGTATGCTGCAACGCGTAATGAAAGCACTTTGCGCCCTTGACACTATGTTATTGAGTTCCAACCCCAGCCTGGCAGAGAGCAATTTGGAGAACAGTTTTGCAACTGAGTGTGTTAGACTTATCGGCCTGTAATCAGCAATCCTCTTTGCATCTGCCTTTTTAGGGATCAAGATGACATGTGCAGTGTTTAAGTGTGAAAAATGCTGCCCATGCATCTGGTAGAAATAAGCTGCAGCATGCATGATGTCCTGTCGTACCATTGCCCAACTTTGCTTAAAAAAAACCCCAATATATCCATCAGGTCCTGGCTCTTTGTCAGCAGCTATTTCCTGTACCACAGCATGCACTTCCTCCTCAGCAAAAGGTTCCTCTAGATGGCCCAAGTCATGCCTTGTCAGTCCCAGGTCCTCCCAATTAAGTGTGAATTCCCTCTGTTCTGGCCTTCCAAAATGGGTGCTAAAATGATCAAACACTGTTGCCTCTTTATCTTGTTGAAGGTAGCATGTTCCACCGTTCGTTTCCAAGGACTGAATGTGGTTCTTCCGGCGCCTTCCATTAGCTTGCAAAAAGAACAGCTTTGAGTTTGCCTCTGCTGCACGGATTGCATTTAAGCGTGACGCTTGCTTGGCACGCAATTTCACAACAGCCGTCATGCCCAAGAATTGAACTTTCAAATCACTTTTTAGTAGAATCTCCACATCACTTAATTGCTTAAAATCCTGCACCACATCAAGTATACCAATCAATTGCCTAGCCGCACATAGCATGACCTTGTTATTTCCAATCAAGCCTCGAGCCCATTCCGTCCCGTTCTTCTCTTCCCCGTCCACGTTTCTTCTCTTCCCCGTCCCGTTCCGTGCGGACGTGCGGCAACCGTGCGCGCCCCTCGCCAACCTCTGCTGCAAGCAGCTCAGTTCTGATCGCCGCAAAAACACTTCTCCGAACGCAGCACCTGCAGCTGCAGCAGAGGAGGACGACAAGGCCGTGGGGCTCAGTTCTGCTGCAGCCGTGGGGCTCAGTTCTGCAAGCCCCAGCAGAACAGGCACCTGCAGCTGCAGGCGGAGTTCCCCGCACGCCACTGCACGGGGGCGTCCGTCCCCGCCTCCACGCCCACTGGCCGCGGGCCGCTCGGCGCGAGGAGGACGACAAGGCCGCGGCGGCGGCGGCGGAAGACGACCGTGCCCGGCGGCGACCCTCCGTACGTGCTGCTGCTAATCAGGTTAGCATAAAGCATTCGGCGATCCTCTCTCGCTAGCCGCTTGTTTGGCTTCTTGGCTCTCGTGGTCGGATTCCTCCGGCGCGAGCTCCATCCACGCTCTGCGTCCTGGAGAGATTCAAACCGCTTGCTTGTTTTGGGATTGGGAAGGGCTTGGGGATTTTGTGGAAGGTGTTCCAATGGCGGCGTTTGGGCGCGCGTGCTTCCAACGGCGCCGATCCGATGTGCCCGCGTCGCAATTCCGCCATTGGAAAATTCGGAGGAACCCCGTTGATGGATCCGATCGCGGCGTAGTACAGATTTCTCAACCTTTTGAGTTCCTATTCATAGCTATCCCTCCGGGTTTTCAGTTTTGAAGACTATGGCCTCTGCACGACTGCACCCGTGACTCCGATGCTCAATCAGAAATTCAGGTTTTTTCCTAGAAAAAGAAAGAAAGAAAACGAGATATTTCTGGGGAGGCGCAGCTCCCTTTGGCTCGGCGTCCTCGTCGCGCTGTGCCGTGACCGAACCGTACGGCACCTTTACGGTGAATCCTTTGCGCCCAAGTCAAGCGTCCCTTTCCGTGCGATTCGGCCTTGATTCGCTCTGCCCATCCAGACTGATGGAGCCGCTCGCTCCAGATCCAAAAGCGCGCGCACCGTGTCGCGGCGCGCCTGTCTCGGACGACTCCAACTCCGGTGAGCTTCTTCCTAACCTGAAGGCGGATTCTTCCTTGCCTGACGGCGGACTGCTCCAACTCGAAGCCAATTTGGGGTCCGTCAGCCCCGGCCGTCACGCTGCATTTGAATTTGAATTTGATCCTTGTTTATCGTTGGCTACCGCTACGTGCTGCTAAACCCTTAATGCCTGTGTCTTCTGGTATAGTTCTTCATCGTTTTTAAATTTTCGGGGTTTTGGATTTTGCGTTCTTTGTCTACATCGAACCGAACATGACCTTCCTAAATGGTAGAGTGCTAATTATGAACGATCGTTGTTTCGCCTGCTGCTTCCAGTTGTATCAAGAACCTGCTGCGAATGCCATGTAGCGTCGCAGCCGGCGAGTAGCTAGCAGCGCGAAACGTAGCGCTTGATTTGGAGCTAGTTCAGTTACAGTGTTCACAGTGCCTGCGTCCACTGTCCAGTGTCCACCACCTTGCCATGGCTCTGAAGCCCCACCTTGTCGCCGAGAGCTTTCTTCCCCTCGCTAGGGGACCGTTCCCGTCCTGTCCAATGGCATGACAGCAACGGCATCCCCGTGACGAGAGCGACTCGGCGCGGTAGCAACAAACCCGGGGAATTCCCGTAGCCGAAGCCAATGGCCGCGGCACTTCGCTGTCACCGTCGGGCATTATCGGCCGGTGGGGAGCGTGCGCCTTCGTCGCTGTTCGCGTCCAGAACATGGCCGGGTTCCTGCCCCCGCTCGCGGCGTGGTGGGGGACTGAATTTTGTTTCTTTCGCGTCTAAGTTGGTTGATGCGTGCTTCTCTCGGCTGATTATCCCGGTGGTTAACTGGATCGTGTCTTCTTTTGTTAGATCCGCGTGGTTTGGCCTCGCCGCGGGAGAGAAGCGTGGCGCGTAGCTTGATGAGAGTCACACCGATGCTGGTGGTGCCTCTCGGGGCACGCGACGACAATTCTTCCTCCTCGTCATGGACGCCGTGAAGGGTGAGCGGAGGAAGGCTGCTGCGGCTGCGGCCGATGGCGCGCACCGACGACGGCCGCTCGGGCCATCAGAGAAGAACAATGATGCTCCTCCGGCTGGTCGGAGAAGAGAGGTCCCCTCCAGGTTCAAGCCCGTCGCGACACCGGCAGCCACGCCGGCTCCGGCTGCTCCTGCAGCGAGGCGGTGCGCATCCCCGAGCCCCGCCCGGGCGTCGACGGCAGTCGACGGTTCGGCGACGCGCGACAGAGCACGGTCGGCTGACAGAGCAAGGCCTGCCGCGCCTCAAGCTGCCCCGTCTTCTCGGCTGAAGCCTTCCACCCTTGCTGCAGCGGCAAGGTCCAGTTCGCCGGTCCGTGACGCGGCCACCGAACCACACGGCACTCCTCCCCGTGCAAGGAGTGCAAAGGCCTCGGATGGCTTGTGGGCGTCTGCGAGGAGCTCGTCTCGCTCAGTTCGGCCAGAGCCTGTGCCAGTGCCACCAGCCCCTGCCAAGAAGTTAGAGAGGCTAGTCCATGGCTTACCTCCAGAGCAGGCTAAATTGCGGTCAGCAGCTGCCGCTGAGAGGAAGAGGAGTCCTCTCAGAGGTCGCACAAACAACATCGGCGACCAATGTGAGAATGCTTGGCCATCAGCAAACAGGGACACTGATCAACACCGGTGGCCGGGGATGATGACTGGCCGGGGCTCTGCTGATCTTACTTCAACAAGGGCTACTCTTGCTGAAAAGACTAGCAGGTCGGCCTCTTCACCAAATGCTCTAGCAGGATCCTCTCCAAGGAGGATGCATCGCTCTGAAGGCAAGGGCAAGTCTCAGAAGCGACCATCAAATGAGATGACGGAGTTCGTTCACCGGAGAAGAAAGGATAAGGCAGATTCTAGCAGTGACACTTCTTCACAGACGTCGGAAAGCTCAAAATCCACTTGTCTCCCGAGCAAGGCCATTTCTTCGGAAAGCTCAAAATCCACTTGTCTCCCGAGCAAGGCCATTTCTTCACCTGTTCCGGTTCTGAGTAGATCGTCGTCACCGAGACAAGGCTTGTCAGCTACACCTTCTACTTCCAGGTCCTTCCAGAGTCCGTCGCGGATGAGACATTCAGCACCTTGCCGATCAAACTGTGCTCCTTCAGCTGCTCAACTAGGTGTTGAAGTTGAACAACCTGTGTTTAACTACATTGTTGATGCGCAGAAAGGAAAGAAGAATGCAGGCCAGATTGAGAATGTCCATCAGCTACGTCTGCTGAATAATAGATACCTGCAGTGGCACTTTGTGAATGCACTTTCAGAAGATACACTATCCCAGAAAAATGGTGTTGAGGTAACACTGGCAATCTAGTATCCTTTGTTACTTATGTAGTTATGTTCCTTTTCTAGTCCTAAATCACCTAAGTTGAATTAGTTCATGTTCTACGGTCGTCCTTATTTATACGAAAACAGAGAGAACAAATAAGATCACACAAATCATCTTATTTTGTTTGTTAAGATTTATCTGACCAACAAGAGTTTTATTGTACATATGCTGGTTACTTTATTCATCATGTCTTTTGTGTTTGAATGCTAGTTATTTATGCAATTGTACTCATTAGCCTGTAATCTGCCACTTATGTTTCACATAACACATATATATGTCACCATTTGTTGATGAACTTCACTCGGTACATTTTCTTGTTGTCTCTTTGTTGAGCAGCAACCAACTGACATAATACCTTTTCCCCTGTCATGTTAACAGAACATTCTTTATAGTGTTTGGAGAAGTATCTTGACGCTACGCAATGCTCTAGCAATAACAAGAATAAATGTGAGACACCTTCAGCAAGAGCTGAATCTGTACAACATTCTAACAGAGCAGGTGTGTATTCACATATCACTTATTGTTATACGCACTAAAAAGAAAAAATATCACTTATTTTTATCTGTATCTCTGCCAGTTTATGAGTGTAGGATCTTATATACTTTGAAAATTTTGGATATTACTATTGAAATGTATCAAAATTTAAAAGGAGATAGAGAAGGAAACCCTTGTGGCCATCCTTGTTCTCTCTTGCTTTCTGAAACTGCATAATGTGAAAAATCCAAAATTCTGACCAGACTATTATGATTCAGATTGGTTACCTTGAACAATGGTCGGTACTAGAAGAAGAGAGCAATGGTACTGTAGTTGAGGCGATTGAGGCTCTTAAAGCAACCACGCTACGCCTTCCAATTACATCTGGAGCACAGGTGTGTGGTAAACAAAAGCAGCTTGATTTTCAGTTACCTCATTTTGAACTTACGAAAAAAAAAATTGTACTTGGGTATATTGACATTACTATTTCATGAACAGGCTGATGGAGTTGCGATTAGGAATGTTATAAGCTCAGCTGTTGATGTTATGCAAGCTTTGAGTTCCTCGATTTACTATGTGCAATCAAAGGTTAGATTTTAGTCTCCAATTCTTCCACAATATTTTTCCTTTGATAATTTGGAGCTTCAAAATCATTCTAAAATGTTATGTTTATAAAGAAAACTATTATAGGCTGCTTAGTACATTGTTTGGTGGAAGATAAAACAATTATAAACTGCTTAGTACATTGTTTGGTGGAAGATAGGACGTCCGTGCTTCTCTTATTGATGCTAGGACATGCTTGCCAGGTCGAAGATAGGACATGGTTGGTTTCTGAACTTTCGGTTATGGCAAGACAGGAAAAGTTTGCTCTTGATCAATGCCGAGAGCTCTTAGCTATGGCCACAAAACTGCAGGTACATTTCGGACTACTGTCAGGTCAAACCTTTCATCAGTCCTAATTGAAATACTGTTCACATTGTATCCTATTTTATTAATTATATTAGTTTTGAACTTCCAGTTAAATCTTTAAATTTAGAAACCTTGGCACTACATCCTAGTTGAGCATTTAGTTTTCTGCTATAATCCAGCCATTCCGGTTGGACAATACATGCCATGCAGGACTAGCATGATGTGCCATGTTTTGGACAAGGTTTGTGCAGATCCAAGAATTCACTCCTTCCAAATCTGCACCTCTTCTAAACTGTTTGCTCTTTGTGGCTGGACCATGTAGCCTGACAAATTCGGTAGGGAGAAATGTCCAGAGTTCTGGACCATTTGCCACTGCATAATTGAATCTGTTAAACATCCAGCGTGCCGGTCCAAATCCTGAATTTTCCATCTAGAATGCACATTTTGCAACAACAGAACTATCCCATATACTTTTCTGAACTCTATATGTAAGCTAGTTTTCACAGGGTTTATCCTTGGTCAGGTACAGGAGACCAGCCTTCGCACGCATCTGATGCAACTGAGGGAGGGATCTGCAGGATGATAAGAACCACTAAACTGAAGAATTAACCTTGCCTTTTGACAGTAGCATTGGCCAACTCGAGCGTACCAAATGAAACAGAAATCTGTATAGATGAAGCAACAGGCGATGCATACTGCACCTCTACTACCAAATTACCAATGTACCATACGCACTCCATGACCTTGACCTTGGAAGATCATGGCGAGGCGCTCCGCAGTGTGCAGCTAACAACAACCCACGGTGCTTACGAAAATGTTTTTTTTTTGAAATAAAATGCTTACAAAAATGTTACTGGGCAAAGAAAAGGTGTTACTGGTTTTCACCGTACAGTAATTATTCTTCTTTTTTCATCTTTTTCTTGGTTTCCATCGTACAGTAATTCTTTTTTTTTCATGTGGTTCCGGTAGTTGTTTCTTGAGGAGGTAGTCTTGTTAGTTCTTACCCAGTTCCCACTGTACATTCTGACTTTTGTGAAGTGCAAAGGAAAGTACAAAAGTGATAACAAAATCAACTGCTGGTGATAACGAAATTTATCTTGTTTTTGCCGGTTGCAGCATTTTAAACATATTACTTTTAATGTCACCAAAGCGAAATGAACAAATAAGAGTATTCCCAGTTCAGACTTCAGAGGATGTAGTCCACGAGGACACACTATCAGATTTGTCTTCTATGGAACACTGTGTTGTCGAAACACGGAAATAGGAAGAACGGAGCTTAGCAGTTGGTCAGCTGGATGACTTGTGAAAGTGTGAAACTATATTCTGTCGCGACAAAAAGATAAAATCGGCAGTCGACACCAGACCTCCATTCCAGTATGGGCTGGATGATGAACCGTGGGCGCTCCGCCAGGAAGGTGATGGACCAAGGCCCAAAGCCACTCCCACCAGGAGGCTGGGCTGGGTCTTTCTAGCGCGCGTTTTCCGTAGCAGCCCACGGAGGATTCTTATCAGATCTGGAGTGGCTCGGGTGGGCCTTTCTAGTGCGTTTCGGTAGCAGCCCACAGAGGATTCTTATCGGATTGGGAGTGGCTGCAAATACTTTCCAGTCCGTCAGCGTGACTGGTTAGAAGAGCCGCCGCCAGACACAGGCGGGGAGACACGCGCAGGGACGACGACAAGACGGCCAACGGGCCTCTACGGCTCTACCAGTGTAGGTTGCGTACACCACGCCACCC
>CM014275.1:14067172-14134643 GCA_004135705.1 Alloteropsis semialata
CAAACCTTGCCCCTTGGTAAGATTGATTTCCTGTTTCAGCAGCACCCTTGTTCATATTATGCATGTTGTCAATCCCCCCATCACTTCCTTTCTTCATTTGTTCCTCCACAACTCTATTCTGAGCCTCCTTGTTTTGATTTAGATTACTCCTTAAATCAAACTCTCCCTCTTTGTGAGTATTCAGCTTAGCACGCCCTTCTTCACTCTTTTGATTGTAGGTGGTATTCTGATATCTGCCCCCCTGGTGACCTCCTCTCCAGTTTTCCTGCACATGGTGATATCCTCTACCACGACCCCTTTCAACCCATGTAGATCTCCCTCCATGCGGAACTCTCTGCCCACCAAAGGTTCCCCTATCAGCCATAGATGATTGCTTGCTGGGAGACTTCACAACCTCGACAAAGGATCTAGAATCGCCCCCAAGAGTAGACCACAGATTAGGATCCGTTCCACGGAGGGGAGCAGAATCCGGAAGAACACTCGAACTCTGAATAAAGGATGGGATCGAGATCGTACCACACACTCCAGCTCTGTCGCTCTTAGTCCAGATGTGGTGGAGCGAATCCACCAGGAAGGGACTACGCGTCGCAGAATCGGAGCCCAGAGGGACTCTATGAGCCCGCCATGAATCCGCCTCCGCCCGATTCCCCGATGAACACTTAGGGTTCGTCGATTTGCCCGCAGAGGGAGCACAGGGATCGACCGATATTGGATTGGATTTGGGGTTGGTGGAACAAGGTGAGGGAATGGGAGATTCACCCGAGGGTTCCTCTCCTGTAGATCTCACCTGTGCCACTGACCTCCATGGCCCAGGCGTCGGTGGATGAGTCGGTGGAGAGCTGGGGACTGAAGGTTCCCCTGGACTCCGCGCACCATGCACCGAACGCCCGAGCGACGTGTCATCCTCGCGCTTGTCCGCGTCGTCACCAATCTCCTTCCCCCCAGGATCCGACCTGCTCGTCGCCGGCGAGGCCTGGCAGCGGAGCGGGGTCGCGCTGGGGGCGCCGCCTTCATCGCCCATTCTCAACTTTTTGGCCACTGATGGCTAAAATGCAAACGGCCAATTAGTGATCAAAATAGGATACAAAAGATTTGTCCCTTCCATCTAAACACTGGCAGCTCTCTCTGGTGCGCGCCTGCGCTGGGGACCTGTTGTGTGTTGGGACTTTTTGCGACTTGCGAGGGGGATCCTGACGGCCAGACGCCCGTCGGCCGTCGGCACGTAGTTCAAGCGTGGGTGCGTTACGCCACACGCTCACACACATGATGTGGACAGCACATGGGCGCTAGATGCATGCGCGCTTGTTGCTCGGCGTCCTCGGACGCCGAGCTTTGCCAACAATTATTCCTTTGGTGCAACCTGCAACGACACCATACCTAGGGGGTGTTCAATTCCCCAAAAAATTTTTCACCAAAATTTTTTTCAAGAGAATCTTATATGTATGGAGTAGTAAACATGTGTTAATGATAAAAGCCATTCTATAACCCCTAGATAACTTTGTGAGACGAATCTAATGAGTCTAATTAGGCCATGATTTGTAACAGTGATGCTACAGTAACCATCCGCTAAACATCCACTAATCATGAATTAATTACCGTCATTAGGTTCGTCTCGCGATTTCCAGGCGAGATCTATAATTAGTTTTATTATTAGTCTACATTTAGTACTCCTAAATAGTAAAATTCTCTTGCAAAATTTTTCACCAAAATTTTTTCACGGAATTGAACACCCCCCTATACCATCTTCGGAAACATGGCGATACAAAGGAGGAGTAAGCTACTAAATAAAATTGGGAGCCTGGGACCTGTGTCAATTTTTGGCATGTTTTAAGTTGGGACCTGATATGAGACATGAGGCTAGTTGTGGTGCATGGTGGGAAACACCATTTGCATACCCTGGTAGAGTAGAACCCAGATGTGAAATGTGATCAGCAAACGTACCTCAAAACTAGTTATCAACAAACGTGTTTGGACCTACTCCCTCCGTCATGAAATATACGACATTCTAATTTTGTCTTAAATCAAACTAGATAAATTTTGACCAACTTTCTAGAAAAAATATTATTTATGACATTCAATGGGCGTCAATAGACTCACTATAAAATATTTTTCATTTTACTTATTATTTGATTCGCTAAATGTTAATATTTTTCTCATAAATTTGGTTAGACTTTCAAAACTTTGACTTAGGTCAAACCTAGAATGTTCTTTATTCCAGGACGGAAGGAGTAGATCGTAGGTCCTCGTTTTTTTTGTTGTCCGTATAGTGTGTTGTTATTCTCTTTATATACCTCTCTTGTTGCTGTTTTTTAAGATAAATGGTAACATGTAAATTTTTTTTCTTTTAATGAAATATGTGCCAAGCATGTTTATAAAAACTAGTTATGAGATGTAGGCTCACATATCGGATTTTTGGAACTGAATCATTGAGTTTGTAGATCCGCGCAGGCTTCGGAATTGTTTACCGATAAATTCAGTGGTATGTTTCTGTTTTGACTGGCATTTGAGCTATATCTTCATTCAGTTTTAGTCTTAATCAGCGTTCAGTTTTTACAGTTACTTACCGGTTTTGTATCATTACCAACTACATGGGTCAGTATCGGTTTAGAATATTCAGTTCAAATATCTAACCTAATCTAATCTTATCTAAACAAATTATCTCGCTTGTGTAGAGTATTACTCCCTTACTCCCTTTCATTGTTCAACTTTCTGTCCCTTATTCCCTTTCATTGTTCAACTAAAACGTGGAGCAGGCCGAGAGGGACGCCCCTTTTTTTTGTTAGTTTTCTTCTTTGCATTTCAGCCATGGCCTACATTGGGCTTCTTACAGAAGTGTTGAGTTGTTTAGGAATATTTTCTATGAGCAGCCAGCAACTGCACAATAAGCATATCATCTTTCGGATACCTTGTCACAAAAAATTTGTTGACAAAACCGATCATTGGCTCGTGCTGCTGTGTACTGTATAAACTTTCGTTTCCTTTGCTACTTTTCTGTATTAAATTGTAAGTTATTTGGTTTTCCTATATCCACGATATATATCCATAAATCTTAAATCAATTATCGAAATTGTTTGCGCCGTAGTGTTTCATACCACGAGAATTTGCAACAAGGCTATATTTGGCTATATATGTTTGGATGATATATTTTTACAAACATTTTTTTTCATGAAGTTAGAACATTTTTACTACTGCAAGCAATACCTGAATGACAAGAATAAATTAATGTTTTTCTGCCAACAAAAGGTTAGCAATGACATATAAATAGTCTAACGTTACGAATAAATTAGTCTAAAAAGAGAACAGATGTATCTGTTGACAACCAAAATTGGCACTTCATCAATGACCAGAAGGATTGCAGGACCCGGCGCAAGAATCAAGACAGAAGATGACGCAAGAGGCAAAGTCACGCCCAGACCGGTCTGACCGGTTTGGGGAACCGGTCAGACCGGTTACCCTGTAATCCGACTAGGACTCTTAGATTTAGGATTCCGAGGTTGTAATGAGTTGTAACTTGGTTTCCTTGCGGGACAAGACCTGCACTCCCTATAAATATAAGGGGACTCGACCGATTGAGGGGAACCCAATCGAATCTATCAAATCTACTATTTATCTTTACTTTTTGTATCCTTCAACCCTAGCTTTTTCAACCCCATATGCTGTTCTTCCTTCGTCTCCGCGACGTCTGAAGGCGTCCTAGGTGGCCTGCCGACCCTAGGGCACCCCTGATCACGTTCTCCCTGACGGATCCTTCCGGGAGGCGTTTTTAGGGTTTACCCCGATCTCCCTAGAGGAACCGGTCTGACCGATTTCCCTGACCGGTCTGACCGGTCGGCGCAGGGAACCTTTGGGTTTATCGTGTTACGTGCTGCACGTTGTAGCGCTCTCGTGTGTTGACCGTATTTTGCGTCAACATACTTTTGGCGACTCCGCTAGGGAATTGGAGATCTGGTTCGTGCAACCGATCTATCTAATTCTATCTAGATGGGTTCCAATACCGAGTTCGATCTTGAGAATATCATCGTCATCAAAGACGATGAATTATTTGCTGAAGATCGTCAAGGGCTCGAGGATTACATGAAGAAAAGACAGAAGAAGATCGCATCTACTACTTGTCGCACTTCAAGAAAGACCGCAAGGGCGTGGTCACCAAGATCAAGGATGTAGATCCATCTGCTTCATCTTCAGCGGCTCCTCCTAAGGTATTATCTGATGACACCTCTCATGAAGTCTTTCTAAAGTACATGGAGGATAAGATGGCTGAGAATAATGTCAAATTGGTTAGTTGGATGCATAACAAGTGCTTAGAATCGGAAGGCAACAGCCTATGGCTGAACAACCTTCCGCTGATCCTAGTATTTTGATTTCTAAAATTCCTATTGTGCCTGATCTTAAAACACCGGCAGCAAAGCCCATAGAACCACCTACATATGGTATGCCGTTGAATTATTTCGAAGGCCAATCTGTTACATCATCCAACCCAATGCCTGCTCGGCCTGCCGCGCCTCAGCCGTTCGCAACTTTATCCTAATTCGGTTGATTAGGTCGAATTAACAATAAAGTTGTGAATTCTACCCCACAAATTCCAAATTCTGGATATTCTGTACCCCCACTAGTACAAAAATTATTTTCACAAGGCCCAGTACCTTACGAACTTTTCGGAAGGTTCGGCCAACAAATACAGGGACAGGTGTCGGCCAATCAATCTGGCCAGCACCAACCGGTCAGACCGGTCTGCGGGACCGGTCAGCCAATCAGCTTGTGCCGCATCAACCGGTTGGACCGGTCTCTGGAACCGGTCAAACCGGTCCTGCGGGGACAGATGTGGGGAATTTATTTTTTGCTCCTGATTAGAATATTCAACGGCAAATTTACAGGATAATTTATTGGAGTATTTAGATAAGATATTTTCTAAATATAAATTTGATTTGGCTTCAGCTCTTAAGGAGAATTTGGGAGTAGATGTCAGGGATAAGGCTAGGTTATACCAAAAGCCTTATGTTCCTAGATTTGATTTAGTTCCTTTCCCTACTGGTTTTAGACTTCCTAATTTTGTCAAGTTTAATGGGGATGATTCTAAAAGCACTTTTGAGCACATAAGTCAATATATGGCACAACTAGGTGATTTTGGCTCTAGTGAAGCTTTGAAAGTGCGTTTATTTTCTTTGTCTCTAACTGGTACTGCTTTTTCATGGTTTGCATCATTGGCTCCTCATTCTATTACCTCATGGGAACAGTTAGAACAAAAATTTCATGATCACTTCTTTTCTGGCAACAATGAGTTTAAATTGTCACATCTTACATCGGTTAGGCAATCACGGGATAAAACCATTAATGATTACATTAAACGTTTCCGTGATACTAAAAACCGTTGCTTTGGTGTTAATATTGCCAAAAAGGATCTTGCTAATTTGGCTTTGAATGGTTTACGTTCTCACATTAAAGAGAAATTAGAGGGCTTTGATTTCTTTAATGTAAACCAAGTACATCAAAAAGCTTTGGTTGCTGAAAGCCGAAGCAAAGATTTAAAAGAAAGCCAAAAGACTCATCAGATTAATATGCATAATCTTGAATGTGATTCTAATAGTTCCGATGATGAGTCTCATAATGTGTTGGCCGCTGAATTTGTATGGCCAGCATCTAATAAAGCTTTTACTTGCACATCTCTTAAGCCGACTCATAGGAATCGGCAAGAGGAGATGAAGTTTACTTTTGATGTGTCCAAATGCGATAAAAGTTTTGATGAATTGCATAAGAATGGATATATCAAATGTTTTTTTACTATTCCGTCACCTGAGGAGTTAAAGCGGCGTGCTTATTGCAGGTTTCATAATTCTTTTTCTCATGCAAATAACAATTGCAATTTCTTTCATCGACAAATTCAATCGGCTGTAAATGATGGACGATAGAGTTTAAATGAGATGCAAATTGATAAGCGCCCGTTTCCAGTCAACAACATGTTGGTCAATACCATGGATCTTCAGAAAGCCAAGATATTAGTTCGGCCGGACAATGCCGATGCAACAGGAGGCAAGAATGTTGTGATTGGAGAACCAAGGAGGGTGATGGAAAATAACAAAGTGCTTGGGAGAGAAGTTGTGCTTAAATAAGCTCCTGATGGAAAGAAAATCTTGACTATTACAGTGAAGACTTCTGAAGTTTGGGGGCAATCAAGCTCTCAAACGCGGGATCAAAAGCCGGTTGGTCCTGCTGTCCAGGACAAACTGATTAAATCGGTTTTACAAACCGGTCAAACCGGTTCTCCCCAGAGACCGGTCCGGACGTTTGTTCCTAAACATCCTGAAGTTGGTACTTGGAAGACTAATCAGAACAAAGATTAGGGGAAAGCTTTTAGGCCGAAGGCGACCTTTGATCAAGTTATGGCCAAGCATACCCAAAATATGGCCGTTCAAAAGGATCGGTCGTTAAAAAAGAGACCGAGATCGCCGCCAAGGGATACTGTTGTGATGGGGCCACCAAAGCAACAGTGGGGTCAAAGTCCAAGCTCATACAATGGTGCTGGTCCATCTAGGCCATGGAGACCGTCTCGATCTTCTCCTCCTCAACCTATTTGGAGAGATGGTGTGATGTATATGCCTTATTGTCCTGCACCAAATCTACCACGGCCTAGTACTCCTGTGCATGCCAGAATTACTACACCACAGCCTGGGCCTGCAAATTTCCAACAAAAGCCAAGAGCCATGCTGCAGCAGTACAGATCGGTTAAACCGGTTCATCAAACCGGTCAAATCGGTTTTCAGCAACCGAAGGCCGCGGCAGAAGCTAGAACCGGTTAAACCGGTTCCTCAGACCGGTCAAATCGGTTTCCAGCGCCGGCCAGGAATATCGTCCTATTCAGAGGAAAGAAGAGCCTGCACCTGCTATTCAAAAGCCAATTGTGAAGAGTGCCATTCAAATTGGCTCTATGGCAGTAAATCCATCGATGGCCAGTGGTCCTAGTGTTATTGGTGATTCGGCCACGAAAATTGAAAGGACAATTCAATGCACGCAACCAAAGTGGTGTCCTCCTGGTCTATCTCACTCTCAGAAGAGGAGATTGCAGCGGTTGCGTACTCAGAAGCAAAGAGAGGAAGAATCAGCAAAAAAGAGGGAGGAGTGGTTCAATGAGGCTAAGCCGATGATTCCACCGTCTAGTAAAGGTCCCAAGGATGGTTCTGGTGTTCAAGATGATCAAGCCGAAGAACCTGAAAAGACCGAGCCGTCCGTAGCAAACTCGGCTAACATGGCCGAGACCGGTCAGACCGGTTTCCCTGACCGGTCAGACCGGTTACCCCCTGTTCCAGTTCCGGCAACTGGAACCGGTCAGACCGGTCAGGAGGAACCGTTCAGACCGGTCTCGCCTGGAGAGTCGGTAGCCGATGCATTTTCTTCTTCGGCTAAGTTTTCGATTCCGCCCACTGCTATTTCAGATGTTCAGATGGGCAACGATGATGAAGCTGTTGATTTTGAGCCTTCACCCAGCAGAACAGACATGGACATCAATGTTATCTATTTAAACGCCGACTATTGTTTTGTCGGAGATGATGAGTGGGTGGCTCAAATTGATTTTGCTCCCAAGAATGCTGTGTTTCAGAAGCCCTTAGAATCAGACAATCATCTGAAAGCTCTTTATGTGAAGGGTCACATTAAAGGGAGGCCGATTTCTAGGATGCTCGTTGATGGTGGTGCTATTGTAAACCTCATGCCATACTTTGTACAAGAAATTAGGAGGTTTGGACAGCGAGCTTATCAAGACTAGCATGACGATCAGCGGTGTTGGAGGAGGAGAACCGATGAGTGCCAAGGGAGTTGCATCATTGGAACTTACTATTGGGAGCAAGACATTGGCGACCGCTTTCTTCGTCACAGAGGTGCAAGGTAACTATAGCGTGATCCTGGGGGTGATTGGATTCATGCAAATCAATGTGTGCCTTCTACCTTGCATCAATGCTTAATTCAATGGGTTGGTGACAAAGTTGAGATGGTTTATGCGAATTCTTTGGCATGTGTTGCTATTGCCGATGCGTCCATGTTAGGAACTCATGATAATTTCAAATGCTTAACCGGAATTGATATTTCAGATTTTGAGTTCCTTGCTTGCACTAAGGATGGCTTTATGTCTGCTGCTTTAAGATCGGTTCAAAAATCGATCGATTCAGATGATGAAGAATAGATGAAGTGGCACATGGCCGATATTTGGTTATCGCCCTTAGAAATATAATGGCCGATGAATTCTGTTAGAACATCGTCCTCAGGTAACAATTTTGGTGCTAATGTGTTTTATGGTACGCAAGCTTTACCAAAAAAACAGGGGGGGCATATGTTGACAACCAAAATTGGCACTTCATCAATGACCAGAAGGATTGCAGGAGCCGGCGCAAGAATCAAGACAGAAGATGACGCAAGAGGCAAAGTCACGCCTAGATTGGGGAACCGGTCAGACTGGTTACCCTGTAATCCAACTAGGACTCTTAGATTTAGGATTCTGAGGTTGTAACGAGTTGTAAATTGGTTTTCTTGCGGGACAAGACCTACCCTCCCTATAAATATAAGTGGATTCGGCCGATTGAGGGGAACCCAATCGAATCTATCAAATCTACTATTTATCTTTACTTTTTGTGTCCTTCAACCCTAGCTTTTCCAACCCCATATGCTGTTCTTCCTTCGTCTTCGCGACGTCTGAAGGCGTCCTAGGTGGCCTGCCGACCCTAGGGCACCCCTGATCATGTTCTCCCTGACGGATCCTTCTGGGAGGCGTTTTTAGGGTTTACCCCGATCTCCCTGGAGGAACCGGTCTGACCGGTTTCCCTGACCGGTCTGATCGGTCGGCGCAGGGAACCTTCGGGTTTATCGTGTTACGTGTGGCGCGTTCTAGCGCTCTCGTGTGTTGACCGTATTTTGCGTCAATAGTATCTTATCGTGAACAAAAATTGTACTGCACGGAGAAAAAAAACATGTCCACATTGCGAGCAAATTATTCTTGCAGGCGAACAATTTAGTCTAAAAGCAAACAAATAAGTTAATATCACGAACAAATTAGTATACAAAGCGAATAAATGATTAACACCATGAACAAATAATTAACATCACAAACAAATTAGTCTATAGGATTTTTAGTTTTTACTTACTGAGGTTTGTTAGAGTCTGAATTTACTCCAAACTAATCTTGGAGCCTCCACTTAGTAATATTAGGATTGGAGCTAATTGTACGACCAAGAAGAAAGAAGACCATTAAAGGAAGCTAAGCAATGGTTCGGAACTTCAGACGTGAAAAGAGCCGGGCTAATTTTGAGACTAGTGGGAGAAACTGATGCAAAGAATGGCGGAAAGGAGGACAGCGACGTGATGATGATCTGAGAACGCAAGATGCTGTACGTTTGGAATCCTTGTCGAAGTTCCGAAAGAAAAGCTAAGGAACCTGTAACATCGATCGAGTAGGCCTGTTGTTGGCGAGTGAGCTACGTTAGAACGTAACTCTATCGTACTAGCTGACGTGTATGGTTCCGCTCATGGAAAACGGGGGCTTGATAAATAAAAAAAAATTGAACATGCGCATCTCGTCTCCAGACGTCTGCACTCTGCAGGTCTAACCGACGTGTTTTCGGTACAAGTGTACTAGTATTTTGGAGGGTGTGGTATCGTGGGTTTTGTTTCACTTCAGAAACTGCGTGGCGCAGCTGGACCATAGCCGGATAGCCCACAGGTACGCAGGCCATCCGGCCCATTGGCCCAAACCGGGCCCTGGTTTGTTTCCCGTCCGTCATCATCTAGAAATAGCAGCCGCCGCCCGCTCGACAACACACATGCCAGTGGCAGTCGCTGTTGTTCACTTTCACGGACAAGGACAACACAAGCAGGGCTGAGAGCGACGATGAAGGTTGACGTGGTGGAGACGGCAAGGGCACGCCGCGGCGGGAGCTGTGGCTCTCCAACCTCGACCTCGCCGTGCCCAAGACGCACACGCCGCTCGTCTACTACTTCCGAGCATTTTCCGCTAGCTTTAGCTATGGACACGTACGTACGTAGAAACGGGCACGGAGTTTGCTAGACGAATGCTTTGGCTCATAAGGCCAGGCCTAACGCTCCACACTGGATAGAAGCCTCAGGTCCCACCTCATCTTCCTATGTCCAAATCAGCTCTGCTGGTAGCTTCGCAGGAGGTAAGAGCACGTACAATAATCCACGTTCGCTTGTCGATTTGCCAAGCCATGTAAGAGAAATCCGATGTGTTGGAGAGAGAAACTAGCAGAGAGACTCAGCTTGTCGCGTGCATGGGCGCCGGTCGATTTGTGGGACCGCACGACAGAGCGAGCCACGCGTCACGATGGAGAAAAAAGGTTCTGAGCCGCAGCCGGGAATGAGGATGGAGGAGAAGAACATGGTGGGCCCTATGCAAGTAAAAAAACTATTTTTTTGGAATTCGTGAAGAGACTAACAGCTGTACTGGTTGTCTCCTATGTGTGTACGTAAATGATGTGGCTTGGCTACTAGACAAGCTTATTAACCATGCTCTAAGAGAGACGTGCAGAGGTCTCCCGTCTCTAGTTCCCCATTTGACAATGAGCAGAAGCCACCACTGGAATACGCGTTGGAGCCTGAAGGCAAAGGAGAAAACCAATCACGAGCTCTGCATGCATAAAGTGACAGCGACCTCATTGAAATAGGGCACCAGGCACTTAGGCACATGGGCGTCTCGGTTGTGAGGCCAGTAACCTTGTCCCTCTCTTATCTAGGTGACAGCTAGCTTTTTCACCCGGCCACCACCGGTGGTGGTTTCCATTGGGCCTGCCCTAATGCTTGGAAAAAAGGTGAACGAAGAGGACAGCTAAATTTGGCCAGAACGAACGGTTCGACGTTGGAGAGAACAGTACCGACTTTGGAAAAGAGGAAGGAAAAAACCTCTAGGCCATAGGACAAATCGATGGGGACGTACTTATTGAGATGTATGTTGACCCGACTGGAAACAAAGTTTGGAGTGTATCATGTTTGGTTGCTAGCCACAATTTGCCACATTCAACTTTAAATAAGTGTGGCAAGCCAAAAAAGTATAGTTAGGAAATTTAAAACCACAACTTATCATGTCTAAGGGAATCTTGTCACATTTTTTTCTATGACAAGTGGAGTCCAAAAAGATTTTGTTTAAGTTTAGTTACCAACCAAACACCAGCATGACAGATGAATGCTCACGCTGTCGAGAAGATACTGAGCTGAGTTTTTTTTTTGTCTCAGCTGCAACAACTTTAAAAACTTAAGGCGTGTTTAAATTCACAAACTTTGCATAAAGTTTTTACCTCGAGAACCGTATCAGTTCATTTCTTCTCTCTGTGCACGCGGCTCAATGCATAAACTTTTCACCAATTCACCGGATTTTAAACACCCCTTTAGATGCATTGTGCACACGTGTACGCGTGCAGGTGACGTTCCTCAAGTGCGGCGGCGTGGTGCTGGGCACGGGGATCCACCACGTGACCATGGACGCCATGGGCACGTTCCACTTCATGCAGACCTAGACCGGGGTGGCCCGAGGCCACGACACGGCGGCCGCCGTTCCACGACCGGATGCTCACTACCAGAATACCCTCTATTGATCATCTCTCATGGGTACCGGTTGTTTATGGCCCCGGTACCAATCTTGGCATTGGTACCGGGTCTAAACTAGGTAGGCCCCGAGGACCCTTTGCTAGGGTACCCGCACCAAAGGATTCTCCACAGGTTATTCAAAAGGAAAGCATCTGGGACTTGGTCAGTTATGGTGTGTAGGTGAGATGGTAAGAAAGCAACACGCGAAGAAGGAGCTTGTGGGTTTGAAGCCTGCGCGCCGCACGCGCGTATTTTCACGTGAAAAATCGTGTGTGTGGGAGCCTTTCCGGGATTTAATATTTTTTTGGCTTCAATACCTTTGGTACCAGGTTATGTTTTTTTGGCTTCAAAATCTTTGGTACCAGGTCATAACCGGTACCTATGGACGAGGCCTTTAGTCTCGGTTGCGCGGTACCAGTTGCAGAACCGATACGTATGGCCCTTACCAACCGGTACCGATGAGCAGTTTTCTGTGGCTCCTTCGCGCGCCCTCACCGCTGGTGCCGGCCTTCGACCACCCGGTCTACTCGCCGGCGCTGCTCAGCGGCCGGCCGCGGCCCTTCGTCACCCGCGTGTACGGCGTCTCCCCGAAGCTCCTCGCCGGTGTGAAGTCCCGCTGCGCGCCTGGGGTAGTGTCCACCTAATGCGCCGTCACCACGCACCTCTGGCGCGCCATGGGCGTCGCGCGCGGGCTCGCCCCGGGCTCCGAGATGCAGCTCCGCTTGCCGGCCAACGTCCGGCACCGCCTGCGCCCGACGCTGCCGCGAGGCTACTTCGGCAACGCCATCGTGCGCGACCTCGTCTCCGCCCGTGCAGAGGACGTGGTGGCGCGCCCGCTGGGGTTCGTGGCGTAGGCCATCAAGGACGCGGTGGACCGCGTGGTCGACGCCTACGTGCGCTTCGTCGTGGACTACCTGGAGGCGGAGTCCGAGAAGGGCAGCCAGGCGGCACGGGGGCAGCTCATGCCGGAGTAGAGATGGCAACGGGTAAAATCCACGCGGATAGTGTCTATATATATCCACACCCGCGAATAGAAATCCATGCCCGCGCCCGCGCCCACGATCCGTCACGGGCAGGAAGCCGTGCCCGCGCCCGCAACCCGCGGATATTTCATGCCCGCGGGCAAATCCGCATGCCCGCAACTGAAGCTCTCAACAGCAAATTACATACACATATACAGATCAACACTTTAACAGTGAGCAGTCAACAAAGCCTATCTCAAATTAACCTCAACAACAAACTACATCGCTTTGGACTTAGCGGAGAATGACGGAGCTGGCGATATGGTGACCGCGGAGCGACACCGCCGCCAGGAAGATTGACCAAGCCGACGTTTAGCCTCGACGCCGTCGAGGACATCTGCCGGCGCTGGTCGTCGGGCAGGACTCCGGGGCCCTTCCGCCGCCGGTCTGCTATCTCGTTTTAACCTTGTGGGGTTCTACGAGAGTAGCTTCTCTTGTTTCTCGCCGATCGTTGGATGCGGCGATCTCCAGTCCGGATTGATACTCTCGATCGGGGGCTGGTTAAGTTGACGTTGCTGATCAGGACTCCGGATTATTTTGGTGAGGTGCCTTCCCTGCCGTGGTTATAAGGGACAAAGGCGGCTAGGGTTTTGTGTTTCTGTCGCGGCTTGGGTTTTGTGTTTCCGTCGCGATCTTGTGCTCCTGCTAGCGCTACGTCCGCAACCTTGGGCTGGTGTGCTGTTAGGTTTTGGTGGGGGTGATCAGGGATCTCCGGTGAGGAGGTTGCCCACCCGAAGCCGAGCCTACGGTTCTCCAATCCAGGTTCCGATTTGGCCTGATGGCGAGTGCAGATCGTGTCTCGGAGAAGCAGCGTGAGATGGAGCGTGATGGCGAGGAAGTTGCTGGTGAGGGGTTAGCCACTGGTGTGCCGGTGTCGGTGGCCGATGGCAACATAGCGGATGCGGCGGCCGATGGCAACATAGCGGATGCGGCGGCCGATGCAAACTTGGACCGCCGTTTGGTTCCTATAGGGAATCAATCTGCTGGCGATGGAGAGGAGGAAGAGGAGTATGATTTTGCGGATGATTCTGAAGCAGTCCTGCCACAGAGGTGGATGGCTGTGGCTCGCTTTTACTCGGGACAGGACTTCAAGACCTGGGTGTTATTCAATGAACTAAGCAAGGCGTGGGGTAAGCAGCTGCCTGTGTCGGCTCGGGAACTGGAGGATAATAGGTTTTTGGTTGAATTTGATGCTGAATGGTTATGGAAGAAAGCAGTCCATGGGGGGCCATGGAAACATAAGGGCGATGCTGTCATCTTTGTTCCATATGACGGCTTGCAGAGGCTCTCAGAAATAAAGATTGAATCCATTGGGCTATGGGTTCGTATTTTTGATGTTCCTGTTGCCATGCTCACTGATGGTTTTGTGAGAGCGCTGGGCGCAAAGGTGGGAAGGGTGCTGGAAGTGGGAGAAGCTCGGATGAACTACAAGCGGGTGAAGATTGATTTTCCTTTGGAGAAATCTCTTATGCACACGGTGTAGATGAAGGTGAAAGGGCGGGGACTCATGGAGTTCGCACTGCGCTATGAAAATATTCCACACTTCTGCTTTGGGTGTGGTCGAATTGGCCATGCTCAAAGGGAGTGCCCGGAGGAGGGAGGTTCAGAAGGGGGAGTTCGCTTTGGTACTGCATTGCGGTGCTCCCCTCAGAAGCGAGATGTAGGCAAGCGCATCACTATTCCGGCAACGGATTCGAATATAAGGAAAGGCCTTAACTTTAGTGGTGAGCAGAAGAACAAGGTGTTGTCAGGTGCACATTCTTCCAACACCCCTTTTGGCCGTGGACAGTCAGTTAGTGGTCACCGTAGGGCAAGGGAGGAGGAAGTGGATCAAGGTGGAGGGGACAAGGAGCATGGTGCCCCGGGGAATTTGCATGTTGGAGTTCCAGCTGAAGTGTTGGAGGATTTGGCTAAGGGGGTTGCTAATATGGCGGTGGATGCTCCGATCCCTGATCTGAATAATCCAATAGCTTCGGGAGGAAAGGAGAGGGTCTCGGGGATAAACTCCTTTGTTGATTCGTACGAGGCCGGAAGTGTTAACAAGGAGATGGACGGTTGCCCCATCCTGCAACATCGTCTGTTAAAGGAGACCAGTGGGAAGACAGGTGTTGGAGTGAAGGTTGGAAAAATAAAAAAGTCGGCTCAGGAGGCGACCATTGGAGCAGTGGAACCAGCCAATGCTATGGAGGTTGATGGTGGTGCTACTAAGGAAGAGAGGGTTGCGACGCAGCAGGGTGCTTCGCCGGCGAAGCGCTACAAACTGTCCGCAACAACGCAGATGACCCTGACGGGCGCCCAGGGCGGGCCCTGTCAGGAGCAATGAATGCGTTGGCATGGAACTGCCGGGGGGTGGGGAACTCCCGGACAGTTCAAGATCTCTGTGGCTTGGTGAAGTCACACAACCCCAAGTTAGTTTTTTTGTCGGATACTAGAATGAGTGCAGGTCGAGTTAGTAATTTGAAGTGGAGGTTGGGTTTTCGAAACTGTTTACCTGTTAGTAGTTCAGGTCTTAGTGGAGGCTTAGCTCTTTTTTGGGATGATTCGGTGCATGTAACCCTGCTGTCCCAAGGTTTTCGCTACATTGATGTGCTAGTTAAAGAAGAGTTGAATGAAGCCCCTTGGAGGGCAACTTTTGTTTATGGTGAACCTCGTGCTGAAAATAGAAGGGAGATGTGGGATCTCCTGCGTGATTTATGTGGTGTGTGGGATGGTCCATGGTTAGTTATGGGCGACTTTAATGAAGCAATGTGGCAATACGAGCATTTTTCAGAAACACCTCGTTCTGAAAGACACATGATGGATTTTAGGGAAGTGCTTAGCCACTGCGATTTACATGACCTTGGTTTTGCAGGTTTACCATGGACGTATAATAATAACCAGGGGGGCTGCCGCAATGTTCGTGTACATCTTGATCGTGGAGTGGCTAACACAGACTGGTCGATCCGTTTCCCTGCAGCATGTGTTAAGCATCTTACGTCCTCGCAATCTGATCATAAAGCGATCCTCCTTCGCTTGGCTCCATCGGCTCCGGTGGAACAACGCAACTGCCATTTCAGGTATGAAATTATGTGGGAGCGTGATGCGAATTTACAGATAGTTATTGAGAATTCCTGGTTAAAGAAGAACCCTGGAAGCGATCTAGGGGCCCTGTCATCGTCGCTGGAAACGGTTGTCAAGGATCTGAAGGACTGGAGTAGGCTATCCTTTGGCAATGTTACACGGCAGCTCAATGATCTACGGAAGGAGCTGGAGAGGTTGGAGCTAGACGATCCAATTCAGAATAGAGAGCGCATTCTTCAGGCCAAGAAGGAACTTGATGAGCTCCTTTATAGGGAAGAAATGATGTGGCTGCAACGTTCTAGGATAAATTGGCTACGGGAGGGTGATAGGAATACAAAGTTTTTTCACCGGAAAGCCTTGTGGAGATCGAGAAAGAACAAGATTAAGAAACTGAAAAGGGAGGACGGCAGTTGGTGTTCGGACAGGGAAGGAATGCTAGATATGGTGTTTGATTATTTCTCTACAATTTTCACTAGGGATGATAGCATTGTCCCTAATGAAATTGTGGATCTGTTTGAACCTAAGATATCTGCTGATCTAAACACCATGTTATGCAAGCCTTTTACGGCAGATGAGATAGGGGATGCCCTCTTCCAAATTGGACCACTAAAAGCCCCAGGGCCGGACGGTCTGCCTGGAAGATTCTTTCAGAGAAATTGGCTCATGCTGAAGGAAGATGTCGTCAAAGCGGTGCAGGAATTTTTTGAAACCGGTATTATGCCTGAAGGGGTCAATGATGCCTGCATCGTCCTAATACCGAAGGTGGCCAGCCCAGAGACCTTGAAGGACTTTAGGCCGATCAGTCTGTGTAACGTCCTTTACAAGGTGGTTTCCAAATGCATGGTTAACCGTCTTCGTCCTATCCTTCATGATATTATTTCGGAAAGCCAGAGCGCTTTTATCCCAGGTAGAATGATTACAGATAATGCCTTGATAGCTTTTGAATGCATTCATGCGATAAGCTCGAATACAAATGAAAGAGGAGATTTCTGCGCATATAAGTTGGATCTATCTAAAGCATATGACCGGGTTGATTGGAGGTTTTTGGAACAAGTTCTTTTGAAGCTAGGCTTTCATCGTACGTGGGTGCAACGGGTTATGACTTGTGTGTCATCGGTGCGCTACACTGTCCGCTTCAATGGCGTCAACTCGGCGCCAATCACTCCAACACGTGGTCTACGCCAAGGTGATCCCTTATCGCCGTATCTCTTTCTCTTTGTAGCTGACGGCTTGTCTAAGTTAATTACTAGGAAGGTGGAGTCCAGGGAATTGCAGGAGCTACATATCTGCAGGAATGCTCCTGGTGTGTCGCACTTGCTGTTTGCTGATGATACCCTCATGTTCTTCAAAGCTGATATAGGTCAAGCTGCTACTGTCAAGAATATATTAGAAGTGTATGCCCGGTGCACGGGTCAGCTCATTAACCCTGCAAAATGTTCGATAATGTTCAAGGAGAAAACTGCACCGGCAGATGTAGCTATGCAGGAGGAGGTTAAAAGAATTCTAGGGGTGCAACTCAGTGCCTTTGAAGCCAAGTACCTTGGTCTACCGACGCCAGCAGGAAGGATGAAAGGAGCACGCTTTCAGTTAATTAAGGAACGGCTAGGTAAAAGGCTCAAAGATTACTCAGAAAGATTTCTATCTTCTGCGGCAAAGGAGGTTCTTATTAAGTCAGTTGCACAGGCATTGCCAACCTACATCATGAGTGTGTTCAAGCTCCCGATGGGTACCTGTGATTCATTGACAAGTATTATTCGTGATTTTTGGTGGGGCGTCGAGAATGGTAAAAGGAAGGCAGCTTGGGTAGCTTGGAAGGATCTAAATTTGAAGAAGGGTCAAGGTGGTCTGGGCTTCAAAGATTTACGTCTTTTTAATCAGGCACTTCTAGCCCGTCAAGCTTGGAGATTGATTGAATTCCCAAACAGCTTGTGTGCAAGATTACTGAAAGCAAGATATTATCCCCGGGGTAGTCTGGTGGATACTGCGTTTTCTGGAAACTCCTCCTCTACCTGGCAGGCTGTTTTACATGGTTTGGAGTTGCTGAAACAGGGGATTATTTGGAGAATTGGATGTGGTTCGCAGGTTCGTATTTGGAGAGATCCGTGGATCCCCCGAGAATTTTCTTTCAGAGTCACTTCAAATAAGGGGAGATGTAGGCTCAAGTGGGTTTCTGAATTGATGGATATTGAAGGGAAGGATTGGGACATGGATAAATTGATTGGTTTCTTCAACCCGGCAGATGCTGATGCTATTTCCAAGATCAAACTGCCGGCACGAGTTGGAGAGGATTTCATTGCTTGGCCTCATGAGAAGACAGGTATTTTTACAGTGCGTAGTGCTTATGCCTTAGCTCTGAAAATTCACAACAACTACAGGGAGGAGGGTTCTAGTTCTAGCCCTGATGGTGAGAGGAAACTCTGGCTGAACATTTGGAAGGGGAATGTTCCACCGAAGGTCAATGTCTTTGCATGGAAATTATGCAGGGATGCCCTCCCGACGCGGCGCATGAAACTACGAAAGCATTTAGTGAACACAGATGTATGTGAATTGTGTGGGATGTCAGCTGAAACAGGTTTTCATGCGGTGGTGGATTGCCCACAGGCGAGAGATTTGCGTCAAGCTATGCGTCGTCACTGGCGATTACCGGATGAGAAGCTTTTTGCCTACACTGGGCCGGACTGGTTTCTACTCCTGCTGGATCAGTGCCCCTTGGAGCAGAGGGACCTGACAAAGCTGGTTCTCTGGCGTGCTTGGGCCGTTCATAACAATATTACTCACGGGGCAGGAGCAGCTCAGGTGGATGAATCAGTGCACTTCCTGTTGAATCTCAGAAATACGATTACAAATGGTTTGACTTCAGAGCAGCCGGTTTCAGGCAAAGGGAAAGAACACTGTTACGCATCCGACAACCCGGCGCTTGCTCAAAAGAAGAAGGATACTGGTCGATGGCGCGCCCCCCCAGTGGGGTGGATCAAGGTAAATGTTGATGGCTCGTTTGTGATGCAAACAGGTGATGCAGGTGTAGGCGTGGTTGCTCGGGACGACAAGGGGGAGATCATCTTCTCGGCGTGGAGGACTATTCCCCGGTGTGCCAGCGCACTGGAAGCTGAAGCTCAAGCCTGCCTAGAGGGCTTGCGTCTCGCCGCGCGGTGGGCGCCAGGCCCCGTCCTGCTGGAATCGGATTGCCAATACATGGTCCAAGCGCTGTCATCTCCAAGCGATCGATCGGAGGTTAGCTTCATTGTGAAGGAGGCTAAGGAGTTTGGTCAAGTCCTTGTGGATTGGAGGACCATCAAGGGTAATAGAGAATGTAATCTAGTTGCTCATGAATTAGCTCAGTTTGCTAGGCGGTCTGCTCATACGGCGGCTTGGTTGGGACAGGCACCTGCGTGTGTTCTTGACCTAATCCAGAACGATTGTAACACTTCTTTGCCTAGCTAATAAATTCTCTTTGCCCCGCAAAAAAAAAAAAAAAACAAACTACATCAACAAATAAACATCTGAAATCTGATATATGCACAATATCCTCTCCCTGAGTACCACTAGGGAGCTACTAGCCATTGCGGCCGCAAAATAAAATTCATGGTAGCATCAGTGCACTAACAAAATTAAGAATAGCATTGCACTAATAAAACAACGAACACTATTGCAGCATCTGAACAAGTAGACAAGAAACACAAGTACAGAACTAAATGGGCTATTAGCCTATTTCTGCAGCCTCTGAAGCATAAGCGCATAACAAGCAATGGCTAAGACATACACACACATTTTCACGAGTACATCCAGAAAAATAAGGGTTTAAACCTAGTGAGGAAATTTTCATCAGCAACTAGAAAGTACAGTGGGCACGAGGAAATGGGGAAGACGTACCTCTGACGACGGGCAGGAGGCCTCCGCCATGCGGACGGGGAGCGGCGGTCGGCGACGGGCAGAGGCGCACAGCAGCGTTCGGATGGGGCGGCGGGCGGCGACGGGCAGGGTTATGTCCGGATGGGGCTGTGGAGCTCCGGGAAGGTGACGGGCGAGGTTCCGAGCAGCGCCTCGGGGTGGCCGGCGGCGAACGCGCGCCGCGCCGTGCTGGTTCTGGGTGGCCCGGGTGCCGGAGTTGGGGTTGGAAGTTTGGATCAGAATTTGGGAGAGGAGGACGGGAGGGGCGAGCGTGGCCCAGGGGGGTGGCGGCCGGGAAGAGGAAAATAAACGAGGGGTGAGAATGAGGGTGAAACCCTAAACCTGACTATATATATGTATGTATGTGTGGGTCCCACCTATCAGGTATAAATGGAGCGGATCTCACGGGTTTGCGGGCGCGGATACTGTTTTTCTATGCCCGCGAATAAATATCCTCTGGGTCTAGGGTTGTGCCCGCACCCGTGCCCGCGGGCACAACCCTAGACCCATATCCGTGCTCACCGGTTTTACTATCCGTGGGTATGCGGGTATTTCATGCCCGTTGCCATCCCTATGCCGGAGTCGGACCTGTGGCTGTGGGTTGTCAGCTGGCTCGGGATGCCCATGTACGACGCCGACTTCGGCTGGGGCACGCCGCGGTTCGTCGCGCCCGCGCAGATGTTCGGCAGCGGCACGGCGTACGTCACGCAGCGCGCCGACAGGGACGACGGCATCGCCGTGCTCTTCGGGCTGGAGCCCGAGTACCTGCAGTGCTTCGAGAAGGTGTTCTACGGGGAGTGAGATAGCTGACGTGTGTTTGTTGGCTTGTACCGAGTGTTAGTTCCGAGCGTTCAATGTTTGAGTTTGGAGTTCGTCGAGGATGTCAACGGCCGTGGCGCAGGACTCGCTCGCTCGCCGCGCACGCCACGCGGCGCGTCCTTCGCGCCGCTCGCTGCCTGCATGTTCGCAGTTCAATTAGAGATAGCATGGCAATGTACTTGTATATTAATGTAACATCATGTGATCAATTGAAGATGTGGTTGATCCCTATCTGAGTGCTCACCTTCTTAAAAAAGGAAGCAATCGTATTTGTCAGGCAACTTTAGAGCTTACTATTGAACACATGGTGCAGTTAAGGTGCTGTTTGGTTCAGCACTAAGAGCGGTAACATGTAATGGGAAGGCGATTTTTCTCTCGGAAAATTTTTTCTTTGAATATTTCTTCTTTTGTTCTGATTTTTTTTTCTATTTTTGGACTGTTTTGTATTTTGGATTTGAGCTATTTGTTGCTGAGAGTGGGACCTACCCCTACACATAGGAGCCTTCATAAACGTTACACTTGAGCTCAACCCAAAATCCAATCCGACGAGGGCATGCACCAAGAAAGACCATGGACCGAGTGTGTGACTCAACTTGCCCAACCCAAGTAAAGTGCCCCAAATGTGCAAACCAGCTATACCCAAGGCCCATCAATTTACATAAATGATTCTCGGTTGGTTGGGAAATTCTTCCACTGCTTTCACCCCTAGCTGAAGATAGAAGGTGGTGTTTCCTTTTGCGGTGTAGCCGTGTAGGAAGCGGATGGAGATCGAAGCCCAGCCCTTTCCTTCTTCGGCGTTTGGTTGGAGCTGGATCAGGTCGCCCTCGTGCCGAGAAAAATTCCGGGCACGAGACTCCCGACAGGCATGGCCATATGGCAACATTACCACTACTACAAAGTTCTCTCGATGCAGTGCGAGACACACAACATGTGGTATATGCAGTAATTGCAGCTCTGACCTTATCTGATGGTTGCAAATTGTGTGGTGCTAAAAGCGACGGTAAGAGAAATCAGAGATCGTGATCAGGCAGGCCTTACAATGGATCAAGGCTCTCCCCCTAACTCAGTGGTGAATCTAGCATCCACATGTAGAGGGAGCTCTCCTCTTCTTCCTCTATTTTTTCCTCCCTTTCTTCTTCTTTTTCCTTGCTTCTCCTCTTTCAACACCTCTTGTACTCTTGTTTCAATGGAGGTTCTTGGCTGTAGGGGGGCTCCCCTAGCCCCCCTAGATTCGCCTCTGCTGGTATACTCCCTCCGTCCTGGAAAAAAAGGACATTCTGGGTTTGTCTTAAGTCAAATTTTTGAAAGTTTGACCAAATTTGTAGATAAAATTATTAACATTTGTCAAATCAAATAAGTAAAGTATCAAAATATATTTTATAATGGCTCTACTAATGCTCATTGGATGTCATAAATATTATTTTTTCTTCTAAAAGTTTGGTCAAAGTTTATCTAATTTGACTTAGGACAAAGTTAGAATGTCTTATATTCCAGGATGAAGGGAGTAGGTTGTAAACATGCACAACCCTTATCCAACTTGCTGACTATTATTTAAGCCCTATCCAGCCATGTCCTATCATGAAAAAAGCCCCACTCCACTTGCCATTTATTTAGCCTTAGGCCATTTTAAATTGGAGTATAGCCATTAAATACATTGCCATGCCAGCGTTTTTATGATGTGGCAGTGTATTAATGAAGAGAACAGAGGTGAATTTGGTTTTAGGGCACGTACAAAGGTGAGACAACAGCTGTCTTTTTGTACGAACTAGAATATTTTAGGAGGAGGATTGGCGAGAAGCTGAAGACTAGGATGGAACATGCAAGCTTCTGTTATCCTCCCTAATATGATAGTTGAAGATGAAAAGGATTTGGTTAGAATTTTCTTGGATTTATGCTTCTCTAAGTGAATAGTGCTATTTATTTGAATATAATATGTATTCTCTCATGCAAGCATCAAAATTGTTACAAAGATCCATTTTATACTTGATCACCATGATTTATGTGTCTATGAATGAATTAAATAGTTTACAGACAGCTAAAAAGACGACTCATTGTACAAGCTGTCTTTTTAGCTGTCTGTGTATGACATGACAAGTTAAATAGACAGCAGCTGTCTAAACAGTTGTATGTACTACACTATTTCCTAGACAGCTTGTGTCTTGCATGTAACCTAGAAAACAACAACACATGAAACTGTGCATTGGGGAAGATATTTCATCATAGTTTCAAATATTTTAGATGATGTGTCACTCCAGGTCATCGTGCCCATGAAATTCCCATTGAGAATGACCTTAGTAGAAAAGCTGCGCTCCAATCCTCTCCAGTCCTGGCTCTTTTATTGGCCCTTAGGCTGATCATTTCACATTATATCACTTACTCCCTCCGTCCTGGAATAAAGGACATTCTGGATTTGTTTTAAGTCAAACTGTCACACCCGATTTTAAGGACAAAATCGAATGCATCGCATATGTGTGCCAGGATCCGTTCATCACACATATGTTGACGTCATCAGTGAATATATCAAGATACAATGTTCAAAAGCGTACAAAAGAGAGTACATAACTTTATAACACTCATCGATATTTAGACACGAAGGTCTTAAACGTTCACCGACAACCTACTATGATAAAACAGCTCCTTGACTTCATCCACAGGCACTTGACTGGTTGACGCGCCTAGAACTCATCAAAGTCACTGAAGTACTCCACTTCATTGTTATTTTCTGAACAACAGTTGTTTAGCAAGGGTGAGTACACTTATGGTTGGTACTCAACAAGTGGGGGAATATGCAAGGCCATCAAAGGGGTTCAGGCTCATGCGGTTAGCACTTTTAGTTGGTCAAGTTTTATTAGCAAGCACCTATTTACTAGATGTAAGTTTATACCAACCCAAAATTAAGCAGGATAACCCAAAATTATTCCACCAAGACCAAGAACCACAAGTTAAGATTAGGTTTAAGTTCAATTATCATGTGAGGGTCCAAGCCGCCCTTAACCGTGGGCACGGCTGATATATCAGTTTTACACTCTGCAGAGGTTGTACACTTTACCCACAGCTCATGTTTCCTTTGTCGCCCGGGTTTGCAAGGCCCTTAAACACTTCCTTTGGTGAGTGGCGAGGGTTCACTACGAAGCCTTTACAAAGACCCAAAGCTAACTAGCAGCCCGCTAGAGTTTCAGCAGCGGTGAGGTCCACAGCCCTCCCAAGAGAGGACGTACCTTAGCAAAGACTACTCCTACAAAAGGACCGAGCTATGACCCCTCACCGGCCCCCTCCTTGCCCTTACGGTAAGACCACTAGCCAACCCCAAGTCTAATTAATTAGCTAAGTCAGAGCCATGTGAAACTGTGGTTGCACTGTTTTCTTGGGTGGTTCTCCATGTTCCAATTAATCATGATGATCTTGTAATTAAGCAAGAATATAACAACATAATTAAAATCATGATTAACATTTGCATAAAAGGTAATAGAACCATCCCAAGTTTAAGCAAGCTAAGCATTTCTACCCATGATATAATCAGGTGATTCAAGGTTCAAGGCAAAAAGATCTAGTCATGTCCTAATAGGTGACCCGTCGAAATTAATGCATAAACAGTAAAGTAAAAGTGAATTTCATGAATGTAAATGGGACAAAAAGAATGTTCATGAAGAGGGAGGCCACTTGTCTTCCTCAACAAACTGCTGTTGGTCCTCTTCAAACAGCTGCTGCTCCTGATCTTCCTCGAACGACACGTTCTCTACACGTTCACACAAGACATACAACAAAATAAATAAAAATAGTATACCAAACAGTACTAATAACACAGAACAAACACCCTAAACTAAAGAGCATGCAAAGACGATCGCGTGGCCGCAAGAATCGCCCAAAACGGATTTAAAACGACGAAGTTACACTAATAACATGGTTGCTGGGACTAATATGCAATAAAAACTAAGTCTGCGTACTGTTTTGATAAAAACTAAGTCTGCGTACTGTTTTGATAAAAACTGAGGGCACAAACATAAATAAACATAGATATCAGGGGCTAGCAAGTGAATATAGCATGAATAGAATGGCGGGTTTGAATATATGAAAGAACAAGGGCCTAAACAGATAAACCAGGGGCATGTATGAATATTTTCTACTGTGAATGGATCGCGGGTTTATAAAATGAAACTGCAGGGGCTCTTACAAAAAAAATGACAGGGCGCAGCTGGTTTTGACTCAAGTTGACCGGTATCCAGGGGGTGATCTGGGCCGTTGAAACATGGATGAACGGTGGAAATCAAAGGGGGACGCCGCGAGCACGGCAGGAGCTCGTCGGCGCTAGTTCTGTTGGGCGCTACAGTGTACGGGGTGATGAACAAATGGCACAGGGGGTCGGGGAGAACATGGCGAGCTCACCTAGGGGAAACAGAGGGTCAGATGGAGGCCGAAGATAAGTCGGCGGCGGAGAGGGGCGGTGGCGAGCTCGGTCGGACGGCAAAGATGGAGCTCTGGTGCTGACTTCGGCTCCCAGATGCCAAGATTGCGCTCCTGGAAGTCCTGCGCACGTGCCAAAGGGATAAGGCGGGTCAGAGGAGCACGGTCGGGGAAGAACACGGACGAACGGCGAAGTTACCTTGACGGCGGCGGCGAAACGAACTCCGGTGAGCAATTGGGCACAAGAGCAGAGGGGTTTTTGGCGTGGTTGGTGTGCGTGCGTGAGAGCGAGTGGGAGAGGGGTTTTATAGATGAGCGGAGGGAGCAAAGGGGGCTCGGGGTGGAAAAGATCCGAGGATGGGAGGTAAACCCGGCCATTGATGGCCTTGATAGCTCTCGGGCGGCCGTTGCAAAGGGAGGAGTGAAGGAGGGGGAAGGCGTTCGGGGGCTGGCGCGGATGATGGCGCAGTGAAGAGCATTGAAGAGGGGCGGGGATTGCGGGTGCGGACGTCGTGGGGTGGTGAACGCGGTGGCGGCGAGGCTGAGCGGCGGCTCGGGCGAGAGGTAAGGGAAGGCGCTGACGCGCGGGGCCCACAGAGACGGGCCGGGCCAGAAGAGAAAAGAGGAAGGGAGGGAAAAAGAATAAAGTTTGAACATTGTTTGAATTTGGATATTTGGAGAGTTTGAGAGATATTTGAGTGGAGTTTGAATTGGAGAGAGAGATTTGAGATACACACAAGCAAACAAAAACAAATGCAAGGCATGATATGCAACAAACACTTATTGAACTAAAATTAATTATTTAATGTTTAAGTGTTTAGGGCCACAAATTAAATAAAGGAAAAGAAATTCATTTAACCTTAGATCAACCTAAACAAAGTTGCTATAATTTATTACATGATGGAATTTGGGTGTTACAAATCCTACCCCCCTTAAAGAGAATCTCGTCCTCGAGATTCGGATAGATTTGGGTGTTACAAATCCTACCCCCCTTAAAGAGAATCTTGTCCTCGAGATTCGGATAGATTTGGATACAACTGCGGGAAGTCTGTAATGAGCTCATCTTCTGGTTCCCAAGTAGCTTCATCTTCTAAATGATGACTCCACAGTACTTTGCACATTTTTATCGCTTTGTTCCTCATGACTCTTTCAGATGTTTCCAATATCTTGACCGGGTGCTCTGAATAAGTCAAATCATCTTGCACATTAAGCTCTTCTAGTGGTAGTTGCTCTTCGGGTACTCTCAAGCACTTTTTCAACTGAGAAATGTGAAACACATCGTGAACATCCGACAGTCGCTCGGGTAACTCCAACTGATATGCCACTTCACCTTTCCTTTTCAAGATTTGAAAGGGACCAATATAGCGAGGTGACAACTTTCCTTTGACCTTAAATCTGCTTAGACCTCTAATGGGTGACACTTTGAGATACACATAATCTCCTACTTCAAACGTCAGTTCTCTTCTCCGGGTATCGGCATAACTCTTCTGTCGTGATTGAGCAGTTCTGAGGTTATCCCGGATTATCTGGACTTGTCTTTCAGCCTCTTGCAAAATTTCTGGTCCGAAAACCTGACTTTCTCCTATCTGACTCCAGTACAGCGGTGTCCTACACTTTCTTCCATACAGAGCTTCAAATGGAGCCATCTTGAGACTAGCTTGATAACTGTTGTTATAAGAGAATTCTGCGTATGGCAAACTCTTATCCCAACTGCCTCCATGCTTTAAAGCACAAGCTCGTAGCATATCCTCTAAGATTTGATTCGTCCTCTCAGTTTGTCCATCTGTCTGCGGATGATATGCTGAACTGAAATTAAGCTTGGTGTCCATTGACTCATGTAGTTTCTGCCAAAAATGAGATGTGAACTAGGTACCTCGGTCAGATACTATCTTCTTTGGCACTCTGTGTAGACACGCAATTCTAGACATATACAGCTCTGCTAACTTGGCTCCCGAATATGTGGTTTTAACTAGAATGAAGTGAGCAACTTTGGTCAATCTGTCCACAATGACCCATATAGAATCATAGCCATCCCGAGTGCGAGGCAATCCTACGATAAAATCCATACCAATTTCTTCCCATTTCCACTCGGGTACTTTCAATGGCTGAAGCAAACCTGCTGGCCTTTGATGTTCTGCTTTCACTCTTTGACATACATCACACAAAGCTACATAGGTTGCCACGTCTCTCTTAAGACCCTACCACCAATATTTCTCTTTCAAATCTTGGTACATCTTGGTACTGCTGGGGTGAATAGAATAGACAGAATCATGTGCTTCCTTCAGTATGAGCTCACGAAGACGGCCGATATCAGGTACACAGATCCTTTTCTTGAACCAAACAGTGCCTTGTTCATCTTCGGTGAAATCCGTTGTTTTTCCCAAACCAATCAGAATCTTGATTTCTTTGATCTTAGCATCTGTCAACTGACCTTGCCTGATTTTCTGCTCCAGAGTGGGTTCAATCTCCATTGTCATAGCTTCTGAGTTATAAAGAATCCCGAGATTGAGTCGTTCCATTTCCCAACACAATTCTTGAGGCATCAGTCGAGCTATAGCCATGTTAGCTTGGCTCTTTCGACTCAAAGCATCTGCCACGATATTGGCCTTGCCAGGATGATACTGAATATCCAAGTCATAATCCTTTATCAATTCCAACCATCTGCGTTGCCTAAGATTGAGATCCCTCTGAGTGAAGATATATTTCAAGCTTTTATGATCCGTGAAAATTTGGCACTTGTTTCCAATCATATAATGTCTCCAAATCTTCAGTGCGTGCACGACAGCGGCTAGCTCCAAGTCATGAGTTGGATAGTTTTGCTCATGCTTCCTCAGCTGCCTTGATGCATAAGCTACCACTCTTCCTTCTTGCATAAGCACACAACCAAGACCGAGACGTGAAGCGTCACAATAGACATCAAACCCTTTGTGTATATCTGGCATTATCAACACTGGGGCCGTGGTTAACCTCTTCTTCAGCTCTTCAAAACAATTCTGACAAGCTTCATCCCATTTGAACTCCCGTTCCTTTTCTAACAATGAGGTGAGCGGTTTCACGATCTTGGAGAACCCTTCAATGAATCTGCGATAATATCCTGCCAAACCAAGGAAACTCCTGATCTCGGACACATTCGTGGGCGGTTTCCAATTCAACACATCCTGAACCTTGCTGGGATCAACTGCTATTCCTCCATCGGTGATGATATGACCAAGGAAAGAAACTTCATTCAACCAAAAATCACACGTACTGAGCTTGGCATACAACTGATTCTCTCGGAGTTTCTGTAGTACCAACCTCAGATGTTCTTCTTCATTTCGAGAAAACTCCAAGATATCATCGATGAACACCACTACAAACTTGTCAAGATATTCCATGAACACCTTGTTCATCAAGTACATGAAGTACGCCGGGGCATTGGTCAATCCAAACGACATCACTGTGTACTCAAATAACCCATATCTGGAGGTGAACGCTGTTTTGGGGATATCTTCTGGTCGAATTCTCAACTGATGGTATCCTGACCGCAGATCAATCTTGGAGAACACTTTAGCACCTCTCATTTGATCGAACAGATCTTCAATTCTGGGTAGTGGATATTTGTTCTTAATAGTAGCATCATTGAGAGCTCTATAATCAACACGCATCCTTCTAGTGCCATCCTTTTTATCAACAAAGATGACAGGGGCTCCCCAAGATGATGAGCTAGGACGGATATATCCTTTTCCTAATAGCTCTTCTATTTGTTTCTTTAATTCACTCAAATCCTTAACATCCAACCTATAGGGTCTTTTGAATATAGGTGCAGTGCCAGGTAAAAGATCAATACGGAACTCAATGTCACGGTCGGGTGGCGTACCTGATAAGTCCTCCGGAAAGACGTCTGGGTACTCACTCACGACCTTGATCTCTTCCAAAGGTGTTTCCTTGATCTGATTCACAGTTGCTTCATCCATGGATGGCGTGCTAGCCACAAACACAATCTGATCTCTTTGAGGGCTGGTTAAGAGTACCGACTTCTTGGCACACTGAATAACTCCTTTGCATCCAGATAACCAATCCATTCCAAGAATCACGTCAATCTGGACTTTAGGACTATCAGATTGGCTAGAAAATCTACCCCCATGATTTTCAGATTCACCCGCGGGCATATGTGACTAGCCTGCATCTCACTGCCCGGGGAACTAACTAGTAGAGTTTTCTTCATAAGGCTCATAGGTATATTATGTTTTTCCACAAATTGCTCAGTAATGAAAGAATGCGATGGCATAGGTATATTATGTTTTTCCACAAATTGCTCAGTAATGAAAGAATGTGATGCTCCAGAATCAAACAAAACTGATGCAGGTTCAGAATTGACAAGGAACGTACCGAGCACAACGTCTTGAGCATCTTGAGCTAATTGAGCTGACATGTGGTTCACCAGTCCACGCATATAGTTCTGCTGGCCCTTGTTGTTCTGGGAGTTCTGGTTCCCATTGCGCATCTGTGGAGTCTGTGATCCAGGCCTCTGACCATTAGTCTTCTGGTCTTGAGGTGTCTGCATGTTACACTTGGGGCAGTTGTTAGCATAGTGCCCACTTCTCCACATTTGAAATAGCCATTTGGAGGAACCGGTGCGACTGAGCTGCTGTTATTGTTGTTGCCATTGCGCACTGGAGCACCTGATGAACTGCCAGACCTGTTCTGCTGGAAGTTGGGACTGCGCTGGACCTGCTGGTTGAAGCGCTGGGGCTGCTGCTGGCTGCGGTACTGCTGGTTCTGCTGATAATTTCCGCCTTGCCCTCCAGAGCGGAACTGTGACCCTTGCTGAGAGTTGAAGCGTGGACGGCTGCTGCTTGACTGTCCCTGTGATTGGGACTTCCTCTTGAGCTCTCCGAGCTCCTTGCGAGTATTTTCCAGGCCACTAGCTTTGTCCAGGAGTCTCTAGAAAGTCGGGAATGTGTGACTCTGCAGCTGATACTTGAGTGGCCCGATCAGACCATCCAAGAAGCGATCCTGCTTCTTCTCATCATCATCGACCTCATTGGGCGAGTAGCGGGACAGCTGGATGAATTTATCCCGGTACTCGCTCACTGACATATGGCCCTGCTTCAGAGCCAAGAACTCATTCTTCTTCAGCTTCATCACACCAGCTGGGATGTGATGCAGGCGGAAATTGTCTCTGAACTCTGCCCAGATAATAGTGTCGGCGTTGGCGTGAGCGGCTGTGTATGCATCCCACCAGTCAGATGCAGCTCCCTCCAAGCGTCCAGCAGCATACAAGACTCTCTCACGGTCTGTACACTGGGTGATGTCCAGCTTCTTGCCAATGACTTTCAGCCAGTCATCAGCATCCAGAGGGTCCGCCGAGTGAGAGTAGGTTGGTGGGTGGTGACTCATGAAATCCCGGTGCCTGTCCCGGGCTTGTGAAGGCATCTGTGGCGGCTACTGGTTCTGCTGTGCTTGAATGTTGTGCACAGTGTTAGTAAGATCCTGCAGCAACTTCATCTGAGCTTGTAGAAACTGCTCCATTGCTAGGTTTGGGGGTGGAGGCAGTGCTTGATTCTGACGGTTGATTACGTGAGCACGTCTGACACTAGGAATGTCACGTCCTCCGCCTCTCCTGGTATTTACCATCTGATCGTTATGGAAATGTTTTAGATAAGATAGATAAACTGATAAAGATAGAAAGAACAGAGCCAAGATTGAAACTTAAAACTGACTTTAACTTTAATTATTTAATAATGCATTTGTGGCCATCACTCCACAAAAACATGACAGTCATTACAAAGAAACTCCAATTCAAACATGAAACAAACAAGCAAACATAAACATCGCACGTCCTCGCAGGAACTGTTCTAACGCGATGACTTATTCTGGTAGACTCCCTAAAGCTGGCCTAGGAGACCGGTGATAGAGCCTGGCTCTCCGGTACGAAGCCTCTTGTGCGGGGGTGAAGCGGCGGGGCAGTCGGCTCTCTCTGCCTCCACTGGGGGCACGTGACCTGCCACCTGTGCCTCCAGCTGCCTGATCCTGGCCTGAGCACTGGCCAGTCTCTGAGTAGTCTCCATAAGGTCAGAAGCCGTGCCCTCCACGTCTGTGTTGAGACCAGCGATGACACGAGCTAGGACGTCGATGCGGGGCTCATGAGGTCCTCCCAGTGGCACGTGGGTCACCTTTGTGCCACTAGCACATCGTGGAAGGTGGCGGTACTCCGTGATGCTCAGCTCACCACGGCGAGCGTGGCAGAGAGACCACAGAGCTCTCCTGGCGACGCTGCTGACGTAGGCGGTGACGGTGGAGCAGGGGATGTCGGAGTCATGCATGGAACAGGTCTTGTATCCACCAGTGACTGAAGCCTCCCGGATGTGGACTCGGGTGATGAAGAAGACCGGCATCCCCGGGTTGGAGACACGCTGCGTCATGTAAAGGGGCCTGACGTTGTTCCCCAACTCCTGTAGCACGTCCATGAGCATCTTGGGGATGGTGCCAGTCTCATTGACTGAAGTCTCTGACTCGTAGGTTGCTTTCACAACCTCAGCCACTCCAACTGGCACATCGTTCTGGCCCACGCCAGAACCGTCGTCCTGCGCCTCACCCTGGTCGTCCTGACCAAGGCCCTGGTCGGCGTCGTGGCCGTCGTCCGGCTGTCCTCCAGCAGCGGGTGCTGGAGCCTCCAGGGCAGGATCTGCAGGTGGTGCTGGTGGAGCATCAGCTGCTGGGTCCACCGGAACGATGTGTCCGTCTGCCATCTCCTGAAAGTAGCGGAGCTCTTCGGGCTCTGCCTCCTCCTGTTCCACCACTGGTGGAAGCCGCGAAACTGGCTGTGCAGGAGCGTTGCGCCTCCTGCCTCCGGTGCTCTTGCGTGCTGTCTGCCTCTGCCTGACCATCTGTGATAGAGCAAGAACAAATCTAAGTACAAGAACAAAACGTGATAGAACAGGAACAGAGTAAGTTTTTATGCAAATAAAATTTTTCCTAAGAGCAGAAAGGCTGACTAAGAATGTGAATCCTATGTTTCGACCGTTTTCTAGCTAGGCTGCCGTCCTACAGTCAACCTGGCTTTGATACTACTTCTGTCACACCCGATTTTAAGGACAAAATTGAATGCATCGCATATGTGTGCCAGGATCCGTTCATCACACATATGTTGACGTCATCAGTGAATATATCAAGATACAATGTTCAAAAGCGTACAAAAGAGAGTACATAACTTTATAACACTCATCGATATTTAGACACGAAGGTCTTAAACGTTCACCGACAACCTACTACGATAAAACAGCTCCTTGACTTCATCCACAGGCACTTGACTGGTTGACGCGCCTAGAACTCATCAAAGTCACTGAAGTACTCCACTTCATTGTTATTTTCTGAACAACAGTTGTTTAGCAAGGGTGAGTACACTTATGGTTGGTACTCAACAAGTGGGGGAATATGCAAGGCCATCAAAGGGGTTCAGGCTCATGAGGTTAGCACTTTTAGTTGGTCAAGTTTTATTAGCAAGCACCTATTTACTAGATGTAAGTTTATACCAACCCAAAATTAAGCAGGATAACCCAAAATTATTCCACCAAGACCAAGAACCACAAGTTAAGATCAGGTTTAAGTTCAATTATCATGTGAGGGTCCAAGCCGCCCTTAACCGTGGGCACGGCTGATATATCAGTTTTACACTCTGCAGAGGTTGTACACTTTACCCACAGCTCATGTTTCCTTTGTCGCCCGGGTTTGCAAGGCCCTTAAACACTTCCTTTGGTGAGTGGCGATGGTTCACTACGAAGCCTTTACAAAGACCCAAAGCTAACTAGCAGCCCGCTAGAGTTTCAGCAGCGGTGAGGTCCACAGCCCTCCCAAGAGAGGACGTACCTTAGCAAAGACTACTCCTACAAAAGGACCGAGCTATGACCCCTCACCGGCCCCCTCCTTGCCCTTACGGTAAGACCACTAGCCAACCCCAAGTCTAATTAATTAGCTAAGCCAGAGCCATGTGATACTGTGGTTGTACTGTTTTCTTGGGTGGTTCTCCATGTTCCAATTAATCATGGTGATCTTGTAATTAAGCAAGAATATAACAACATAATTAAAATCATGATTAACATTTGCATAAAAGGTAACAGAACCATCCCAAGTTTAAGCAAGCTAAGCATTTCCACCCATGATATAATCAGGTGATTCAAGGTTCAAGGCAAAAAGATCTAGTCATGTCCTAATAGGTGACCCGTCGAAATTAATGCATAAACAGTAAAGTAAAAGTGAATTTCATGAATGTAAATGGGACAAAAAGAATGTTCATGAAGAGGGAGGCCACTTGTCTTCCTCAACAAACTGCTGTTGGTCCTCTTCAAACAGCTGCTGCTCCTGATCCTCCTCGAACGACACGTTCTCTACACGTTCACACAAGACATACAACAAAATAAATAAAAACAGTACATCAAACAGTACTAATAACACAGAACAAACACCCTAAACTAAAGAGCATGCAAAGACGATCGCGTGGCCGCAAGAATCGCCCAAAACGGATTTGTCGAGGTTGTACTCGTCAGATATTTGTCCGGCAGGCACCCCGCTTCGTGCGAAGATTGATCACGGTGATGAACAGAAAGACACGGGATTTTTATACTGGTTCGGGCCCTCGAGATCGAGTAATAACCCTACGTCCAGTTGCTGCTTGTATTATTTCGTCGAGTACAAATTACAATGCGTAACTTGTACCTTCAGGTGGATTGTCTAAGATTGTAGAACAATGGGGATACCCTCTACGTACAGGACCCCCGCTATTTATATCCAGGGAGACGTGCCTTATAAGACAAAACAGACCTAAACCTAGTAGGACTCTAACTATCTTCGAGCTTTCCTTTTGCGATCTGGCCATCGTGTCTTGTTCGGAGTCTTGATAGTTCGGAGTCGGTAATCCTCGTGATCGGGCACCCTGGTATGGCCTCAACAGTAGCCCCCGAGCTTATCTTGTTCAGAAAAGGTTGATTGTTCAATAGCCTTCGGGTCTTTTTGCTCTTCGGGTGATTTCTGGATATGTTAATACCTCGTCAATCACTTGTATATGAGAGCCAGAAAAGTTCCCGAACTCTTGAATGTAGAAACCTGCATCTGAATGATAAGGTCAAAGAAAAAAATATCAGTCATAATAATAATAAAAAAGAATTGTTCCGTCTTGGAAAGTGAAACGCCCCAGGATTGATGTAACTGCTGCCCAGTACATTAAAAATCCACTCCGCACGTCTCCCAGAATTTTAGCAGCGCACGCGATACGGCTCTGATCTGGCTCCTCGATTCTCGTGCGAAGCGTCGCACCTCTGAGTCTTTAAATATCAGATCTCCTGGATTGATGTGTACTTGAAACTTCCATCCTAAGCCTTCTTCCTCCACTCGCCATGGGAAAGAAAAGGCTTAGCCGCATGTTCAAGCTTCCTCGCCTCCTTTTCGGAGACTCTCCTCGCAGCTCCGGCGAACAACCGCCCGACAAACCGGAGGACCCGCCGGCGACGACACCACCCACTGCTCCTCCTCAGGCTCCGCTCCTGGATCTCCCCTGGTATGGGGATGATGGAGTCGAGGTCGAGCCACCAGAGGAGGAGGCTCCGGCGGTGGCGCCGCCGTCTCCCGAGGCTGCTCCGACAAGCATTGCTGCCGGGAAACGCCCTGCGTCTTCCTCCCCAGCCCCGGCATCTCCTGTCTCCCTCTCCTCCTCCGACGAGCCAGAGCAAGGAGGGAGCGGAATCCGGCTGAAGCCAGAGGTGGCACACGCAGGCGCATCTTCGTCTTCTGCTCCGGTGGACACCAGCGGCGACGAGGAACTCGCCCGGCGCCTCTTCGTCTCCCTGAACCGCGACCTGATCGGGATCCCTGGAGACGGAGCGCTCGTGGATCTCGTCAGCGACTCTGAAGAAGAGAACGCGGTAGATGATGATCCACTGGCGAGCACACCATCGCCCTGATCAGATTGGTTGTCAATCATCAACCCAAGATCAGGGCACTTTTGTTTTAGATTTCAGGATAGTTATCGATCCACTGTGAAATGTTCCCTCTTTTGGATTTAATGAAGAAATTTCACTTGATGGATGTAACTTAAATCCCTTGTGCTTTGGAAATTTATCCGTGTCAATCTGTTTACAAAATTGCTCATCCAGAAACAAAATTCCCGAATGAAAAATTTCTTCCGACCAGACTGACTATCTTCAGTGTGTTCGGGAAATTTGACCCTGACCAGACATGATCGGGGCATTTCCTTGATTCACACCGATCGTTTGGTCATTTAAAACTGGTGACTTACCAAATAAGCCAACAACCCTAAATGCATTGAATTGGACTTGCACATTTTTCGAAACGACGCGTGCCGTAGAAAAAGGAAAGAATCTTTCTGACCCAACAGTCACTGCGGATTGCGCGGCTCAAGGGCAGGTTTCTCGGGGTTCGTGCTCCCTTGCAGAACCATAAAGCCCCCAAGCACGGCCGCTTGAGATCTATTTGGGCCTTCGTCTTCCTCGTTTGCATCCATTAAACACTCATCATTTTCATCCGCTTTCTTCCCTCGTCCACCTGCTCCTCCAATCCTGCAGGCTTCCAATCGCCATGGCGTCCACGCACCAATCGTCTTCTGGCACTGAGTCCACAGGGGACCAAAGCAGCGCCGCCGCCGGACGAGAACTCCACAGTGAGAACACGATCCCCACCTCGGACGAGTACTGGTACAGATCAACCACGACGGCCAAGCAGCTGCAGAAGCTGGAGGACCTTGGACTACTCCCTGACACCGAACTTTTCCCTCGTCGTCATGCCAAAGGTCAGACGTATCCAACCCCCAACACTCTCGAGATGGTGGTATTCTTGGAGTTCTTCCACTGTGGATTCGGGGTTTTTCCTTCTGATTTCTTCCACAGCGTCTGCGAGCATTACCAGATAGAGCTTGTGCACCTTAAGCCCGGCGTTTTGACAATGCTTAGCGTCTTTGCCTTTCTGTGCGAAGCCTGGTTAGGGATTAAGCCTTCACTGTTGCTGTGGAGATATTTTTATAGCTCTTCATACTACAAGAAACAAGTGATGCTCGGGTCCATCGGTTTTTCCTTGAGAAATCGGGAGATGTACATCCCCTTCCCAGTTAAGGATTGCTGGAAAGGATATGAACATCACTGGTTTTACATCACCCTTCCCCAAACCTCACTGGCAAAAGGGAAGTACCTGATGCCCTATCTCAAGGATGAGGCCAAAGCCCTGCCAAGAATCACCCAGGAGATGCAAAAGCACATTGATCGGATCCTGGAGCTCCGCAATGCTGGTCTGACGGCGGTTCATGTAGCAGAAATCTTCATTAGATGGAGATTCATTCCGCTTATGACTCACGACCGCTACGCTTGGACATTTAGGGGGCGACAACGACCCGAACAGAATGAAACCCGATGGTGAGTATTTGTTTTTCTGTTCGATTGTTTTTCCGAGTTTGTTCGGTCATTTGAATTCATGACTCTTAACTAGCAGTTGTCCCAGAGACAGAAGTGGCCGCGCGCCTGAAGAAGATGTTCGGCGCTGATCTCCCGGACTGGGAAAACGTCCCAGCACCCTTCAGTGCTGACAACCCTCCTCCAGAGGTAAACTGTCACTCAGAAAAAGCTCTTTCTTGTTTAATATTGATATGATGCAACTCTTTTTTCCCGACCAGGCCCCAGCTATTGTTGATGCCCCCGCCCAGAGCGGTGCCATCAATGTCGAGGAGGAGGGAGATCAGCCCGTTGATCAAGGCGCCAGGGCCCCGACCAACGAACAACCTGAACCATCACCTGGTTTGGAAAAAGAGGTCCCGAGCAGCCCCCAGGCGATTATCCCCCGAACCCGGAAACGCTCTCGCAGTGTGGAGGGGACAGTTCTGGATTCGGGAGTTCTTGGATCGCCTAGGTCCGCCGATCTGCAGCCCAGTCGTGATCCGCCTCGTCCTGTTACCCAGGTATCGAGCATGATCGTATTCGGGCGTTTATTCGCAGCTTTTGATCGCATAACCAAAGCTAAACGTGATCGGGAGATTTCTCGACAGGAAAATCGTCCGACCAGACAATCATCAAAGCTTATTCCTGGTGCCAAGAGATTTAAAGTCAAAATCCCGACGGCCGAGTAAGAGCTTTGACAATCTTTGATTATGTATGAGCATTTTTCTTAAATGTTGTTTTCACTGTATTTGATTATTCGGGAATTCAGGCATCCCGATCCCACAGCTTCTCCTGTCAAAGCATCTGCCAAAGAGAAAACTCCCGAGCCAGACTCGACAGCACAACTTGACAGCTCAGAGAAAACTGCAGAGATCGTGGGACCCATCCCGACGCCCCTGGGCCCGATCATTAGCGCGCTCTCGACAGCTGAAGAGCAATGGCGTTCGCTAGACGCTCGTGCCTCTGCTGCAGAAGCGTCTGTGATCAGACTGGGAGCCCAGGTGACCGTTCTCCAGTCCAAGAAAGAAGGTACATGCCTTAAATCTCGTGCTTTGCTTATTGAGTCTTTATCTTCGAACTTTTGCTTACCTGCTGCCTTTGACTCTGTAGCTGACTTCAAGAGCATTGAGGTGCTCAAGAAGAAAAACTCGGATCTGGAAGGGAGACTGGCTGTTCGGGATAAAGACGTGGCTGATCTGACCGCCCGTCTTGAAGCATCAGAGAAGCGCAGCTCGTCCTTGGACTCCAGGCTGATGGAAGGTGCCTGTGTTGCTGCAACTCACACCGTCGGGGCTTTGAAAAGCCACCTCCCTGATCTGGACGTTTCTCTGCTCTCAAAAGGCTTCAAGTGCTCGGCGTCAGAAGCTGAGGTAATGTTTAATAGCTTTACCCCACTGGTGGAACCGTTTGTCAGAAAACTTGATCTCCATCTGAGTGATTCGGAGGAATCACCCTGAACACTGTGCAAGATTCCTGTAATAGGGCAAAACTTTAACAGTTTAGAATGTGATTACATTTTGCTAAACATATGCTTGCATGTTTTTGCGTAAATCTTAGAGCTGATCGGTATTTTCATGGATCTTTTTAACTGATAGCTTTGTCATAGCCAAAAAGTCCCGTTACCATAAGCTATTCTGGAATTGTTTAGTTGCTGAGACACGGGCGGCCTTCTGAACTGTGTAATTCCTTGTAGTCATGGTGTTCGGTAATTTTAGCGTAGCCTAGCTTTCTTGAATTAAAAAGCCCGTTTCTTGCATGGTAATAGTACCGTAGTAGCCCCCGGGCTCTTTTACAGCCATGCTGGCATGCTGAAAAAGAATCTAGAAGTACAAACTGCAAGAAACTTCCCGATCAAATGGGGAGCCCCCGAGCATAGAGCTCGGGATGCATAGAATAGGTCTGAAAAGAAAATTTTCAGCAAGAAACTTCCCGATCAAATGGGGAGCCCCCGAGCGTATAGCTCGGGATGCATAGAATAGGTCTGAAAAGAAAATTTTCAGCATGGTAGTCCCCGGCTCTTTGTTAGTGTATGCAATATGGTAACAAAGAGTAGAAACAGAATAGAAAATAGAAAACCCAGCCCCCGAGCATAAAAGCGAGGGTGAGTAGAGTATATAGAACTTATCTTTTTGTTTTGTTGGCGCTGCAGGCGACGCAGATGACGGTTTATCCCTGCCAAACCTGATGGTTGGTCTAGAACTGTGCACGATCTTCATTGTTTAGGCGTAGAACCTGCGTAGTTGATCCATATTCCATGTGTTTGGCAGTACGTCCCCATCTATCTCTGCGATCCTGTAGGCTCCTGGTCGGGCGATATCTACTACAATGTACGGTCCTTGCCATGGAGAAGACAATTTAGTTTTGTCCTTGGTGCGTTGATCCAGTTTGAGCACCATGTCCCCAATGCATAGGCTTCGTTGTCGAACATTAGCATCGTAGTATTGTCGCAATTTTTGCTGATACTGGGCTACTCTAAAAGCAGCTGCATCACGAGCCTCCTCCAGGAGGATTAGCTCATCAGTGCGTCTGTCAGGCTCTTCAGTTTCTGAAAACATTGCCACGTGAGGGGCTTGTAGTCGGATGTCGGATGGTAGAATCGCCTCTGCTCCATACACCAAGAAGAAAGGTGTTTCGCCTGTTGCCCGATTCATAGTGGTCCTCATTGACCAAAGTACTGTAGGGACCTCATGAATCCAGCGCTTGTCGTAAGCTTGCAATCTGTTAAAAATCCTCTTCTTGATGCCTTGGAGCACGATGCCATTGGCACGTTCTACTTGCCCGTTTGTCTTCGGGTGGTTTACCGATGACCGATCATGCCTGATCCCGTGGTCGTAGCAGAAATCGTAAAACTTTTTACTTTTAAACTGTGTTCCATTATCAGAGATTATCCTGTTTGGGACACCGAATCGTACGACAATACTCCGTAGGAATTTGACAGCTGCCTCTTTTGTGATTTTCTGAACGGGCTCGGCTTCAACCCATTTTGTAAATGTGTCAATGCCAACGAACAGAAATCTGTATCCCCCGACAGCCCTTGGAAAGGGCCCGAGGATGTCTATACCCCAAGTAGCAAAAGGCCATGACAAGGGTATAGTGTTTAAAGCTTGCGCAGGTTTAGTTTGTTTCCGTGCGAAGAATTGACATGCCTCACACTTTTTTACTAAATCGCTTGCGTCTTGAAGAGCTGTAGGCCAGTAGAAGCTCTGTCGGAATGCTTTCCCTGTTAGATATCGGGGAGAAGCATGTGATCCACAGATTCCTCCGTGAATGTCGTGGAGCAAACTAATGCCCTCGGTCCGTGTGATGCATTTGAGGAGCATTCCATTGCGGGTTAGCTTGTATAATCGCCCGTCGACCAATTGATAGTTCTTGGCTTTACGATGGATTTTCTCCAATGTAGCATCATCGTCCGGAATAGCTTGGTTTGTGAGGTACGCCCGGATTGGATCCATCCAGTTCTCCTCGTTTCCAACTAGAGCGGCGGCTCGGGCCGTACCGACCAACATAGACTCCTTGACGGATTCGTTGGTTGTAGAAACTGGTCCCTTGGAGGGTTCAGTTTTTAGGTTCGGTAATGAAACCGACACAGATGGTTTAGTAAGAACTTCAAGTAACACGTTACCTGGGAGCCGTGTGCGCTCTGCAGCTGCCTTTGCCAGCTTATCTGCGTCGCCATTGAATTCCCTCTTCACGTGCCGTACTTCAAGCCCATCAAATTTGCTCTCCATCCGTCTATATGCTTCCAAGTATTTAGCCATGACCTCGCTCCGCGCACTGTATTCTTTCATGACTTGCTTTGCAGCTAACTCGGAACCCCCTTTCACGAGCAGCCTTCTGACACCAAGAGATGCAGCTATGCGGAGACCTGTCAACAGTCCTTCGCACTCGGCAACATTGTTAGTAGGAGTTGGATCAACAAAATTGATTTGTAAAGCGTACCTAATGATGTCATTGTGTGGTGAAATCAGGACCACCCCAGCCCCGCGCGTGCTCTGCAAAATGCTCCGTCATAGAACATTGTCCAGTGTTCGGGATTTTGGGCAGCTTCTACAGGTTCGGGGTTAGTCCATTCTGCGATGAAATCTGCCAGAGCCTGCGATTTGATGGCAGTTCTGGGTATGAATTCATTGTCGTAAGCCCCCAGCTCCACAGACCATTGTGCAATCCTACCCACGGCATCTCGATTATGTAAAATGTTGCCTAGGGGGTAAGTTGACACAACCTTGATCTTGTGGCTCAGAAAATAATGCTTGAGCTTCCTGGAAGTCATTAGTACAGCATATAACAATTTCTGAATCTGAGGGTACCTCGTTTTGGCATCATGTAGTACCTCGCTTACGAAGTAAACGGGATGTTGTGTTGTAGACTTTTCTGTTGGTCTCTCGACCACCAAAACAGTGCTAACAACAGTTGGTGTCGCTGCTACGTATAACAGCATCTCTTCTTGTGGCTTTGGCGGGACCAGTACGGGCATTTTTCGCAGGTACTGTTTGAACGCCTGGAACGCCTCTTCTGCTTCTGCCGACCACTCAAAATGATCAGTTTTACGTAACAATTTGTAAAATGGCATACCTCGTTCGCCTGACTTGGACACGAATCGACTTAGGGACGCCATCATTCCTACCAACTTCTGGACTTCGTGGCGGCTGCGTGGAGACTTCATGTCATCGAGTGCCTTGATCTTGTGCGGATTTGCCTCTATACCTCGTTGGGAAACAAGGTAACCGAGGAGCTTACCCGATGATACACCAAAGGTGCATTTGGCGGGGTTGAGCATCATCCTGTTTTTACGCAAGTTGTTGAACGTTTCGGTTAAATCAGCGATTAAATCACCCTTTAACTTACTTTTCACAACAATGTCATCTATGTATGCCTCCACATTACGGCCGATTTGGCCTTCAAGAACAATGTGAACACATTTTTGATAAGTGCAACCTGCGTTTTTCAGACCAAAAGACATCTTTATATAGCAATAAACACCGAAGGGAGTTACAAATACAGTTTTCTCCTCATCGTCAATGCACATGCTGATTTGGTGATACCCCGAGTAGGCATCTAGAAAACAAAGCAATTCGCATCCAGAGGTTGAATCTACAATTTGATCTATCCTAGGTAATGGGTACTCATCCTTCGGGCAAGCTTTATTCAGATCTGTGTAGTCCACGCACATCCTCCACGTTCCGTTGGGCTTTTTGACCATGACTGGGTTTGCCAGCCACTCCGGGAAAGGGACCTATCGAACGAAGCCGGCTTTGAGTAGTCGGTTGATTTCTTCGTTAATGGCGTCTCGCTTCTCCGGGGTATATCTCCTTTGCTTCTGCTTGACTGGTCGGACGCCAGTTCGTATGCCAAGCTTGTGCTCGATTACCTCCCTGGGGATCCCGGGCATGTCAGATGGTTCCCAAGCGAACACATCTGCGTTTGCCTGGAGGAAAGCAGTGAGCTCGAGTTCCTATTTGTCACCCAGGCCAAGGCCCACCTGGGTGGTCTTGGTCGGGTCTGCCTCATCAAGGGTTACCGCCTTTGTGCCTGGCTCGGTGCGCCTGGCCGGTGGCTCGATTGGTGAGGCGTTGGCCGTCGACTCGCCAGCTGCTTGTGACGGCGTCCCCCTGAGTGGGGTCTGGTCCACCACAGCCTGCCTCTCAGCGGTACGGTCGTCAGCTCCCTGTCTCCCGATGAGCTCCTGTTCCCCGATGAGCTCCTGTTCGGGAACTTCTTTCCCTTTGGCCCTTGGTCGGTTCTCAGCTGCTCGGGAGGTTTCAGCCAATGCACCCTTGGCGGCAGCCTTTGGCTGGCTCTTTGTCTTTTTCTTGGCAGGTTCGGCAGCCTTGGCTGGTTCCTGCTCGTCACCCTTGATCATGTCCAGGGTCTTCATGTCGCACTGGACCGCGCCCTTGCGATCGCCACAGACAGTGATCGGACCCAACGGCCCTGGGACCTTGATCATGGAGTATGCAAAGTGAGCGACCGCCATGAATTTCTTCAGGAACGGTCGGCCCAAGATGCAGTTATAGGCCGACGTGATGTCAGCCACCTCGAAGGTGAGGAACTCTGATCGGATGTTTTTGCCCTCTACGAGGGTCACCTGCAGATCGATCCTCCCCAAGGGAAAGGCTTGAATGCCTGGGATGACCCCGTAGAAAGGCTTCTCCACAGGGGACAAGGACCTTCTCGGGATCCCGAGTTCGTCAAAGGCGTTGACAAACAGGAGGTTGAGGGTGCTCCCACTGTCAATCAGGGTTCGCCCGATCTTGCGGGGCCCGATCCATGGCTTGATGCACAGTGGGAGTAGCGGCCCATCGTAAAGCGTCTCAGGGTGATCCCTTTGATCGAATGTGATCGGGATTTCTGACCACCTCTAGAGTTGCTTGCAGGGCTCGGCGCTGTTTATCTGCCTCTCGACCATCTTGAGCTGGGACTTGGAGGTTCGGGTTGAACAGCCACCGAAGATTGTGGCGACCTCCAGATCTTCGGGAAGATCTGGCTCATCATCACAATCCATGTAGTTTGCCGTGCGAGGGTTGTGAGCTGCCTGGTCACGCGGAGCCCCCTGCCGCTGGCTCTCCTCCTCCTGCTTCTGCTTCTTGTACACCGTGCAGTCCACGAAGTGATGCTTCGTAGATCGGTGAATTGGGCAGTACATCGGGAGGTTGTCCGGTTTGCCTTGGCGCCTGTGCGGGGGCTTGTTGTCCACGGCCATGACTTCGTTACCCTCGGTCTTGCGCTTCTTGTTTTTGTGTTTATTCTTCTTCTTGCCTTCCCCGACTGGCTGGCTTTGTTCGGGCTTTCCGTGAACCCGTGCTCGGGCGTCCGCCATCTTGGCGGTTTCTTCCAGGATCCCGTATAGCTCTGCCACCGTCTTCGGGTTTTTCTTGGCAAGTTCCTCCGCCGTTCGCTCGTCTTTGCAACCTTGACTGAAGGCCACAATCACCCGATCATCCACCATGTCAGGGATGGTGTTACGGGTGTCGCTGAACCTGCGGATGTAGTCCTGGAGGGATTCTCCAGGCTTCTGCACACAGTTGAGTAGATCTCCCTCATGTCCGGGGCGTTTATAGGTGCCTTGGAAATTGGCTTCAAACGTCTCCCGGAGATGAGTCCATGACTTGATGCTGGCCTCGGGCAGGTTCATGAGCCACGTACGGGCTGATCCCTGCAGAGCAGTCGGCAAGTAGTTGGCTTTGACGTAGTCGTCACCCCCGGTGGCATCGATGATCGTGGAATAGATCTGAATCCACTCGCGGGGGTTGGTTGTTCCGTCATACTTCTCGATGTTAGTAGGACGAAACTTTTCGGGCCACCTGACCTTGCGCAGGGCTGGGGAGTACGCAAGGCATCCCCCCGTGCCTGGTCGAGAGTCACGTGGCGGCGAATCTGGATGGGACCGATAGTAACCCTCACGTGCTCGGTAATCTCGATTGTAGTTGAGAGTTTCCCGAGCGTCGCGAGTGCGACGATTGCGCTCGAGTTGTGGCCTTATGTCGCGCCCCTCGTGTGGGCGATAGTATGGTCGTCCGTTAACAGATCGAGACCGAACCGGCTGTGGTTCACATGGTCTGTTTGACAGAGCTGGTGGTACGGCAGCGGCAGCTTCGATGCGCTCTTTGGCCTTGTCCGCTGCTTCCCGAGCCTTCTTGGCTATGGTGGCCATCGGAGTCCCTTCGGCCATTGCTTCCATGGTCTCCAAGAGGGTTCGGATCTGCAGATTGTCCTGTTCGACGGCCCGAAAATCGTTGTTGAGATCTCAGGGTGCCAATGAGGATGCAACCTGCTGTGTACGGGTTCTAGCCATTTGAAGTGTTGGTGCGTTGCTCAAACGTGGAGGAGGCACGGGTCGACGCGAGCTAGATGACTCGGCAACGGCCTCGGTCCCGTTTGCGTTTAGCACATGGATGCGGCGGTCTTCGGATTGTTCTGACCCATTGCTAGATCCACTGTAGTCGAGATCCAACTGCGCAGTGCGATCTGCAATGTCTTCAAGAGTTGGCTCCGTGAAGGTGGCGAAAACTTCCCGACTGGCGCATGTGAGATCGGGATCATGGATCCCTGTCATCTTGAGCTCGTAGTCGCCTTGGTGCTCGAACACGAGATCTCCGAAGCGGATCTCCCGTGCAGGCACTAGATGGCGGCGAGCGTAGAGATCGGAAGCTGAAGCAGAACTCCCGATCGCTTCCGACTTGACGGAACTGGCCATGTAGGGCATCGAGGAACTCGACGCGTCGGCGATCCAGACTCCGTTGACGATCGGCATGATCTTTCTTCACGCAAGGGCCCCTACCTGGCGCGCCTCTGTCGAGGTTGTACTCGTCAGATATTTGTCCGGCAGGCACCCCGCTTCGTGCGAAGATTGATCACGGTGACGAACAGAAAGACACGGGATTTTTATACTGGTTCGGGCCCTCGAGATCGAGTAATAACCCTACGTCCAGTTGCTGCTTGTATTATTTCGTCGAGTACAAATTACAATGCGTAACTAGTACCTTCAGGTGGATTGTCTAAGATTGTAGAACAATGGGGATACCCTCTACGTACAGGACCCCCGCTATTTATATCCAGGGAGACGTGCCTTACAAGACAAAATAGACCTAAACCTAGTAGGACTCTAACTATCTTCGGGCTTTCCTTTTGCGATCTGGCCATCGTGTCTTGTTCGGAGTCTTGATAGTTCGGAGTCGGTAGTCGGTAATCCTCGTGATCGGGCACCCTGGTATTATGGCCTCAACAGGATTTAAAACGACGAAGTTACACTAATAACATGGTTGCGGGGACTAATATGCAATAAAAACTAAGTCTGCGTACTGTTTTGATAAAAACCGAGGGCACATAGATATCAGGGGCTAGCAAGTGAATATAGCATGAATAGGACGGCGGGTTTGAATATATGAAAGAACTGGGGCCTAAACAGATAAACCAGGGGCATATATATGAATATTTTCTACTGTGAATGGATCGCGGGTTAATAACATGAAACTGCAGGGGCTCTTATACAAAAATGACAGGTGCGGCCGGTTTTGACTCAAGTTGACTGGTATCCAGGGGGTGATCTGGGCCGTTGAAACATGGATGAACGGTGGAAATCAAAGGGGGACGCCGGCAGTAGGGAAGCACGGCGGCGCCGTCGCGAGCGCGGCAGGAGCTCGTCGGCGCTAGTTCTGTTGGGCGCTACGGTGTACGGGGTGATGAACAAATGGCACAGGGGGGTCGGGGAGAACATGGCGAGCAGACCTAGGGGAAACAGAGGGTCGGATGGAGGCCGGAGATAAGTCGGTGGCGGAGAGGGGCGGTGGCGAGCTCGGTCGGACGGCAAAGATGGAGCTCCGGTGCTGACTTCGGCTCCAAGATGCCAAGATTGCGCTTCTGGAAGACCTGCGCACGTGCCAAAGGGATAAGGCGGGTCAGAGGAGCACGGTCGGGGAAGAACAAGGACGAATGGCGAAGTGACCTTGACGGCGGCGGTGAAACGAACTCCGGCGAGCAATTGGGCACAAGAGCAGAGGGGTTTTTGGCGTGGTTGGTGTGCGTGCGCGAGAGCGAGTGGGAGAGGGGTTTTATGGATGAGCGGAGGGAGCAAAGAGGGCTCGGGGTGGAAAAGATCCGAGGATGGGAGGTAAACCCGGCCATTGATGGCCTTGATAGCTCTCGGGCGGCCGTTGCAAAGGGAGGAGTGAAGGAGGGGGAAGGCGTTCGGGGGCTGGCGCGGATGATGGCGCAGTGAAGAGCATTGAAGAGGGGTGGGGATTGCGGGCGCGGATGTCTTGGGATGGTGAACGCGGTGGCGGCGAGGCTGAGCGGCGGCTCGGGCGAGAGGTAAGGGAAGGCGCTGACGCGCGGGGCCCACAGGGCAGTGAATGAGGGAGAGAAAGGAGTGCAGGAGCAGCTGGGCCGGGAGTTGGGCCAAGTGTTGGGCCGGCGGGGAAGAAAGGAGAAAAAGAATGGGAGAGGGTGAGACGGGCCGGGCCAGAAGAGAAAAGAGGAAGGGAGGGAAAAAGAATAAAGTTTGAACATTGTTTGAATTTGGATATTGAGTGTTTGAGAGATATTTGAGTGAGATTTGAACTGGGGAGAGATTTGAGACCCACACAAGCAAACAAAACAAATGCAAAGGCATGATATGCAACAAACACTTATTGAACTAAAATTAATTATTTAATATTTAAGTGTTTAGGGCCACAAATTAAATAAAGGAAAAGAAATTCATTTAACCTTAGATAAACCTAAACAAAAACAAAGTTGCTATAATTTATTACATGATGGAATTTGGGTGTTACACAAACTTTTGAAAGTTTGACCAGATTTATAAAGAAAAACATTGACATTTAGCAAATTAAATAAGTAAAATATCAACATATATTCCATAACGAGTCTATTGATCTCATTGGATGTCATAAAAATTATTCTTCTTTTCTAGAAAGTTGGTCAAAGTTTATCTAGTTTCACTTAGGACAAAACTAGAATGCCTTATATTTCAGGATGAAGGGAGTAGTGCAAAGGGCCATTTCTGTATAATTACAGTAATAAAGTTCCAAACGAGCAGCATGCAAGGGAATTGAAATTGTTCTCCAAAAAAGCAAGTTACACCAGAGCTGAAGTTGTTATCCAAAAACAAAGCAAGAGAAGTGCATTTAATTTTCATAAGAGATTAACAAAAGAATTCTGATTATATAAAATCTGAACTCTCTTAACTCTGATTACACAAAATCCTAACTCTCTAAAGCAAGTCATGTCCTCCGTCTTGACAAATGAAGCATGTGAAAGAAACATTGCTAGGTATCTTCATTCCTGCAAAGTTCATTAAAGAGTGAGCCATTTTGCAGTGAAACATTTTTGAAGTATTTGTTGTCCAATATTTTCATTGATAATCATATTGGTGTTTTTCATTGACACCTAATCGTATTGATGTTATGGTGCCGGATGTGCTAGAGGCGATTCGTTTCGACGTAGTAGGCCAGATTTAACAAGACAGACTGCCAGAGCGTCTACCAAGAGTCAAAACCGGGACTCCTCTCTTTCTCTTCCGTACACTCTGCTCTGGTGACCCCCAAAGCTCTTGACCATGGCACTCACCAGCTGAGCCGCCGTGCGCTACGGCACACGAGGATGGTTACCACCGCCTCCCCGGCCCTTCTCCGCATGGTAATGGAATTAGCTCTCCTTGTGGTCCCTGTAATCTTACTAAGGCCTAGTTTGGGAACTAAGGGGAGCTAACCCAGGGTTGTTAACCCCCGGCGGGGAATTTTTTTTGATTAAGATTTCCCTGGGGAGGAGTTCCCTCCGGGGTGTATATTCCATGCCTCTGTTTGAGAACAGGGGATACTCCTTTTGAGCAAACATGTAAATATTTAAAAATTCATCGCAAGATCATTAGAAATTCAAAAAAATCTGTAACGAGCTTACACGATCATCCATACACCTTCAAACTATGGTTCTCCAATCCATAAAAATTTGAGAGCTAAGGGAATGTTGCATACATAATTACATATAAATAATAAGATCAACTTCTATTCTAATGATATTGCGTGCTAAAACAGAGCACAGATCCTAGTTCTCACTTCTCATCAGTTACTAAAATAGCCACATTCTAGTTCTCATCAGTACTAAAAGAGAACAGATATGGTTCTCTCCATCATACGTCGACATCAATTTCTGTTCTCATGATGCATGGTAGCTTGCTCATTGAAATATATGGTCCATGAGGCTATCTGCAGTCAGATCAACAATCTTAGGCTTAGATTCAACACAATTTTTTGGTAAAGGCAAAATCTAGAAAGCTAACACCTAGCATATACTGCATGGTCCATGAGAGACATGCCATCAAATCAACACATACTGAAAATCCATGAGTCAAAACTGTTATGCTGCTACAATATTACCAGATGATGATCAATATCATCACACAACCAATAACTCCACTACTCAAGTATGCAGACCATCCTAAGGAGATAAAAACAAATGTCTATATAAGGGGCTATTCTTTTGGTTGTGTCAGGAGTTTATAAGAAAGTAGTCAAAAGACAGATTTTATTCCTATTGTCGCATCATCAGTATTGTTCAGTTCCAGTAGAAGCAAACGTGAAGCAAACACTAAACGATATCAGCTGAGTGAGCACAGTGCTAATAAGTCTTCAGGCTCAGCTATCTACATATTACTTGCAGTATAGAAAACTGAGGGAACATACCTAAGACATCTTTTCTTCAACTATGTAGCTGCTAAAACGATAAGCACCAGCATAACTCTTTCTTTTCGTATGCTAAATATTCAGATAAGGTATATGCAATTGCCAATTTATCAATAATCAGACATTAGCTTGTTAGCAGGCAAAAGCAAGCACTAAAAAGCTCTAGCTCTCACATGACATCAGTACATCACACGACAAGAGCAAATGCAGTACGGTTCATAACCACCACTTGGTTGTTCCATAGTAATACAAATGCTGATGAACATCAGTAAGGATAAAAATAACAGCTCTGGAAGAACAAGAACCGGTCTCTTTAATTTATCAAGACATAACCACAATTAGCTCTACGGACCATAGCCATTGGCCAATTTGCATTTGGACACTGGTGTGTCATATAACTTCTGTGCTGATGGCAAAGACCTAAACAATGGGCCAACAAGCAACAACCCTATTAATACTCTGCTTGACAGTATTAGGAATGATAACTATAGAGACTACAATGATAAAAACTATGGACTTCCGATTATTGATCTCTCATTCTGAAAATGCCAAAACAGTTCATTATGAAAAATAAAGGTAGAACCTCAAACTGTTTATCTGCTACATTTAAACCTTGCGACAAAGAGGGCATGGTGCTAGTAAATCAAATTTCTCAATTCAAAGCTCTTCCAGACAAATAATTAAGTCCAGCAACAACACATAATGTAGGAAATGCAAGTTGCGCTGTCTTTTACAGAAAATGAAGATCAAAAGGGGAAAAGAACCTACAGCAACTTCCAGGCATCCTAGATTGAAGGAAAAGGCTAACTTTCATGAGTACAAGTTCAGATAATATGATTCTGAAAAGTATATAAATAGTTTGGTATGCGCCAAGGAGAGCTAGCAGGTTACTTTGGACCCCAAAGATGATGGTGCATGGATCAGTGACTATTGTAATGGCCTCTAGTAATAAACTAACTGATCAAATGACGTGCATCAGCATCTCAATCTCAGCCAAAAGATGGATTCAGAGAAAACAAACCTAAAAATATAGATTCACTACAAATCCATGGATTCAGAGAGCAGTCACAAAACAAGTAGGCAAATTGAGCATTATATCATTCATCAGGGCTCCATCTTTCATCTGTCTTAATCTTCGGAGCCAAGTGAAATCTAATACAAGTAGACAAGCAAGAATCCATGTATGCTACATACAAAGAACTTCATGGACTCACGTCATACAAACCCTAAGCTACAGGAGGGGAGAATAGGGGAAGAACTCACAACACAGTGGCAGAGGAGGAACACGAGGTGGAGTCGCCTTGGTGGATGCAGAAGATATGGCCCAAGAGGAGGCGCCGCTGTAGATGTACGCGTTGGGCGACGACGGCAACCCCAGGACGATGAATCGGCGTGGCGGCGGCAGCGGCGGCGGCGCTGGCGCCGGGACGGGGACGCGGCGTGGTGGCGGCGCCGAGATACGGAAGCTACGTGGCGACGGAGCCAAGACGGGGACGCGGTGCAGCGGCGACGGACAAGGAGACGAGCAGCGTCGATTCGAGTCGCTCAGGGAGCCGCACGGGGAAGCGACGCCTGGACCCTCGTGGTGGGGCACACCTGCCCCGGGGAAATCGCGAGGAAGGGGATGCCAAGCCACGCGACATGGGCTTCAATTCCAAATGCCCAGAAATTTGGGCCCGTGCGATGATTTCGCGTGGTAAGTCTGCCCCGGGAAAAAACCCGGGATCCTGGCTGGATTTTAGGCTCCCAAAGTGGGCCCTAAGGGGGTGTTTGTTTCCCATGTAGATTATATAAAGGACTCTATGGTAAAAGGCCACCATAGACCACCAAATAATCTCAAATAAGCTGTGTGGTGGTAAACAAATAGGCCCTAATTTGTCTTATCTTGATAGTTGCTGTCCTCTTCCACTCTAGGGTTTACAAAACTGGTTAGTTTCAACCATTGATTATATGGACTAAATTGACAAAATCGAGTTTCTAATCCTGACACAATTATTCAAGTACATGGAATTCGGAACTGAGATTTTTTGATTGCCTGCAGATTGTGTCGACTATCTGATCAAAATCAGACAGTGCGCTGAAGAAACTAACGACGGCGATTTGGAGATTTTAGTCGCAGATGACGACAAACGCGCTCCGGCTGGGCGGATTGAAGCACGCTGTTAGCCTGGGCACGGGGCACCCGTGCCGGGCTGCACCCCTGTTCGGGAACGCAGTCAGATAACGCAGATGTCAAGAACATGGTCACCAAACTCACCATGTGGATAAAAGGTATGGACCTGGATTGACAAGGTGGAACTCGAGGAGGTTGCGTCATCTAGCTTGGTGAGAAGCTTTTCTTTAGTCAGCTCGATCTCTGCCATTTGAACATGACCATCAAATTATACATGGCCTTCAACTATCTGTCTCTGAAGGAGTACTTTGCTGGCCACCAGCATAAATCAAATGTTGAAGCTGTACCAAGACAAGGCACATCTTGACAGCATAGAAAACAATCAAACAACTCTAAATTTCAGGAAGCAGACATGTTTGAAAAAGATTGTGCCATAGTTTCCCAAGAACCAGATTTCGGACTCACTGTCGATTTGCAGCATCGGCCAAACCAAATGTACATGTGAATCAGACTAAATTAATCATTTCAATAGAACAAGGCAACAAGCAACCAACAGAACATTTCAGACCTAGAGCAAGAAGACAAGGAAGCTGAAGGGGGGAAATATTTGGCAATATGCGCTGCACTCAATTGACACGACATTACAAAAGAGGTAAGCATGTCAAAGAACTGAAATTCTTTTACTTAGATCATTTAGAGCTAAGTATGTAGTGAGGCTTGGTGTTGCTATAACTTAATAGGTTCTTAATAGTTCATAGGAAAGCAGTTTATGTCTGCCTTCCCTTTTCAGTATTAACTGTATGTATGGCTATGCTGTTTGTTTTGGAATATGGAGATGAACTCCTTATTTGAGCAGTTCTGTTTATAGCCTGGTTTATTTTTCCTTGGAAAATGTAGTTCCATAAATCAACAGGACATTTGCGGCGCAGAGAATATCAAAATTTAGATCACATTCAACTAAGTTTGTTCTTTCCAACAAAATAGCATTGAAATATCACGAAGGGTTGGTGTATTCGTCAAACTCAAAAGATACATAGATAAATGTTGTTCACGACAAGCATGGCATAGTGCCCAATCATTTCCTTTCAGTTATCATTAAGGCATACCAACAATAACATTCGTGATTTCATTTCAGTGGTGACGGTGGCCGATCCATGGCTGCAGAACACACAGCAGAAACCTATCCACATGCCAGTATGCCCACCTCCTCCCATTGCTCCACAGCAGAGTGGCTCCAATCACAATGGCCAGACCCCAAATCACACCGCCTTCAATGGATAAAACGTCCCAGTTCACCCCTTCAGAAGCACTTGGTGTTACAGGAGCTGGTGGTATGTGGTTCGTGTCACACGGCTGTGGCAGGGGCTTCCCGCACAGCCCATCATTGCCCAGAAACGACGTTTCCTGGAAGGTCAAGAACTGGTTGGACTGTGGTATAGGTCCCGACAGATGGTTGTATGAGAGGTTGAGGACCTCGAGGAAAGACAGCTCCGTCATCACAGTAGGGATCTTCCCAGAGAGTTGGTTGTAGGAGAGATCAAGTGATTCCAGCTGCAGCATGTTTCCCAGTGGAGGGATCCTGCCAGTGAATGAGTTCCGTGACAGGTTGAGCCCCTGGAGTAAATTTAGGTTGCCAATCTCATCAATGATGATACCATCGAAGTTGTTGTTGGAGAGGTCAAGCGTCCTGAAGATTGATAAGATGTTAACTACTGTTAATTCTAGCCCCTTCTGCATCACCGTGACCAAGTCCATGTAGGAGTAGTATGTAAACATAAATTGAGCTATTGTATCATCCTGCGCACTGGGAGTGGGAGGTAAGGATGACTCAACCATCATAGCCTTCAACTTCTTCAGGAATTCTTTAGGTATGCTCCCAATAAATTCATTTGAAGAAAGGTCCAGAACCTGCAGTGCTGAAAAAATGGAATGTGTCTGTTTGTCCTTTCCATAGTGCGGATCAATATGACCATAAAACCCATTTGACCTCAGAACAAGCACTTTCAACACAGGGAGAACTCCCAGCCACTCTGGAAATGTATCCTCTATTTTGTTGTTGCCGAGGTCTAGGATTTGTAGCATGTGGCAATTGACGAGAGACCTGGGCAATTTTCCGTCCAACTTGTTCCCATTCAGATCTACTGCAGTGAGTGTACATTCCTCTCTGATCTTTTGAGGCAAGGATCCATGGAAATTGTTACCTCTCAAGTTCAGAATCGTGAGATTCTTATCTTGTAACAAACAAGGTGGTAGCATTCCACTGAAGTTATTAAAAGAAAGGTCTAGGACTTGGATATAGATCATGTTACAGATGGAATGTGGGACTTCTCCAATGAGGCTGTTGTTTGACAATGACAGGAACCAGCCATTAATAACCTGCGACCAAAACTCGGCAGTGACAGAAGAGTTGAAATGATTATTGGAGTAGTCCAATTGACCATCTACTAGTGGGGGTATTGGAAGAGCTCCGGAGATCTTGTTGGAGCTGAGATCAAGAGTAATACCATAATGTGTGGATACATTTGATAAATTTGTCTGAACGCTAGTAAATAAATTGTGAGATAGGTTAACATAAGATAAATATTCTCCAGTTCCCCAGATCCAGTCTGGTATATGCCCAACAATATGGTTGTTTGAGAGGTCCAAGACACTAATACCTTTCTGGTGCATTAAGAATTTAGGCACATTTGTCAAGTTACATGATGCCAACCGCAGTGTTTCAAGACTAGGGTATTCTGTGTAGGGATGATTGTCATATTCCTCTATAATGGACAGCCTATTATTGGCTAGCAGTAGTCTCGTGAGATTCTTGTAATTCTTGATTAAACTTAGATTCATTATACCAGTGAGACTGTTCGATGAAAGATCCAATTCTTCTAGTCCTACAAGCTTCGACAGTAGCTTTGTAATTGGTCCTTGAAGTTTGTTCTCACTTAAGAAAATCTTTTTCAGCCCTGAAGATGCATTTGGGTACAAAAGAAAATTTCCAGTGAATTTGTTTTTTGAGAGATCTATATATTGTAGACTGGGATGAGAAAACAGAGATGCAGGTATCTCACCAGATATAGAGTTGCCACTAAGGCGAAGTGTGGTTAGGTTCTGTAGAGAAAGGTAGCCATCTTGATTTAATGAACCAGTTAGGTTGTTACGTGCTAAATCAATTATCTGAATCTTTGGCCATTGAGAAAAAGACGGGATGCGCCCATGGAATTTGCAAGAATCAAAGTTCAGTGTAGACAGATTATGAAGGTTACCGATAGATGCAGGAATTTTTCCAGAAAACTTGGTGTTGCTAACAATCAAATGCTCCAAAGCACTGTCCTGCATGAATTCCGGCAACTCCCCATATAAATTCCAATTATAAGATACATCAAGAACTTCCAAGCTTTTGATATGAAGTATTCTTGAAGGGAAGGTTCCTGTCAACCCACAGCTTTGAAGGCTAAGAACTACCAGGTCCAGGGATGACAACTCTGCAAAAGACTCTGGCACAGGAGCAGAGCTGTTGAAGACACTGAAATCAAGCGTCAGCTTAGAAAGAAATCTAAGCCTAGAAAGAGCAGTATCAATACGGCCATTGATAGTGCTAGACTGCATGCTTAGCTCTCGGATATGTGACGTTGTATTAGTTGAAGCAGCATGTGCTAACCTGGTTGGACTTACCAAAATGTTGACATAATTGAGATATAGCTTTTGGAGACTGCCAAGGTTGTCAATCAAGGTATCAAGGCCCAAATTTTGAAGATCAAATGACATCGAGAGGTCTAGAGTGACCAGGTTGGAAAGTTGGCCGTTCTCAACGGGGATATAGCCAGACAAGCAAGAACTAGAGAGGTTAAGGTACTGAAGGTGAGGGAGCTGCTCAAATCCTCGACTTAGCCACGGACTTCCTTTGAAGCAGTTGTTTGCAAGGCTAAGGAAACGAAGCGAGGTAAGATTAAAGATGTCAGAGTTGAGGTTACCAATGATTTCAAGGTCGGAGAGGTCGAGAGAGGTGACATGGCCCGTCGCGCCATCACACGTGACGCCTTCCCAGGTACAGCAGTCGGTATTCGCTATCCAAGATGAAAGATTCGAAGCTGCCAAGAAGAAATTGAAGCTGCTTTTGAGGCGTAGCAAGGAGGAACTTTGATCTTGCTGACATAGATTTGCTCCATGGCCGCTTGTAGCGAGGTTGACGGCCACGAGCAGAATAAGGTAGCTGGAGTGGCAAAGAGACATGATTTGAAAGTGGTGATGACTGGAGTAGAGCAGAGAGCGACCGATACTTATGAGAGTACGAGAGGTTTAGTCCTATCCAGCGATCTTTAAGAAGGCGCATGGCACAAGCAAATGACCCAGCCAGACTGAGTCGACGGTTGGTAGTTGGCACATGGCACAAGCAAGAAACTGTTGGTAGTTGGTTCGTAGTACCTCTTTTCAAGTTTTCATCATGACTACCCTAAGTGATTCACCACAATCCTTTTATGTGTATACAATACAAGAATAAAAGAAACAACTTTTAGTCATACAGCTGCCTTTCAACCACCACATAAATTTATTCACCAAACTTGAAATATACATACAACCATGCCGTCCTACTTAGGGCATATTGCTCGCACATTTTCTTACAACATTAAGGTATACAGACACTAACTTATGACACTGAATTCGTTTCAGCGTCGACGACGATGGCAGATCCGTGGCTGAAGAACATACAACCAAAACTTGTCCAGATGCAGGTACAACCACATCCTCCCGTTGCCCCACAACAGCGTGGTTGCAACCACAATGGCCAAGCCTGAAACGATCCCCAACTCAACTGACAAAAAATCCCAGTTCAGCTCTTTAGAAGAGCCCGGTGTAACAGCAGCTGACGGGCCATGGTTCGTGTCACACAGGCATGTCAGTGGCCTGCCACACAGCCCCTCGTTCCCTAGAAATGAAGTGTTCGGGAACGTCAAGAACTGGTTGGACTGTGGTATCAGCCCTGACAGGTGGTTGTAGGAGAGGTTGAGTACCTCGAGGAACGACATCGCTCCCATTGTGGGTGGGATCTCCCCAGAGAGCTGGTTATAGGAGAGATCAAGTGACTCTAGCTGCAGCATGTTCGCGATCTGGGAAGGGATTCCACCGGTGAAGGAGTTCCTAGACAGGTTGAGCCCCTTGAGAGACTTCAGGTTGCCAACCTCATCAGGAATGATACCCTTGAAGTCGTTGTTGGAGAGATCGAGGGCCATGAAGACTGAAAGTACATGTACCAGAGTTTCATGCCCCTTGAGCGTGAGTGTGATGGTGACCAATTCCCTTCCGAGAGATGATGTTTGGAATGAGGCATTTCCATATGATGGTTGTGGTGTTTCAATAACTCCAACATACATGCTGGGAACTTCTGAAGAATCCGCCATCATAGCCTTGAACTGCTTGAGGAACCATGTAGGTATGCTGCCGTTAAAAGAATTTGAAGAAAGGTCCAGAACCTGCAGCTCTGAGAAGAAGAGGTGTATGTTTGTTCATCCCATGGTAATCTATGGGACCATAAAACCTGTTTGACTTCAGAACAAGCACTTTCAACAAAGGCAGAACTCCCAGCCACTCTGGATATGTATCCACTATCAGGTTGTTTCCGAGGTCTAGGACTTGTAGCTTGTGATAGTTGATCATAGGCACCGGCAACTGGTAGCGAGGATGGTGGTGACAAGAAGGAGAAGGTACCTGCAAAGGTGGTGATAGCACAACATGGTTTAAAACTAGTGATAACTTGAGTAGTGGAGAAGATGCTTTGATTTTGTGACTGCTGATATCTTTGCCAGGCAGCAACCTTTAAGTAGGTAGTCCTGTGGAGACGGATGGCACATGCGAGGACCAAGGACTTCAAAGAGTCAATGGTGTCTCTGGGCCACATGGGTAACAGTGGACAGAGCGAGAATCAAAGAAGAGTGGATCGACATGTCGGGGACAATTTAGCCTGGATTTCCTTTCTTTGACACGTGAAGTGAAGGAAACCTATATAGATTTTGTACAAAATACTATATAACATTTTGTCATGAAAAAGTGATATGCAAGTATTTAGTAATTCCTTTTATTTTAACTATGATGGTACTTTTCACCGCTATACGGTTGTTATCATCATAGTATAGTTGTATATTATAGAAATTAGAAATGAAGTTAAGTATAAAAAGAATGGTCTTGCACTATGGCTAATAAAATAGCCAACACGAGTGAAGAAATAGCCAAATGGAAATGTGGCATAGTAAGTCAACAAAATAATTGAGTCTATGGCTACGACAGATTGAATGGCTCGCATGCATGCTACAATAATACACATTGCCATTTCGCAAAATAATAAACAAATAAATAGTAATACATATTGGTGATAGCAACTTAAACATCACCGAATTAATTCTCCAGACACTTCTGTACCCTATTTGACAACTTGCAAGTCTTGCGCCGAGCAAATCATCCACTAAGGTCTCCTCCAACAGGAGCTAGTACACTTGCTCATAGGATGTCCATCTAATGAAAGAGATAGCAAAAATATTACTTCTCACTACGGGAGATCCTCCCTTCAAAGGGTCTTTGGCCCACTGTGGGCCGCCCACGGCAAAGGAGGCTACGGCAAAGCCTTCTTTGCCGAGTGTCTTTCGTCGGGCACTCGGCAAAGGCTTTGCCGAATGCTAAAAAACATTCAGCAAAGTTTATTTTTCCCGCGCTCCAAAAAAACCAAAAATAATAGCAATTTTTTTCAATGTGGAAAATTCGCGCGCTACACGTCGGCGGGATTCGAAGCCGTAACCTCTTCCTTACGCGTGACCTCCTCTACCACTGCACCACACTCTCACCTATGACTAGATATTGTTCTGGCGATAAAAAAAATGTTGTTCCGATTCCTACCATATCATACTAAACCGAGTATAAATTACTTGTTTGAGGCCCTAAACGATTTCAAATCAAAAAGTTGTCAACTATAAACTTTTATAACTTTTTGAAATCTACAAGTTTCAGTTTGGTAGTTTCTTCATCCGAGGTTGTTTACGAAATTTGAATTTCAAATTTGAGAATATTCAAACTTACTTTTCGTTGACAAGATCACTTCAAATAAAAAAGTTGTCAACTACAAAGTTTCATAACTTATTATGCTCTACAACTTTTATTTTGACTGTTTCTTCATCCGAGGTCGTTTGAAAAAACTCAAATTTCAAATTTTGAGAACTACAAACGTACTTTTTATTGTCAAAATTAATTCAAATTAAAAAGAGTTCAACTACAAAGTTGTATAACTTTTGAAGATCTATAACTTTAATATATGTCATTTGTTCAACCGATGTTGTGAGAGTAACATTGTTCACAAATCTGACAAATCTCTCTTCTAGTTTCAGGAAACTATACGAGAGATATAGATTTTGCGAATAACATTTCTATCATTTTGTTGAATGAAGAAATGACCAAACTAAAAGTTGTAAATCTTGAGAAGTTATACAACTTTGTAGTTCAAAAACTTTTTAATTTAAATTGATTTACTATTTCAAAATGTGGTTTGGATTGTCACTTTGCCGAGTGTAAAAAAAAACACTAGGCAAAGATATTCTTTGCCGAGTGTAAAAAAACACTCGGCAAAGATGTTGTTTGCAGAGTGTTTTTTTGACACTTGGCAAACCTCATTTTTGCCGAGTGTTTTTTCTGAGTGTTTGTTGAAAAACACTCGGCAAACAAGTTGTTTGCCGAGTGCTCGAAAGAAAACACTCGGCAAACATGGAAACATTCGGCAAACTTGGGATTTCCCGTAGTGTCTCCAATGGTCTATCTCATGACACATTGTTCAAAGCAACTTGGTCCCACCATTTCTCTCACAATTAATAAAGTATTGACCAATTTTTCCCTATGAGCTTAGCTCTTGAAGAAGAGATAGTACACTCTCTCTTCTCACCTTTCTTTCTTCCATGTAAGCAAAATGATGATGTGGATCTGTATGAGCTAGCTGACATGTTATTGTTGGAGGCCTAAAGGAGATGTTTCGTTTATCAATTTTTGTTACACTCTTGTGGGAAAAAAACACTTTGGCACACCATAGACTCTGTTTAGCAAAGCTCCCATGACTGATTTGTACTGAATACAACAGGAACTCTGCCAAATAATTTTTTAGAGAGAAATAATTTTCTACTGATTTTGTGAAGTGGTTCTTTAAAATGAACTAAAAGGATTCACAATGTGATATAAAAATGACGCTTCATTTTTCTCTCTTGTTGGAAGCATGGTTTTCCCATTGCAGCATACAATGCTCAATTGCAAAATGCAAGCATCGGAGGAAAGTACAGGCACCCGTGCTAGCTTTGCTCAGTTAGTAGAAAATTGTTATCCATTCACGTGCAATTGGTTGGTCCCAGCAACCAAAGGTGAAGCAATGTCTACTGCTAGTGTATTTTATTGATCCAACTTTGTCTGGCGCATCCACTACTACAAATAGCGCCATCCCAACGCTCCCATCACCGGTGGTTCTGGTCAAACCGCTGGTGAAGACTCATCACCAGCGGTTCGTAAACGTCGGGTCCCGCTAGCCATTGGAACCGCTGGTGAAGGTCCCGACCCGCTTCACCAGCGGTTCGTATCACAAACCGCTGGTGAAAGGTACCCATCACCAGTGGTTCGTAATTTTCTATATAAATACGAACCGCTGGTGAAGGGTATAAATTAATTTTCTATATAAATATTTTTTATTTTTATATTATTTTTCTGATATTTTTTGTTTATCTAGGATCATGTAATGCACAACCACAAAAAAATATGGCTTGATTGGATTTTATTTGTGGTCTCTAGAAATTTATAAAGATTCAGAGACGTTAATATAAATAGAATGCATCTTCTATTCAATCACTTGTGATGGTACGGTGTAGTGGTAAGGTAAGTAACACGCGAAGACAAAGGTCATGAGTTCAAATCCCACAAAATGCAACGAGTGCAAAAAATTGTGCTATTAGAAGAGGACGATGGCTGGTTCCTTAGAGGGCCTTTCCCATTCAAATATATATTTTTTTTGCTGTCATTTGATATTTTTTACGCCTGTTTTAAAATGTGTTTTTTGAAATTAGCATCACCACCGGTTCATAATACAAACCGCTGGTGATGACAGGGGCATCACCAGCGGTTTGTGCCACGAACCGCTGGTGATGCTAAGGCAACACCAACGGTTTTAAAACCGGCGGTGAAGCTCATGGTCTTCACAAGAGCTTTTTCAGCAGCACTTTCAAAACCGCTGGTGAAGGCTCCTTACGAACCGCTAGTGATGCTTCTAGCTGTAGTAGTGATCGCGAAGAGGTGGAGATGAAAAGATGTCTGCGTCGGAGCTGGTTGAGAAAAGTAGTTTCTTTTAATTATTTTGTGAAGTGATTATTCATACTGATTTTTTGTGCTAGAAAATAAAAAAGAACCATTTTAACCACAGAATCACCTCTCTTATAGTAGCTCACACGGAAAATCAGAATCACGTAGAACTCTACCAAACATGTTGTTAATTGTATGAATTTAACTTTCCTAGACTATACATGGATATGCTGCGACCCTAGGCCCTGCATTTTTGGCTAGTCCTACACAATTATTTGTCGTAGATAAAGTCTTTTGATGAATTTGACCATGTTTTTGTGGCGAGATCAGTCTTATCAAATTATGGAACAAATAGGTTGGTAACGTATGGCTTATAAGTTGTAACCAAGCATTGGCAAGTTGATAGCAGTGACCGCGTGGTCTAAGATCAAAACCGCGTGACTGAGATGGCAAACTAATGATTCAAGTTGGCCAAATTTTATAAAAAAAATACTAATATTTATGTTTTTAAATAGATATAGTATAAAAATATATTTTATGATTAATATAATTATACTTATTTTATATCATAAAAATAATATTATTTTATATAAAATCTACTCAACATAAAATTGTTTTGACTCTTCGAGACGTGAGAGTTGTATTCTTCTTGGGACGGAAGGGAGTATAGACCAAAACCGCGCCACGTTGCCAAATGGTAAAAAAAAGACGCATGGACCCACTGTATTTAAGCTTTGACAGACGTAGAATATAACCACGTCGTAGCTACACGGGGTATCTACCCTTCCACGAAGAAAAATTCCGATCTTTTGATGGAGACGACAATCAAGGATGATACTGAGGTGTGGAAGGGGAACCTGACTCTGATGAGGAGCAAGGCAGCACTTTGATTTTCCACGGCCCCTGGTAGCGAGGATGATGGTGACAACTGACAAGGAGGAGAAGGTACCTGCGAAGGCGCTGATATAGTTGGTGGTGATGTAGCAATTTGAAACCAAAAATTAGGAGGACTAAACATGATCTAATTATAAAACTAATTATACGGATGGACGGTAAATCGTGAGATGAATCTATTAAGCCTAATTAATTCATGAGATAATTTCACTGTTGGTCTATTAACTTTTACCGAGTTCTCAACCAGGTCCGTTAACTAAAAAATGGTCACGTGGGTCCATTAACTTTTACCGAGTTCTCAACCAGGTCCGTTAACTAAAACAATGGCCATTTAGGTCCCGGATCTAATTAATAGAGCAAGTGAAGGTCCTGACCCAACCATGGAAGCGATTTTTGGCGACGTGGCACTGCCACCGTGGATGACTGGTCATTGAACGATTGATTTTTTATGTTTTAGACCTCCATGTATTTGTCCTGTGTGCCTTTATCCTCAAATTGATCCTCTTTCTCTTTCTCTTTCTCTCTTCTCCAACGGAGCTCACCGGAGATTCGTGGCCACTGCTCCAATCCATGGCAGCAGGTACAAGTAGTGAAGCATTCCCTCGCCTCTGTTCCTAATTTGCTCCGACGATGTTACAAGGGAGTTCATCCGCATGGTATAGGGAGTCCTTAGCTGCTGGCGCCGCCCCAGCGGCTTTGGCGCTGCCGCCCCCGCGACATCTGGGCAGGTATGACCGGTTGAGTGGGTTCTCCCTTGTGACGTGCCCTAAATGCGGAGAGGAAGTCATCGAGCTGCTACAGCGGCGGCAGCTGTGAGGACTCCCCGTACCATGCGGATGAACTCCCTTGCAAGATCATCGTAGCATATTAGGGTCAGAGGCGGAGGGATGCTTCACTGCTCGTACTTGCTGCCGATGGATTGGATCGGGATGCATTGGAGCGGTGGCCACGAATCTTCGGTGAGCTCTGTTGGAGAAGAGAGAAAGGGAAAGGGGATCAATTTGAGGATAAAGGTGCAGATGACAAATACATGGAGGTCTAAAATATATAAAAAACAATCGTTCAATGACCGTAATCCATGGTGGCAGTGCCGCATTCTCCAAAGAGCTTTCGTGGCTGGGTGTGGACCTCCATTTGCTCTCTTAATTAGATCTGAGACCTAAATGACCACTTTTTAGTTAACAGACCTAGTTGAGAACTCGGTAAAAGTTAATGGACCCACATGACTACTTTTTTAGTTAACGGACCTGGTTGAGAACTCGGTAAAAGTTAATGGACCCACAGTGAAATTATCTCTTAATTCATCATTAGAGATTGTTTACTGTAGCACGACGTTGTCTAATCATGGTCTAGTTAGGCTCATTAGATTCGTCTCGCGAAGTTACCCAGAGTTATAGAATGAGTTTTGTCATTAATCCACGTTTAATACCCTTAACTAGTGTTCTAATATTTGATGTGTTGAGTAAATAGTGAAAAGTTTAAAAAATTTGTGCAACCAAATAAGGCCGTAGGAAACGTGGTTTGGAGCTAGCAAATGCTCGATGCTTTGTGACTGATGAGATCTACATGCCTGGCAGCAACCTTAAGTGGGCTGCAGAGAGACGGATGGCGCAGGCAACGACCAAAGTCTTCGGGCCTCTTTGGTAGAGCTTTTCGTGGCTCAGTTTCATCTGTTTCACGTAAAACGAGATACTGTAGCGTGAAGCTGTTTTGGAAAACGATGAAAAAAATGAACTGAAAGCTAGACAAAGATACTTTTTTCAGCTTCACCAAAATAGCTTCAGCTGTTTTGGTGAAGCGGTACCAAACGGCCCCATCAAGAGTCGACGTTGACTCAGGGGTAGTGGGCAGCTTGACTATCAAAGAAGACTGGACCGCGTGTGAGGGACAATTTAGCCTGGATTTTCTTTCTTTGGCACGTACTCGTCAAGGAAACCTATATAGATTTTGTACAAAATACTTTATAAACACATTTTTGTCATGCTAACATGAGAAAAGTAATATGCAAGTATTTGGAAGGTGCTCTTTTCTTTTCTGATTCCTTTTATTTTAACTATGATGGTACTTTTCACTGCTATAGGGTGGTTATCATCATAGTATAGTATATTATAGGAAATTAGAAATGAAGTTTTTAGTAAAGAAAGTACGGTCTTGTACTATGGCTAATAAAATAGCTAGCGCGAGTGAAGAAATTGCCAAATGAAAATGTGGTATTTTAGCAAAGGTATACCGGAATATAATAAGTCAATAATGATAATTGAGTCTATAACTATGCCAGATTAAATGGGTCGCATGCATGCTACAATAATACACATTGGTAATAGCAACTTAAACATCACCGAATTAATTCTACAGAGTCTTCTCTACCCTATTCTATACGGAACACTGAAATACATTCCATCTCTACTACTAGCTTAATATTTATGTTCAAATTTAGAAATTTTTGGAGTTACCAAAAGCACGACAACTGGCAAATCTAGCGTCGAGCGAATTATCCACTTATAAAGCAGATGCTAGAACACTTTGGCACACCGTCCTAGGGGAAAACACTTTGGCACATCTACCCTGTTCGGTAAAGATCCTAGAACTGATTTTGTACTGAATCTAGAAGGAAATTTGACAAACAATTCTTTTAAGAAAAATGATTCTACGTTGATTCTGTGAAATGATTTTTGCATGTGTTGGAGATATGCGAATTATTCTACCAGATATTAATTGGAGGCATATTTCGTAAATAATTGCTACTGCTATGTAAATCAAATAACCAGGCATGAATCTCAAGAATGAGAACAGTAAAGGCATCATAGATATAGCCAGCAAAGATGTGATAAACATAATCGAACAAATTGCTGCACTATCACACATCTATGGACTTACAAAGTGTCGCTCCGTCCTCGTCTAGACTCGATGAAGAGGCAGTGCAAAATGAAGTCGATCAGCTTCGAGCGGTCGCGCAGTTGCGCTGCCCAGAAACCTTATTGCCGCCCCTCGTGCAGGTTCACGACAGTCGATCAGCTTCGAGCGGTCGCGCAGTTGCGCTGCCCAGAAACCTTATTGCCGCCCCTCGTGCAGGCTTCACGACGGCAAGGGCTCGGAGATACCGCTCCTCTCCTTCTCAGTGCACGCCAAGAAGAAGAGCCGGCAAGATCCGGCAGCTCAGCACCACAGCACACTTCTCCGAATCAGAGAGAAAATTAAGAAAGAGTTTGTGGGGATTTTTCTCGTGTCTTTTTCCTGGACGTCTCCAGGTCTTCTTATAGAGAGAACAGCAGCCCATTGTTGACCGTTTCATCTATAAAGACGCCCCATTGATTGGCAGTAGTAACCGCCTACATAACTCGGGATTAAGGCATTGACTGCTTACTTATCCTCTCTAATGACAAGCAAAGGCAAGTCCCATCAACAGCTCTCTTAGCCATTCAGCCTCATTAGTGGCAGTCTCAAGTGCTACAAGTTCTGCTTCAGCCGTAGACTTTGTCAGGACTGTTTGTTTGCAGGACCTCCACGCAACTGCAGCACCCGCTAGAGTGAATAAATAGCCACTAGTAGCTTTGATCTCATCCGCATCTGAGACCCAATTGGAATCACTATACCCCTCTAACACACGGGGATATCCCGAGTAGTAAATTCCAAGCGATATAGTGCCTTTCAAATATCGCAGCACTCTCTCTAGTGCTTTCCAATGATCTTCTCTTGGGTTAGATGTGAACCGACTCAATTTGCTCATAGCATAGGAGATATCAGGTCTCGTGGCACCAGCTAAATACATAAGGGATTCAATTATTTGAGAATATCTCAGTTGATCTCTTCCCTGTCCTTCGAATTTTCGAAGTTTCACACTCGCATCATAGGGAGTTGGAGAGACTTTACAGTCCTCAAAGCCAAAACGGCTAAGGATCTTCTCTGTATAGTGAGATTGATTCAACATAATCCCATCCTCACTTTTTATCAACTTAATATTCAGAATAACATCTGCCGGTCCCAGATCTTTCATATCAAAACAACGAGATAAGAAAGTCTTGATCTCATCAATCACGGCAGTGTTGGTCCCAAATATGAGTATGTCATCGACATACAAACACAATATAACTCCTTCACCCCCACCATAACGGTAGTACACACACTTATCTGCCTCGTTCACTCTGAACCCCGCAGATCTCAAAGTGGTGTCAAATTTCTCGTGCCATTGTTTGGGAGCTTGCTTTAGGCCATATAATGATTTTATTAATCTGCACACTTCATTCTCCTCCCCAAGAATTACAAAACCATCTGGCTACTCCATATATATTTCTTCCTCCAACTCTCCATAAAGGAAAGCTGTTTTCACATCCATTTGATGGACATGTAAACCATGGGACGCAGCCAGCGCAAGGAGAACCCTTATGGTAGTAATTCGGGCAACAGGGGAGTAAGTGTCAAAGAAATCTTCTCCTTCTTTTTGGGTATAACCCTTGGCCACAAGCCTTGCCTTGTACTTCTCAATTGTACCATCAGGCCTCAATTTCTTTTTAAAGATCCACTTACATCCAACTGGTTTACACCCGCTTGGACATTCAGTGATCTCCCAAGTCCCATTGGACATGATGGAGTCCATCTCACTACGGACTGCCTCCTTCCAATACTCCGCATCAGATGATGCATAAGCCTCTGGAAGAGTTTTTGGCACATCATCCACAAGATAGACGATAAAGTCATCACCAAAAGATCTCGCTATCTTTGGTCTCTTACTTCTGCGTGGAGTCTCATTGACTATATCATCATCTTCGTCGGATGTAGTCGGTTCACTATTTGGTTCAGGTGGAATAGTGGTTCAGGTGGAGTATAAACCTGATTTTCGCTGCCTGTTATTCTCATAGGATACACATCCTCAAAGAATGAAGCATCTCGTGACTCCATGATTGTATTTATGCTCACATCTGGAGTATCAGATTTTACTACCAAGAATCTATAAGCCGTGCTATTCTGTGCATAGCCCAAAAATACACAATCAACTATTTTAGGTCCAAGCTTTCTCTTTTTCGGTGCTGGTATATTGACTTTCGCCAAACAACCCCACGTGCGCAAAAAATTGACATTAGGCTTTCGCTCCTTCCATCCCTCATAGGGAGTGACATCTTTGCTCTTTGTCACAACTCTATTTAGGACAAAAATCGCTGTCAAAATAGCTTCCCCCCACCATTCATAGGACATACCAGCACTCTCTAACATGGCATTCACCAAGTCTGTAAGTGTTCGGTTTTTCCTCTCAGCCACCCCATTTGATTGTGGCGAATATGGTGGTGTGACCTCATGGATTATACCATGATCAGCACAGAACTGAGAGAACTCAGTGGAGATATATTCTCCTCCACGATCATCACGTAAACGCTTGATCTTTCTCTCAAGTTGGTTCTCAACCTCGGCCTTAAAAATCTTAAAGTAGTGAAAAGCTTCATCTTTTGTTTTCAGCAAGTAAACATAGCAATAGCGAGTAGCATCATATATCAAAGTCATGAAATGTCTTTTGCCTCCTCTAGTCAACAATCCATTCATTTCACATAGATCTGAATGAATAAGATCTAATGGTGCCAAATCTCTCTTTTCCTCTAAACTCTTAAAAGGTTTTCGAGGTTGTTTCGCTTGTACACAAGACTGGCACTTTGATCCTTTGACTATTTCCACTTTTGGGATTAACTCTAATCTGGACATTCTAGCAATGGTGTCAAAATTAATATGACAGAAACGATAGTGCCACACATTGGACTCACAAATTTTATTCATGGATGCAACATTTAAATGATAATTTGACTCAACAGTATTTAGGCGAAACAAGCCTCCGCTGTCATAGCCTTTACCAACAAAGTTCCCGAATTTAGAAATTACAACTTTATTGGACTCAAACACTAACTTATATCCATCTCGACATAACAAGGATCCACTAATGAGATATCCTATTTATCGACGGAGCATGCTGCACGTTCCTCAAATATACAGTCTTCCCTGAAGATAGCTTCAGTTCGACCGTACCAACACCAAGAACAGGTGCAGCTGATCCGTTCCCCATCAAGACGGAGGAGACTCGCGCTCCCTGATAAGAAGAAAATAGAGACATGTCAGAGCATACATGTATATTCGCTCCAGTATCAACCCACCAATCATTAGATTGCAATACTGAGAATACACTTGGTATTTCACCATACCTGGATGAGTCGGCCTCATTGCCATTGCCAATGGTGACATTCACCTTCTTGTTTGGCTTTTCATCATCCCTGTCTTTGCGGTGGCGGCAACTCTTTGCAAGATGCCCTTCTTTGCCACACACATAACATGCTCTAACTTTATCTTCTTTCTCATATCTCTTCGTAAAGTTAGTGGTTTTCTTGGCCTTACCACCATACTGCATTTTTCCCTTGCCCTTGTTTTTGGGCTTGTGTAACATCCATAGTTTCCAAATTTGGGTGAATTTAAAATTTTTGTGCAAACTTGTGTGAGAACTAAAAAGTGGAATAAATAAAACTTTGGAAATTATTTAAATAAATAAATCAAGTGCATTTGCATTTGCATTAGGGAATTTATGTGCTAGAGTGTTTTGGCTTTTTGTGGATTTATGTGATTGCTTGTGTGGAGTTTAAATTTGAATTCAAAACCAAATTCAAATTTAAATTCAAACTCTAACTAAACCCTAACAAGCCTAAACCCCTAACCATTCTAACCCAGCCCGGCTAACCTATCTAACTCGGACCAACCTATCTAACCTTCCCAAACCGGCCTGACCCACATCCTCTCCCTTCTCTTTCACCCGCTCGGCCCAGCCCAGCCCACTCACCCTCT
>CM014275.1:14138262-14155165 GCA_004135705.1 Alloteropsis semialata
CCTTCCTTTCTCTTCTTCCTCGGCTCGGCCCGACGCCATCACCACCGCCCGAGCTCCTCGCCGCCGTGCACCGCCGCTCGCCTAACCCCGGCCCGCGCTCGTCCTCCCCGGCCTAACCACCGTACACCCGCAAGCCGCCGTGCTCCTACCCCCTGGCCCCGCTCGCCCGCGAACGCGCTCACGCCGCCGCGCGCACGCCACCGGCACCGGGACCCGCAGCACAGCGCCGCCGCGCCGGCCGTCCTCCCCTTCCCCGCGTTGCCGCGCCGACCACCGCCCTGGCCCGCATCCTGCCTACCTCCTCGGCGCACGCGCTCGTCCTCGCGCGTCCTCGCTTCCCTGTACCGCCGCCGAACTTGGCCCCGCGGCATTAAACTCCGGCCACCGCCCCTCACCGGCTCGCCGGCCTCGCCCGCCTATAAAAGGCCCCCGCGCCGTTCCACCACCACCGCAAGCTTCTCCACCTCCACAAAGCCCCAACGCCGCCCACCAAAAGCTCCAGCGCCGCCGCCATCTTCCTCCTTCGCCGCCGCCGCCGCTCATCCACTGCCCCAACGCCGCCCCGCCGCCTCGAGCCTCCCCTGCCCTTGGTAAGGAGGGGGTTGGACTCCCCGTGGCCTCCTCTTGCTCGTGCGCCGCTCACCGGGCGTCCCCGCGGCCCGGAGGGCCGGGAACGCCGGCGAGCCGAGCGCCGCCGCCGCCCCCTTTCCTCCTCTGTTCGGGCCGGCGAAGAAAAGAGAGAAGGCCGCCGTTTTTGCCGATAACCCCCTGCCGAATCCCAGATTCTATAAAGAGCCCTTCCCCCTTTAGACAGTTTCCAAGAAAACCCCCTGTCCTTTCCAAATATTTCCAAATGAGCCCCTGGTTGTTTACCAAATCCCCAACCACTTTCTAAATATTACAAAACAGCCCCTCCACCATATAAAGTTATTCACAATTAGGTCCCTGGTCCTTTATAATCTTTATAAAGAGGTCCTAAACCCCCCGTTTAGGCCCTAAACCTCCCTTAACTCGTCATTTCATGCGCCAAATCTCTCCGGATTCCCACCAAGCTCAACCATGCCTATCTTATATCCATTCCGACCGAGCTTTACACAAATCATCCCAATATAATTCCGTTTCCTATTTTATTTTGTTCTTTCCTGTTTCCAACTCATCGGTTAAGGATTTTGTTTTCTTATTGTGTGTTTGTTTGATCGTGCCCTAGACGACGGAGTGAACGAGGAGGAGCAGTACCGCGAGCAGGACTACGCAGGAGAGTACCGCGAGCCCGACCCCGAGGACCCGTACCGCGAGCAGGAGCTCCCAGAAGCCTTTGTTGACGGCAAGTCCAATCCCATCCTTTGATGCATGTTTATCCCATGTTTTATAAACACAACCCATTAAGCCTTTGATAATTGCATTGTTTTAGTTTCAAAACCCGGTTGGTTAGCCATTCCTTGATTGATATGATATTCCTTGATCACCCAGTTATCACTAAATATGATATGCTCTGTTTAGATGATAACCTTTTCTAGAATGCTTAGGTTTAGAATGCATAGGACTTGTTACCCTTACGCAATCATGACTATACACCTGTTTTATCAAAGAATAAAAGCGTGAGTTGGTTTTGGGTTTTGGGTTTGAAAAGGGTAAAACTGTGTGGATAAAATGGATGGGCATAACTTTGTGAAATGCCAAAAAGGAGGCTTGTACCTTTGTGGTTAAGCAAGTTGGGAGATATCCATTTTGTCCGGTTTTAAACCGAGGTGATGTGTCATCTTCGTACAACCACTCGACTCTTGTATGGTGCAAGGGCTTAGTCTAAATCCTACTAGCCATGCTGTTAGTTGTCTGGAGGCAAGTGTGCAGCGGGAAAACCAAGTGCCGTCTTAGTGACATGGTTGCCGTCTTAGTGACATAAACCCCTTGGTGTTTTTCTCGTGATGGTTAGGCAGTTTTGGCTATGGTGGGTAATGACTTCGATAGGATCCGCACTGACACTAAGGTGATCGTGTTGCGGTACACTACTTGTGGTGAAAGTGTACACCTCTGCAGAGTTTCCTAATCTATTCGAATAGCCGTGCCCACGGTTATGGGCGAGTTATGGCTTGGTCACAATGCTAAGGTTTTGGGTTGGGTTGGAGTGTGTTGGTTTTGGAATGAGTTCGGCTTTGTGCCAAAAGCTACGGCGGATGGGAAATCCGGTAGCACTTAAAAGATGGATCCTTTGTGGATCAACCCCCACTAATTAAAGTTGTTACTTAGAGTTGCTTTGCTAAATTGTACCTTGATAAACCCATGCATAAAACTAGCTTTTTGGCAAAAATAAAACCTAGCCTTATCCTTGATATTCCTTGTGCATAATTCTGTGTTAACCCCTCCGTGGGTGTGATTGGGCTTGTTGAGTACTTTTGTACTCACCCTTGTTGTTGTTAATCCAGAAGAAGACCCGGACTTTGTTGAGGACGCTGAATAGGTGGTCGCTTCCGCACCCAGCTTTGCCTGTGGAGTTTGGTCCCGCCCAAGATGGCTTCGCTGCCGCAGAACTCTGATCCCCTGGTTGAACCGGTCTGGTTCATCCTTTGGCTTACCGCCGTAGTTTACCTTTTAGCAGTTCTAGTTTGTATTAGGTGCCCGCTTCCTCGTGGGCTGTAAGTTTCTGTATCATCTGTTGAATAAATGTGTATCAGCCTCCTGGACTGATAATTTGTATCACATTTAGTCTCTGCTTAGGCAGGGGCGCTTCAGGAGATATCTTCTCTTTTATGTTTCAGGCTAGTGGCAAAATCCCTCCATGTCGCAGGGAGTTTGGCAATAATGCCCGCAGCCACAAACCTGTCCGGCAAGGGATAGCCCAAACTTGCGATGTCTCCAACTAGCAGCTGCATCTCATGTGCCTGTGCACGTATCGACTTTGCAGCATCAATGCTGTAGTCATAGTACTGCTCACAGGAATAGAGTAAGCGACCGCCTTCAGAGACCGCAAACTTGCGCTCAAGTGCATCCCACAACTCTGTGGGGTCTGTGTAATTCATGTACATATCGTAGAGCTGATCCGACAACAAAGTCAGAATGCATCCAAGTGCAGTATCACACACACTGGAATAGATGGCCTCTTGTTCAATCGTGAACGGCATCGCAGGGTGGATCACCCACCACAGCCCCATAGACATGAGCCAAAATTTGACTCTAGTCTGCCATCTACGAAAGTTACCACCAGAAAACCTCTCAGGTTTCATTGCATCCGAAGCACCAGCCATTGCGGAATTAGAATAAACGCATAAATAAGGTTTCTGGACTGTTGGAGATATGCGAATTATTCTACCAGATATTAATTCGAGGCATATTTCGTAAATAATTGCTACTGCTATGTAAATCAAATAACCAGGCATAAATCTCAAGAATGAGAACAGTAAAGGCATCATAGAAATAGCCAGCAAAGATGTGATAAACATAATCGAACAGATTGCTACACTATCACACATCTATGGACTTACAAAGTATCGCTCTATCCTCTCGATGGAGAGGCAGTACAAAACGAAGTCGATCAGCTTCGAGCGGTCGCGCAGTTGCGCTGCCTAGAAACCTTATTGCCGCCCCTCGTGCAAGCTTCACGACGGCAAGGGCTCGGAGATACCGCTCCTCTCCTTCTCAGTGCACGCCAAGAAGAAGAGCTGGCAAGATCTGGCAGCTCAGCACCACATCACACTTCTCCGGAATCAGAGAGAAAATTAAGAAAGAGTTCGTGGGGATTTTTCTCGTGTCTTTTTTCTGGATGTCTCCAGGTCTTCTTATAGAGAGAACGGCAGCCTATTGCTGACCGTTTCATCTATAAAGACGCCCCATTGATTGGCAATAGTAACCGCCCATATAACTCAGGATTAAGGCATTGACTGTGTACTTATCCTCTCTAATGACCGTTGTCAAAAGATTAATACGCAGATGGCAAAAAGATTACACCAACTTGGCTGCTCGATGCGTCACAAGTCACAAGTCACGTGATCCTTCACGCGAAAAGGACGCGATGCGCGTGTGTAACCTTAGCCCCATTCTCTCTATTTGTCTTCACATAGTGAGAGAGCTCTCGCATTTAAGTTGGCATGCACCAACTCAAACCAGCAGTATGGGACATCTCTATGACATGCACTCTTGCTTTGGGATTTAATTAAATGGGCCTCTCCATTGGCCTATTTTCCAACAGAATGAACTATGATCGTCCATAGTGTGATAGAAAAATGATGCTTCATTTTCCTCTCTTGTTTGAAGCATCGTTTTCCCCATCGCAGCATACTATGCTCAATTGCAAAATGCAAACATCGGGAAAAGCACAGGTGCCGGTGCTTGCTTTGCTTATACAATAGGCAAACGATATATGAGCCCGCGTGATACCGTAAAGGTTTTTGCGAGGAACAGTCAGTATAGCATGATGAACTCAAGCATATGTGGCAAGTGGCATACAGTAAAACACGTACTCCAAGCATGGTGCACATGAATATTTTATTTCTTAATAACTTTAATAAAGATAAAATTGCTTTTGCGGTCGTGGAGGGAGATAGCAACTTCAATAGCCAAAACCGTGTCCTACGGAACTATGAATAGACGGGCTGATGGGCTGATGGGCTGATGGCTACAGCCACGTCGCCGGCCCCTGTCCCCACGGTAATGGAATTAGCTCTTCGCCGTCGTTTCAGCGATCCTAGGGGGTGTTTAGTTCATGGCGTTTTGCAAAATGGAGTTGCATTGGGCCGCGTGCACAGAGAGAAAAAGTGTATTAAGAAACGCGTATTATGCAAAATTTTGGAGAATGGGGGTGAACTAAACATCCCCTAACTTACTTGTCTGGATAGTTATCCGTCCATCTTCCTGCTCTAGTCTAGGGTTTACAAATTTGGTAGGTTTCAATGCTTTATCGACTAAATTGACAAAATTAAGTTCCTAATCCTTGCAGATGTGGGAACAGAGAATGTTTGATTGCCTAGAAATTTTATTGACTATCTAATAGAAATCAAAACAGATGTGGGCTGGAGAAATTAACGATGGTGGTTCGGGGAATTTAGGCCCAAATGAGGATAAAGGCGCTCTGTCCACAGTTCCTGACGAGAGCATTCGCCATGAGATTTTTGCGGCCGAACTGGCTGGCGGATTGGAGCATGCTGTTGCTCTTGGCACTCGTGTCGGGCTCCTCCAACAGATCACATTGCCCCTGCCATGGCACATCCCCTGTTCGACAAAGGCAGTCAGATTGCTCAGATGCCCAGACCACGGTCGCCAGATCGATAAAAGGTATCGACCTCCATGGATTGACAGGTTGGAACTCAGGAGGTTGCGTTTTTTTGGCTTATCTTTAATCCTCTCAATATCTGCCATTTGAACATGACCATTGAATTATCTCTGTCTCTGAAGGAGCACTTGCTGGCCACCAGGACCGATGCAACGTCAAAGCTGTACCGTGACAAGGGGCAGTGTCACATCCCAAAATTTCATATTTTGGGATGCGAATAGATTACACTAAATATTCTAAAGGATTTGAGAATTTTTAAAATTTTTTAACATTTTATATTTTATTACAGGGAATTTATTATAAGAAAATATTGTTGTTCTCAAATAAATTAAAACAACATAGGCTTTAAGAGCGGTTGTTGTGTTCTTGTCGCGGTGTGTCTTCAGCGTTTAGCTTTCCAAGTCCTCTCAGACATCAATAAGGTTCCTTTGGGAAGTTTTCTAGACTTCTCTGGAGTTTATTCCTATTTTTTCTATAGCTAAATCCTTTATCTCAAAGCTTGTAAAAATCTTTTCACGATCTCCAAATATTTTATTTGGGTTCTTTAGGTCCAATATCATCTCCGAGATTTATCTCATGAATTTTGGAATTTTTGGAATATTTTTCATGGTTTAAATATGAATTCTAGACTTTTCTAGAATTGTTTAATACCAGAAAATTAATTATTCCGAAAATATAAATATTTTTGGGTCAGTCTTGACCCATGATCCGGCCCGTGTTATCCTAAATCCATCCCACCTCCTTAATTGGGCCAAATTTCACAAACCCATTAGTGGTAGTGGAATCTCATAGGCCCATTAGCGTTATAGGGGAGTTAAACATCTATTAATCCCATATTGCTAATGGATGGAGAGATGGTGGGTTTTCCCGACCATATATGTGAAGTACCTTTCTCCTAGAAAAGATACACCATTGGCTCCTTTACAGGGAGGCCCCAAGTTTGGAAATCCCTAAGGAATCCATCTTTGTTCACTAGCGTTGCCATCGTCCTGCCCCTACTGCATCGCTGTCGGGGTTCTGTACCGCCAACAAATAATAAGATCGTGGAGAGCGCGTCGGGCCTCGGGTGGTAGTGCAAAAGGACACGGGGGTTTATACTGGTTCGGGCCACCCCTGGGGTGTAAGACCCTACGTCCAGTTCGTGCTGCTCGTGTTATTTGCACTGGTTTACAGTAGGGGGTACAAGCGGGCGAGAGAGGGAGGAGTTTCCCAAGTCTCTGGTGCGAGGGTCGAGCTCGGTGCGGTGACCGGCTGGAGGAAGAAGAAAGTCAAGGGAGAGAACTCCTCGGGAGAGAAGAGAGGCTCCCTGCCTCCCGTAGAGGCCTGGGAGAGAAGAGGAAAAGAGTCGATCCTCGGCGATCTGCCCCGCGCAGGAGGCCTGGCCCTCCCTTTTATAACTCAAGGGGGAGCCAGTAAAGAATAAGAAAAAGAGTACAGTCAAAGGGCAAGACGGGAAAAAAGGAGGAGTGCCTGCCCTTGCTGTGGGGCCCGTCGTCCTTCCGAGCACTGTAGCCATATCCTGCTGGTGCCAGTTGCGTCAGGGAGTGGTTGGCACAGTGCAGTAGCTTGACTCCGAGTGCTTCGGTCTTCTCGGAGGTTGCTTGGTTGCGAAGAGTCGAACCAGTCGGAGGCGGAGACTTGTCGGGCGAATCGGAGTTCTGTCGGGCGATGGAGCAGCTCCTCGGGCGAAGGGGCTGCTTCTCGGGCGGGACGGAGCAGCTCGTCGGGTGAATCGGAGAGTGCTCGGGCGCTACCTGCAACTCGTCGGGCGAGACGGAAACCACTCGGGCGCAACTTACCAGCTACTCGGGCGCCGGACCGAAATCCACTCGGGATGTCCAGCTACCCGGGGCCAGAATGAAATCCACTTGGGCAAGGCAATGGGATTCTCGCCGGTGGTGCATGCATGCAGGTCCTGCACGCCCCTCACTGGTGGTGCATGCATGCATGTACTGCATGCTCCTTGCCGGAGGTGCATGCAGGTACGCGAGCACATGCACCTTCTGCTGCGTGAGATTAAATCCAAGAGGTTTTCCGTTATACGCACCCAAAGAAAGCTACCAGAAGATTACTAGTTCTTTGCTAATCGCACAAAGGAGATGTATATCAAGCTGCAGGTTATTTTTAATCGGCTGTCATTGGGTACCCCTAATATGGGTATCCGACAGTAGCCCCCGAACCTGGGAGCGAGTCGTAGACTCGGTCGCGGGTTAGATTATCGTGATATCGAGAAAGCGGTGGTGTTTCGGGTGGGGGCGCGCGAGCGCACCCGCCGGGTGTAGCCCCCGAGCCTGTGGGTGAGTGGTACACTTGCTCGCAGGTTTATGGCGTTCGTGTAGCGATTTGTTGCGAATTATGCGACCGCGCTGCTGGTCTCTGTTAGCGATTTCGACCCCGTGTGCGTCCCGAGACCGGGGTCCGGATGGGGATTCGTTTCGTCTTTTTGCGTTTTTCCTTACGTTGTAACCCCTCATGCATCTTTTGTTCGTGAAAGGTGGAGGGGCCGGACCGAGCCGTATTTTTGCCTCGTTGGCCGAAAATGCGGTGTCCGTGTGAGCTAATAACGGGCCAGTTCGAGTGAAGCCACGGCATCCCGGTCGAGGGGTTCCGATCGGACCAGCTGGTGGCCAGCTTCAGATTCTTGGTGGCGAGATCATCTAGTTACCGAGTCCGTTCGTTGGGACTTGGCGGCCCGTTGCCTTTCCGTTCGGGGGAAAAACCATGATCTTTCTAGCCATCAAGACTCGAACGCAGTTTGGGATGCCCACGACGCTCGTGCGCCCGGGTACTGGCCGCTGGGACCCATCCTTCACTGCCCCTCGCTCGACAAGGTGACCGGGGGCGGCTGTCGAACCCTTCGACGGGCCAGCCTTCGAACCCCCGTTGGAATCACCTGTCAGGTCGACTGTCGGAGTCGTCCGTCCCGATGCCCAGCCCCCGAGCGCAGGGCTGCGAGGGGCCGTTAGGGCCGGCGGGAGCCGCTTAGTTTAGAGAGTTCGAAGAGCGCGTTTCGGAAATCGATCGTGTGCGTATGCTTGACCCCGTGCGCCGAGGTCGGGCGAGACAAAAGGTGTCGTTCCCTGTATGTAGGAGTTGCTGCAAGCTTACCTGAACTTGCCATGCTGAGCTGCAAAAGACAGCGTAATGCAAAAACGTTGCGTAAAGCGAGAAGTCGGGAATTATTCGTTACTATCGGAAAGTTGCGTACGCCCTGCCTTTATTGGGCTACGTATTTCCTCGGGTAGTTGGCTTATCACGTTTAAGCTCCTAACCTCACTGACCTCTGCTCGCAGAGAGGGCGGCTTACCGCGGACTACACTGCTCAGCGGGAAGGCTTAGGTGTAGGCGGCGCGCATGACGAGGTTTCACGGATGAGGCCGTCGCTACCCGAGTACTTTAGCGGCACCCAAAATAGGCATGCGGGACTGTAAAAGGAAATGTATGGAAATACGAAGGATCGTAGTAAAACTTAGCCGTTTTAGCTTCTCGTCGTTGAAGCTGAGTCGAGCGAGCCGTCCGAGTCGGGGCGGCACACTCCTTTGGAGTCGAGGTCGGGTCGGTCGGAGTCGAGGTCGGGGCGCGCGTACTCCTTTGGAGTCGAGGTCGGGTCGGTCGGAGTCGAGGTCGGGGCGCGCACTCCTTTGGAGGCGCGGCCGAGTCGGTCGGAGTCGAGGTCGGGGCGCGCACTCCTTTGGAGGCGCGGCCGAGTCGGTCGGAGTCGAGGTCGGGGCGCGCGCACTCCTTTGGAGTCGAGGTCGGGTCGGTCGGAGTCGAGGTCGGGGCGCGCACTCCTTTGGAGGCGCGGCCGAGTCGGTCGGAGTCGAGGTCGGGGCGCGCACTCCTTTGGAGGCGCGGCCGAGTCGGTCGGAGTCGAGGTCGGGTCGGTCGGAGTCGAGGTCGGGGCGCGCACTCCTTTGGAGGCGCGGCCGAGTCGGTCGGAGTCGAGGTCGGGTCGGTCGGAGTCGAGGTCGGGGCGCGCGTACTCCTTTGGAGTCGAGGTCGGGTCGGTCGGAGTCGAGGTCGGGGCGCGCACTCCTTTGGAGGCGCGGCCGAGTCGGTCGGAGTCGAGGTCGGGTCGGTCGGAGTCGAGGTCGGGGCGCGCACTCCTTTGGAGGCGCGGCCGAGTCGGTCGGAGTCGAGGTCGGGGCGCGCACTCCTTTGGAGTCGAGGTCGGGTCGGTCGGAGTCGAGGTCGGGGCGCGCACACTCCTTTGGAGTCGAGGTCGGGTCGGTCGGAGTCGAGGTCGGGGCGCGCGCACTCCTTTGGAGTCGAGGTCGGGTCGGTCGGAGTCGAGGTCGGGGCGCGCACTCCTTTGGAGGCGCGGCCGAGTCGTGTCGTCGGAGTCGAGGTCGGGGCGCGCACTCCTTTGGAGGCGCGGCCGAGTCGGTCGGAGTCGAGGTCGGGGCGCGCACTCCTTTGGAGTCGAGGTCGGGTCGGTCGGAGTCGAGGTCGGGGCGCGCACTCCTTTGGAGGCGCGGCCGAGTCGGTCGGAGTCGAGGTCGGGGCGCGCACTCCTTTGGAGGCGCGGCCGAGTCGGTCGGAGTCGAGGTCGGGGCGCGCACTCCTTTGGAGGCGCGGCCGAGTCGGTCGGAGTCGAGGTCGGGGGTCGGAGTCGAGGTCGGGGCGCGCACTCCTTTGGAGGCGCGGCCGAGTCGGTCGGTGGCGCGGGCGCTGGCCGGGGCGGAGCTGGTAGCAACGTGATTACGTCGGTCGGCGCTGCAGCTCTCTCTGTCGTTGTGTCGTGCGCTCGTTCGGGGGCGTGCCTCACCATGGCGGCCCTGCGCGAGATCATGAAAGCAAAAAGCTGGTACAGGTTAGTTGAGGTCATTTGCGGACTTCGGGCACGGTCGTCCTGCCGCGGTGTTCCTCGCGAGGGTCGCCCACTACTGCTGCGCCGCGGGAGCGCGGCCGCGTGGTGTCGATGCTGCCGTTGGCGGGGTCGCGGTCGCTGTTGGTGACGTCGGGGCTGCTGCAGCTCGGTCGGTGGGCCTGCTCGGGGACGTCGTTGGCGGAGTTGGTCGGGACTGCTGCAGCTCGGTCGGCGCGCCTGCTCGGGGACGTCGTTGGCGGAGTTGCGGCCGCCGTTTACGCTGCCGGAGCCATCAGCCCGTTGGGCGGAGTCGCGGCCGCCGGTGCCGCCGCCGTCGTCGTCGTCGCAGTTGACAGCGTTGGGGTCGTCGTCGCGGCCGTCGGTGCCGCCGCCGTTGTCGTCGCCGCAGTTGACAGCGTTGTGGTCGTCGTCGCGGCCGTCGGTGCCGCCGCCGTTGTCGTCGCCGCGGTTGCGTCCATCGGGGACGCCACCGTCGTCGTGGTTGGCCACCCGGGACCTGCAAGTAAAAAGACGTGACGCGCAAAGGCCCCACGGTGGGCGCCAACTGTCGGGGTTCTTTACCGCCAACAAATAATAAGATCGTGGAGAGCGCGTCGGGCCTCGGGTGGTAGTGCAAAAGGACACGGGGGTTTATACTGGTTCGGGCCACCCCTGGGGTGTAAGACCCTACGTCCAGTTCGTGCTGCTCGTGTTATTTGCACTGGTTTACAGTAGGGGGTACAAGCGGGCGAGAGAGGGAGGAGTTTCCCAAGTCTCTGGTGCGAGGGTCGAGCTCGGTGCGGTGACCGGCTGGAGGAAGAAGAAAGTCAAGGGAGAGAACTCCTCGGGAGAGAAGAGAGGCTCCCTGCCTCCCGTAGAGGCCTGGGAGAGAAGAGGAAAAGAGTCGATCCTCGGCGATCTGCCCCGCGCAGGAGGCCTGGCCCTCCCTTTTATAACTCAAGGGGGAGCCAGTAAAGAATAAGAAAAAGAGTACAGTCAAAGGGCAAGACGGGAAAAAAGGAGGAGTGCCTGCCCTTGCTGTGGGGCCCGTCGTCCTTCCGAGCACTGTAGCCATATCCTGCTGGTGCCAGTTGCGTCAGGGAGTGGTTGGCACAGTGCAGTAGCTTGACTCCGAGTGCTTCGGTCTTCTCGGAGGTTGCTTGGTTGCGAAGAGTCGAACCAGTCGGAGGCGGAGACTTGTCGGGCGAATCGGAGTTCTGTCGGGCGATGGAGCAGCTCCTCGGGCGAAGGGGCTGCTTCTCGGGCGGGACGGAGCAGCTCGTCGGGTGAATCGGAGAGTGCTCGGGCGCTACCTGCAACTCGTCGGGCGAGACGGAAACCACTCGGGCGCAACTTACCAGCTACTCGGGCGCCGGACCGAAATCCACTCGGGATGTCCAGCTACCCGGGGCCAGAATGAAATCCACTTGGGCAAGGCAATGGGATTCTCGCCGGTGGTGCATGCATGCAGGTCCTGCACGCCCCTCACTGGTGGTGCATGCATGCATGTACTGCATGCTCCTTGCCGGAGGTGCATGCAGGTACGCGAGCACATGCACCTTCTGCTGCGTGAGATTAAATCCAAGAGGTTTTCCGTTATACGCACCCAAAGAAAGCTACCAGAAGATTACTAGTTCTTTGCTAATCGCACAAAGGAGATGTATATCAAGCTGCAGGTTATTTTTAATCGGCTGTCATTGGGTACCCCTAATATGGGTATCCGACAATCGCCGTCAGCCATCCCTCTGCACAACACGTTCCTGCCATCATCGAAGCTGAAGAGCTATGGCCGGCCTCGAGTTCGGTCCTCGGTTTACCGCAGGTTAGCCCTTTACCTTGTTTTAGCTGTAGATTCCATGTTTTAGCTTCGTTTTAGCTCGTTTTTGTTTCGTTAGTCTCCGTTTAGCGTAAGCTATCGTTTAGTCTCGTTGTTTCGTTTAGTTCATGTTTCTAAAGTTAAATAGAATATTAAATTGATTAATAAACATTCCACTAGTTTTCTAATAAAACTTGTTTAGGCTAATACCTCGATATTTCACAAATTCTTGTTAATTTGACCAATATTAAATAAATGTGTTTTCAATAACAATTTGCTTAGTTTAAACACGTCACATGAAATAATTCGATTAGATGCATCACATGTCTTTTATTTCAAGTTAATTGTTAAATGGCTTAAATCCTATGGAATATCTATAAATAAAATATGACTAGGTTTTACTTCGCTTTTAAGTTTGGAAATAATTTGAATAAATCAACTTGGGTATTTTTTTGAAATATCCTTTTACACGTGCTTTTCTTTAAACTAAAATGAACCAAGCATATAGTCTTTGTGCTCTCATAAATTCAAATATACGATAGTTGTCTTTTTAATCGTTCCTCTGTTTTCAGCGTTTTTTCGAGCCTTCGTAACCGTAGCTCCGAGCCCCGTTCTTTAGTATGCTCTTTTAAAGCTTGTCTATGATTGATGTACTGTTCTTAGTTGTAGTTGTTTGTTTGCTTTGTATGTTTGTGCCCGATGATTGCTTCGAGTAGAAGGATCGCTGCTCGTTCAAGATCAAGAATTCCAAGTGAGCAAGAGTAGAAGGGCGGTAAGAGTAACTTTACATTGGAGAAAGGCAAGTGTCCCTAACCATCCTTCTACCTATGCTTTTAATATATCATACTATTTAACTGGAACATGGAGAACCACCCGAAAAAACGATGCAACCACAATACTAAATGGCTCTGGTCTTGGCTAAGTAACTAGATGAACTCTATGTTGTGTTTGGAGGTGTGTGTTGGACGGATGCTTGGTTTGTGTGTGATGTGCGGGGAACGAAGGTGCGCCTTCCGATTACCCGTTCGGATAGGGACCAACACATACATAGAGGGAGTCTTTGGAAAGGCCTCGTAGTGAATCACTGGCCCCTCACCTAAGGAAGTGTTGAAGAGGCTAGCTACCTCAGGCAACATGGGAAAAATGAATTGTGGGGAAAATGTACAAACTCTGCAGAGTGTTAAAAACTGTTATAACAGTCATGCTCACAGTTAAGACCGGCCTGGACCCTCACATGATTAATTTATTTGAAGTTGATAATAAATTGTTTCTGGTTATTTCTTGTGGCCTTGCTGAGTACCAACCATAAGTGTACTCATCCTTGCTTACTGCTGCTCAGAAAGGTGATGTGAAGATGTTGAAGATGATGCTAGGCGTACGCGACCCCCAGTCGATTGCCTGCGAGTTTGGAGCCTTCGTTTCTAGGATTAAGCGTATATCTCTAATCATCTCTCTTTATTTACGTGATATTGTTACTGTTATTCACTTATGATGTCACTATATGTATGAAACTAGATCCTGGCATACATATAGGTAGCACTTGGTTTTGTTTATAAAACTGGGTGTGACAGGCAGCTTCCCAGCATAGAGGACAACTCTGATTTTTAGGAAGCAAACATGTCTAAAAAAGATTGTGCTACAGTTTGCCAACAACCAGAATTCAGCCTCATTATGAATTTGCAGCATCTGCGAAACCAAGACTAGATGAATCATTTCATTGGAACAAGGCAACAAACAACCAACAGAACATTTGAGGTCTAGGACGAGAGGGCAAGGAAAGTGAAGGGGAAAAATATTTTTCAGTATGAGCCATGCACTCACAATTCAATGATGTTGTAGAAAAGGTAAGCATGTCAAAGAATTGGGGAATTCTTGTAATTTTAGACCAGACCCTCAGTTCAACTCAGTTTGTTCTTTGCAACAAAATAGCATCGAAATATCATATAGGGTAGGAGATCACATAGTTCATTTGTCAAACTCAAAAGATTTTCTCATGTAGTAAAACTCAGAATGGTAAGCTCTGGTTAACTTTTCAGCAGTTTTAGTTTTTATGTTGCTGTCCTTTTTTCTGACTAAACAACGGAGTTTCCTTAATAAATCATATCAAATAAACATCGTATGGTATAGCACTTGCACACTAGATATGAAAATTTCAGATCAGATGCTCAATTAAATTTCTTATTTGGAAAAAATAGTATCTTAACATGCAGTAACGCCACATAAATTTACTCACCAAACTTGAAATATACATACTACAATGCTGCAAAAGCATGGCGTACTGCCCGCTCATTTTCTTGCACACGTTATTTAAGGTATACAAACACTAACATACAGTGAACTCATTTTAGCGTCGACGGTGGCAGATCCATGGCTGCAGAACATGCAGCCAAAACTTATCCACATGCAAGTACACCCACCTCCTCCCGTTGGCCCACAGCAGGGTGGTCGCAACCACGATGGCCAGTCCTGAAATGACCCCTACCTCAACTGACAAAAAATCCCAATTCAGCTCTTTAGAAGAGCCCGGTATAGGAGCAGCTGATGGTGCTTGATTCATCGCACACGGACGTGTCAATGGCTTCCCACACAGCCCGTCGTTCCCTAGAAATGAATCCGGGAACGTTAAGAACTGGCTGGACTGCGGTATCATCCCTGACAGGTGGTTGTAGGAGAGGTTGAGCATCTCGAGGAATGACATGAGAGCCATTGCAGGAGGGATATCCCCCGAGAGCTGGTTGTAGGAGAGATCAAGTGTCTCCAGCTGCAGCATGTTCGCGATCCGGGGAGGGATCCCACCGGTGAAGGAATTCCTGGACAGGTTGAGCTGCTTGAGAAACTTCAGGTCACCAATCTCATTGGGGATGATACCCTCGAAATTGTTGTTGGAGAGATCAATGTACATGAAGACCGAAAGTATCTGTACCAGTGTTGTTTCTTGTCCCTTGAGTGTGACCGTGATCGAGTCCCTGTAGTATTTATTTATTTTTTTGCGACCGTGCTTTGTAAGTATCTGTACCGTCTTCACTGTGAACTTGTCAAATTTCCAGTAGTAAGATATGTCACACTACCAGAGAACTCGCTATCCATCCTCCCTAATCGGTCACGGTTGGATTGGACCCGGTACCAATGGAAGCATTGGTACCGGGTCCAATCCCAATAATTCTGCGCTCTCATTGGTACCGGGTGGTGGCACCACCCGGTACCTATGAGGCAACATTGGTACCGGGTGGTGTCACCACCCGGTACCAATGAGCCTCGGGGCCTTTGGTACCGGGTGGTGGCACCACCCGGTACCAAAGGGGCCCCCTTTGGTACCGGGTGGTGCCACCACCCGGTACCAAAGGGGCCCTGCGTATAAAGGGGCCTTCTTCCTCCCCCAGCCCGAGCCATGGCTCATTTCTTCGTCCTCCATTGAGCTCGGGTTGGGGGAGCTCATGCCCGATTTTTTCATAACTTTTGGAGATTTTGCAAACCAAGTCCGTTAGAAGGTTAGCAACTTCATCCTCTCTCTTTTGACGTTTAGTATGGTCTATTTCATGCTCTATGTTTTGAGTAATTTGTGTTTTGTGGAATGGATTGAAATAAGAGATTTTAGATTGAATCTTCATTTTTATTATGAATTTGTAATAGAGAATCAATATATAGTTAGTTGTTGCATGTGTGGAGATGATGCACAAATTTTTAGACATTGTTTATATTTTTGGATTATTTGTAGAAACATTAAATGAATTTCATATTTATGCTTATTATGATTTTTAGATATTAGAAATGATATTCATATTTAGGGTTATTAGGATTTTTAGAGATTATAAATGAAATTCATATTTAGGCTTATTACGAAATTTAGAATTACATCTTTTTAGAGGCTTCAAATGACGTTGATATTTAGGGTTATTAGGATTTTTTGAGATTATAAATGATATTCTTATTTAGTTAGATTTTAAATTCAATTTTACTTCTCATGGTTGTCAATAGAAAATAGAATTTTACTTCTAGTTATTTGAGAATGCATGAGACCTAGGAATAATGGATAGTTTTTTCGTAATATACTAATATGTTATGTCAAAATTAAAAAAAATCAAGTGTTCTAGAATCAACATGGATACTGCCGCTGGAGGAAGTGGTGATGATGGTAGGGGTAATCATCGTTCCTCTGCTGGCAAGGGGAAAACCACCGTCAACCCTCAACCGAAGCCAAAGAAAAAAGGAGCGTTGCATAGAGCAATGGTTCGATATTTGCAAAGGAAGCATGAAGATGATGTTGCGGCAGGCTTAGAACCTCCGTTTGATGGTCGTTATGCTCCACCGCCAGTTGCGGGTCAAACAACTCCACCTCCAGACCCAAAGAATACGCCCAAAGATGCTTAAATACCACCGCCTGTCATAATGTGATCTATGTCTGTATTTGTTTTTCAAATTAATAAGTTTTTCCCAAGCAAGAACAAAACCTACGTACGATTTGTAAGTCTATGTCTGTATTTGTTTTTCAAATTAATAAGTCTTTAGAAATACATCTTTTTGGTGGCATCAAATGATGTTGATGTTTACGGTTATTAAGATTTTTAGAGATTATATATGATATTCTCATTTAGGTTTATTACGAACTTTAGAAATTGGGGATGAATTTTTCATTGTATTTTGTGAATAGATGAATCGGCAATGGATGTACAACGCGGATAGACGCTCATCTGACTTCATTAATGGCGTTCATCAATTCCTCGACGCGGCAGAGGCTAACTCGACCTCGGGTTTTATATGTTGTCCATGCAAGGTCTGTGAGAATAAGAAGGATTATCACATCTCGAAGAAGGTGGTCCACACACACTTGCTTATGAGTGGTTTCATGCCTAACTATATCTGTTGGACCAAACACGGCGAAGCGGGGATATTCTTTGAAGAAGGTGATGAAGAAGGTGACGACAACATCCCGGACTTTGCACAATACGGTGCCTTTGCAGATGATACGGCAATGGGCGAGGGTGAAGCAGTTGCAGAGGATGAGGATGATGACGCC
>CM014275.1:14155843-14173040 GCA_004135705.1 Alloteropsis semialata
GGCCCTGGGCCTTTGCCGAGTGCCAGCTTGCAGACACTCGGCAAATAGGCTCTTTGCCGAGTGCTGCTACCCGGGCACTCGGCAAACAGGATTCCAAAATTTAAAAATATTGGAAATTTCGATTTTTGGTGCAACGAATATTGAAAAAAACATGTCAACTCCACTGTACAATGCATATCTCATCATTGTAGAACAAAAGAACCATTATTTTATGTCATTATTCAACAAAATCCATGTATATCATTTTAGTTTCAATATACGTAATAAAAAAATTATAAAATCTGAAATGGATCCGAAAATTTACCAAAACTTGACACGATACATTTTAGGTAGTATATTGCCATTACAAAAAGTTTGGAAGTGAAACTCGAATTGTCATGTCAATCTGTGTCCAAATCATGAACGATCTATTAGAACTCAACGAAACTTCTTCGGAGATGTTCCGGTTGCAAGCATCGTATGTGAAAACTTTTGCAGAAGCTTCTATATTTTTTACCACCACATCCACATAAGATATCATGAGCTCTCGACAAATCTCAGGATTTTCAGAGTTCATTAGAATTTTTTATAATTAAAAAACAATCCTACCACACGTACATCGTCGTGTTTCAAAAATATCATTTGCCAAATTGACTTATTTCTCGTTGATATTGTCTAAATAAGGAGTTAGTAACATGAATATCATTTTTGCAATCACTCTGTTCCAAGATTTCAAACACCTGTAGTTCAAATTTTGAATTAAACAAAAAATTCAATTTAATGAAACAAAATCATTGAATATAGTAAACGAGCCGAAAAAATCCTAAATTGCAACATAGGGTACACTGTATCATACTTGAATCAACAAAAAAGGATTGGAAGCATTTACATGAAATATGGAGCCACGATTTGCCGAGTGCCGTATAATACACTCGGCAAAAGGGATCTTTGCCGAGTGCTAACCCTAGGGCACTCGGCAAAGTCCCCGACCGTTAGCCGCCGTCCAGACAGCGTGACGGCGGCTGCCTGACAAGTGGGGCCGGGCAGACGTTTGCCGAGTGCTCTTGGTCTGGCACTCGGCAAACAGGTCGACCGTTAGCCGCCGTCCGGACCGCGCGACGGCGGCGGCCTGGCAGGTGGGCCATGTTGCGCTTTGCCGAGTGCCAGTTTGCGGACACTCGGCAAAGCCGTCTTTGCCGTGTGTTCCGAATTTGACACTCGGCAAAGTTTGGGTTTGCCGAGTGTAAACCTTTCGCCGAGTGTGTTGTTTCCTACACCCGGCATATCCCGTATTTGCCGAGTGCCCGAAATTTTGCACTCGGCGAAGGGTTAGGCACTCGGCAAATGCGGGGTTTCCCGTAGTGATAGTATGAAAATATATTTCATGATTAATCTAATGATACTCATTTTATATCATAAAAATAATATTATTTTGTATAAATCTAGTTAACATGAAATTGTTTGACTCTCCGAGACGTGAGAGTTGCATTCTTTTTTGGACAGAAGGGAGTATAGACCAAAACCGCACCACATCGTGCCAAATGGTCAACAAAAAAAGATGCATGGGCCCACTGTATTTAAGCTTTGACAGACGTAGAATATAACCACGTCGTAGCTACACGGGGTATCTACCCTTCCATGAAGAAAAATCCTGATCTTTTGACGGAGACGACGAGCAAGGATGATAGTATTTTGGAACTGAGGTGTGGAAGGGGAAGCTGGCTCTGAGGGGGAGCAGGGCAGCACTTTGATTTTCCACGGTCGCTGGTAGCGAGGATGATGGTGACAAGGAGGAGAAGGTACCTGCGAAGGCGCTGATATAGGAAACGTGGTTTGGAGCTAGCAAATGCTCGATGCTTTTGTGACTGATGAGATCTACAAGCCTGGCAGCAACCTTAAGTGGGCTGTAGAGAGACGGATGGCGCAGGCAACGACCAAAGACTTCAAGAGTCGACGTTGACTCAGGGGTAGTGGGCAGCTTGACAATCAAAGAAGACTGGACCGCCGTGCCAGGGACAATTTAGCCTGGATTTTCTTTCTTTGGCACGTATCGTGAAGGAAACCTATAAAGATTTTGTACAAAATACTCTATAGACACAGTTTTGTCATGCTGACATGGGAAAAGTAATATGCAAGTATTTGGAAGGTGCTCTTTTCTTTTGTGATTCCTTTTACTTTAACTATGATGGTACTTTTGACCGCTACAGGGTGGTTATCATCATAGTATAGTATATTGTAGGAAATTAGAAATGAAGTTTTTAGTAAAAAGAGTATGGTCTTGTACTATGGCTAATAAAATAGCCAGCGCGAGTGAAGAAATCGCCAAATGGAAATGTGGCATTTTAGCAAGGTGTACCGGAATATAGTAAGTCAATAATGATAATTATATTGAGTCTTTGACTATGACAGATTAAATGGCTCGCATGCATGCTACAATAATACACATTGGCGACAGCAACTTAAACATCACCGAATTAATTCTACAAAGTCTTCTCTACCTTATTCTATACGGAACACTGAAATACAATAATACACATTGGTGACAGCAACTTAAACATCACCGAATTAATTCTACAGAGTCTTCTCTACCCTATTCTATACGGAACACTGAAATACATTTCCATCTCTACTACTAGCTTAATATTTATGTTCAAATTTAGAAATTTTTGGAGTTACCAAAAGCACGACAACTTGCAAATCTTGCGTCGAGCGCATCATCCACTTATAAAGCAGATGCTTCATCCATAAAATTTTTTTTGACGCACCGTCCTTGGGGAAAAACACTCTGGCACATCTTAGACCCTATTTGGTAAAGATCCTAGAACTGATTTTGTACTGAATCTAGCAGAAAATTTGACAAACAATTTTTTAAAAAAATAATTCTCTGCTGAGTCTGTGAAGTGATTTTTTGACTGAACTATGATCATCTGCAGTGTGAAGCATCGTTTTGAACTATGCTTCATTTTCTCTCTTGTTTGAAGCATCGTTTTCCCCATCGCAGCATACTATGCTCAATTGCAAAATGCAAGCATCGGCAAAAGCACAGGCGCCGGTGCTTGCTTTGCTCATACAATAGAAAATTATTACATTCATATGCAGTTGGTTAACCAAAGATGAAGCAATGCCTACTACTAGTGTATTTTATTCAAAAACTGGTTCAACTTTGTTCCAGGCACCGGTGCTTGAATCTGAATGTTTGCCAAAAAAAAACTGTCTATATACATGTATATATAGCAAATGATCTATGAGCCCGCATGATACTGTAAAGGTTTTTGCGAGAAACAGTCAGTATAGCATGATGAACTCAGGCATATCTGGCAAGTGGCATACAGTAAAACACGTAGTCCAAGCATGGTGCCCACGAATATTTTGTTTCTAATAACTTGAGTAATATAGACAAATAGACAAAATTTGCTTTTGCCGGTCCTGGAGGGAGATAGCAACTTCAAAGGCAAAACCGTCTCCTACGCAATAGGAATAGACGGGCCGGGTCAAATGGTCTAGAAAAAAAAAGGCACACGGGCCCTACATATTTTGTCCTAGCGGATATTAGCAAATTCTTCAATCATGGAGTTCGCTCGTCTGAGTCGCTGCCGCTACGGCCGAAGATGATGGCTACAGCCACGTCGCCGGCCCCTGTCCCCACGGTAATGGAATTAGCTCTTCGCCCTCGTTTCAGCGATCCTACTAATTTATCTTGTCTGGACAGTTGTCCGTCCATCTTCCTGCTCTAGGGTTTACAAATTTGGTAGGTTTCAATGCTTTAGCGACTAAATTGACAAAATTAAGTTCCTAATCCTTGCAGATGTGGGAACAGAGAATGTTTGATTGCCTAGAAATTTTATTGACTATATCTAATAAAAACAGATGTGGGCTGGAGAAATTAATGATGGTGGTTCGGGGAATTTAGGCCCAAATGAGGATAAAGGCGCTCTGCCCGTAGTTCCTGACGAGAGCATTCGCCATGAGATTTTTGCGGCCGAACTGGCTGGCGGATTGGAGCATGCTGTTGCTCTTGGCACTCGTGTCGGGCTCCTCCAACTGATCACATTGCCCCCGCCATGGCACATCCCCTGTTCGACAAAGGCAGTCAGATTGCTCAGATGTCCAGACCACGGTCGCCAGATCGATAAAAGGTATCGACCTCCATGGATGGACAGGTCGGAATTCAGGATGTTACGTCTTTTGGCTTATCTTTAATCCTCTCAATATCTGCCATTCGAACATGACCATTGAATTATCTCCGTCTCTGAAGGAGCACTTGCTGGCCACCAGGACCGATGAAACGTCGAAGCTGTACAGAGACAAGGGGCAGCTTCCCAGCATAGTGGACAACTCTGAATTTCAGGAAGCAAACATGTCTGAAAAAGATTGTGCTACAGTTTGCCAACAACCAAAATTCAGCCTCGTTATGAATTTGCAGCATCTGCGAAACCAAGACTAGATGAATAATTTCATTGGAACAAGGCAACTAACAACCAACAGAACATTTGAGGTCTAGGTGAGGACCAATGGAGATCACCCTTGGATGATGAGTGATTGACAACCGTTGAGTGGATTGATGTGTCTCTTGGCTCGTGATGTGCAGGTGCAGGATGCGACATGGTGGCCGACGGCGCGTGGTGAAGGTCAAGCGCGAAAGGTTCATGCCGATGAACCAAGGGCGGTGAAGGGTGAACGAGTAGGCTTGGACCGAGGGACCCGAGGAGTCCGGCGGAGTCACGTGCGATCCGCATGGTGCATGGAAGAGCAAGAGTACACGGCGTGATGGAGACGACGTCGGTCGAGTCAAGCGGGACGGAGGCGTCAAGGCTTGGCGGAGGCCGGACACGCGTCGACATCGAGGAGGTCGCGTGGCGGCCAAGCGGAGATGGACGGTTTGGGTGGTTTGGGCCTCAAAACCACCAGGCAGGCAGGTTTGCCGGTTTGGGCCTCAAAACCGGGGGCGCGTCCGGTGCAGCCGGATGGCGGAATGGAGGGCACGTGGCGCCATCGCGAAGCTTGCGTCGAGACGAAGCGAAGTCGTGAAGGTCCCGTGTCCGTCCGATGAGTCTACGAAAAACTGGACAATTTTGCCCCTGCGGGGTATGTATCACTTAGGGGTAGTTTGGTCTTCTGGCCAAAGGACTATATATATTGGGGGCTGAAATTTTCAGCAACTTCTTCCCTTCCCTTAATTTATTTTTCTCTTTCAAGGCTAGGGTTTGCTTAAATGAGAGAGGATTAGGCTTAGAGAGTAATTACTCTAAGTTTAGTGCTCCAATCCAAAAGTGGGAGGATGAGAGAGGTTTTCTAGCCACGAATCTTGTTAAGATTTCAATATCTAATCATTCATGGTGGATTCAAGGCTTGTCTCTCCCGTTTTTCCATTTTCGTAGCCATTTTTGGATGATTTCTTGTTCTTCTTTTTGGCTGCGATTTGGGTCGGATTTCTTTGGGGGATTTGGTGTTGGGACATGTGCAAACACATCTAGAGTGATCCCCTACCGAATCCATGCACGAGCACCACGAATTTTGAGTTTTTCCGAAATCCTTTCTCTATAGTGTTCTTGACCGATTTCACGAAATTAGTGGGGAAGTCTTGATCTTTCTGTGAAGATCTTTTGAAGAAAGACTCACCACAAAGTAGTGATGCTCTGGTTCAAGTTTCACAAAGATTGGATGTCGTTTGATTGAGTTATCTCTTCTTTGGTTTTTCGTGCGCCCAGGAAAACAAGAAGTTCTGGTTTTCAAACCCAGAGGTTCTGGTTTCTGTTTCATCTTTCTCTTTTTGAGGAGATCTCTTGGGTACAGACTCACAATGGCCTAGAAAAGTTGTGGTTGAAATCTTGTGAGTTTTGGAGTTCGTTTGGTTTGGTTTTGGATTTTTTCTTGTGGCTCCTAGGCTGTTCTGAGAGAAAACCGTAGGTTCTGGTTTCGGAAAATGGAGGTTCTGGTTTTGGTAACCGGAGGTTCTGGTTTAAGAAATCGGAGGTTCTGGTTTTGAAACCGGAGGTTCTGGTTTTTGCACTGCCAGTGGTGTTTTTCCCTTGGTGCTTTTCCGTGTGTTTTTCCGCTGCATTTCAGAGACACCTAGTGCTGTTCCTAGGTCCAATAGCATCTCAAATTGGCTATGTGGGTCTGGCAACTCTAGAAGAGAGGGTCATTGGGGTTTGACGAGGATATTAGGCCTTATTCTTGCGAAAGAATTTTAAAGGCTCCCATTCACCCCCCCCCCCTCTGGTCGCCGTTTCGGTCTTTCACTAGGAGGAGAGGGCAAGGAAACTGAAGGGGAAACATATTTTTCAGTATGAGCCATGCACTCACAAATTCAATGATGTTGCAGAAAAGGTAAGCATGTCAAAGAATTGGGGAATTCTTGTAATTTTAGATCAGACCCTCAGTTTAACTCAGTTTGTTCTTTGCAACGAAATAGCATCGAAATATCATGTAGGGTAGGAGATCACATAGTTTATTTATCAAACTCAAAAGATTTTCTCATGTAGTAAAATTCAGAATGGTAAGCTCTGGTTAACTTTTCAGCGGTTTTAGTTTTATGTTGCTGTCATTTTTTCTGACTAAACAACGGAGTTTCCTTAATAAATCATATCAAATAAACATCATATGGTATAGCACTTGCACACTAGATATGAAAATTTCAGATCAGATGCTAACAATTAAATTTCTTATTTGGAAAAAATAGTATCTTAACATGCAGTAACGCCACATAAATTTACTCACCAAACTTGAAATATACATACTACAATGCTGCAAAAGCATGGCGTACTGCCCGCTCATTTTCTTGCACACGTTATTTAAGGTATACAAACACTAACATACAGTGAACTCATTTCAGCGTCGACGGTGGTAGATCCATGGCTGCAGAACATGCAGCCAAAACTTATCCACATGCAAGTACACCCACCTCCTCCCGTTGGCCCACAGCAGCGTGGTCACAACCACAATGGCCAGGCCCGAAACGACCCCTACCTCAACTGACAAAAATTCCCAGTTCAGTTCTTTAGAAGAGTCCGGTATAGGAGCAGCTGATGGTGCGTGATTCGTGTCACACGGGCGTGTCAGCGGCTTCCCGCACAACCCATCGTTCCCTAGAAATGAAGTGTTTGGGAATGTCAAGAACTGGCTGGACTGCGGTATCAGTCCTGACAGGTGGTTATAGGAGAGGTTGAGCACCTCGAGGAATGACATTAGTGCCATTGCAGGTGGGATCTCCCCCGAGAGCTGGTTGTAGGAGAGATCAAGTGTCTCCAGCTGCAGCATGTTCGCGATCCGGGGAGGGATCCCACCGGTGAAGGAATTCCTGGACAGGTTGAGCTGCTTGAGAAACTTCAGTCGCCAATCTCATTGGGGATGATACCCTCAAAATTGTTGTTGGAGAGGTCGAGAGACATGAAGACTGTAAGTATCTGTACCGTTGTTTCTTGCCCCTTGAGTGTGACCGTGACCAATTCCCTGTAGTAAGATGTGTCATTTGTAGATGATACCACAGTAGTTCCAACATACACGTTGGGAGCTCCTGAAGAAACCACCATCATAGCCTTGAACTGCTTGAGGAATCGTGTTGGTATGCTGCCATTAAGAGAATTTGAAGAAAGATCCAGAACCTGCAGCTTTGGGAAGAAGGGATGCATCTGTTTGTTCATTCTAGTGATATTAATGGGACCATGAAACCCGTTTGACTTCAGAATAAGCACTTTCAATAAAGGAAGAACTCCCAACCACTCTGGATACGAATCCACTATCAGGTTGTTTCCCAGGTCTAGGACTTGTATCTTGTGACAGTTGATCAAAGACACTGGCAACTTCCCCTCCAACTTGTTACCGTTGAGATTTACTATTTGAAGAGCACAGTCCTCGGTGATGTCTTGAGGCAAGGATCCATGGAAATTGTTACCTCTTAAGTTTAGTATCTCAAGATGCTTGTTATGTTTCAACAAACAAGGTGGTATTAATCCACTGAAGGTGTTAGAAGAAAGGTCTATAACTCTGATATCAGTCGCATTGCAGATCAAATAGGAAACATCTCCAGTAAGGCTGTTATTTGCTAATGACAGGACCATGGCAGAGCTAACTCGAGACCAGAACTCAGGCATGACGGAAGAATTGAAATTGTTATTGGAGTAGTCCAATCGATGAATTCCTGATGGGGGTAATGGGAGAGCTCCCTCAATCTTGTTGGAACTGATATCAAGATAAAGAATTGATGTATTCAATAAATTTGTACTAACATTAGTAAGTAAATTATGAGAGAGGTTAAGGCTAAGATATTCTCCAATTCCCCATATCCAATCGGGTATGTATCCACTGATATTGTTGTTCGAGAGGTCTAAGTTGTACATATATATCTGGTGCATCAAGAATTTAGGTACATATGATAGATTACATGAAGCCAACCCCAATTCTTGAATAATTGGATATTCTGCGTAGGAGTGGTTGCCTTCTACCTCAACAATAGACAACTTATTATCGGATAGAGATAGATACTGGAGGTACTTGTAATTCTTTATGAAGCTTAGATCCACAGTTCCAGTGAGATTGTTTGACGAAAGATCCAACATTACTAGTTCTACAAACTCCGACATCAGTTCTGGGAGAGATCCTTGTAGTTTATTAAAACTAACATCGATTCTTCGCAAACTTGAAGATATATTGGGATACAGTACAAAATTTCCAGTGAAATTGTTCTGTGCGAGATCTAAATACTCTAAACAAGGATGAGAAAACAGAGAGGCAGGTATCACACCACTTATCGAGTTGTTACGAAGAATAACTTCGGTTAGGTTGTCTAGAGAAAGGTAGCCATCTGAAGGTAATGAACCAGTTAGGATGTTACCTGACAAGTCAACCATTGAAATCATTGGCCATTGAGAAAAGGATGGGATGGGACCATGAAATTGGCAATTAGAAAGGTCCAACCATGTCAGATTTTGGAGGTTTCCGATAGACTCTGGTATTTTTCCTGAAAACTTGGTGCTTCCAAGCACCAATTCCTGCAAAGCGCTACCCTCTAAGAACTCCGGCAACTCTCCGCATAGATTCTTATTCCCCCTTACATCCAGAGACGTCAAGCTTTTGATACGAAATATCCAAGAAGGAAAGGTCCCTGTCAACGCACAGGTGGAAAGACTAAGAACTACCAAAGATGAGAACTCTGCAGAATGTTCTAGCACAGGAGTGGGGCCATGGATCTTTGTGCCATCAAGGGTCAACTTTGAAAGAAATGGGAACTTTGTAAGAGCAATATCAATACGACCAGTGATCATGCAATTTGTAATGCTTAGCTCCACAAGGCCTGATGTCATATTGCTAGAAGAAGCAAGTGCCAAATCTGTTGGACTGACCAAAATGTTTAATGAATAAAAATATAGCTTTTGCAGACTGCCAAGGTTGTCGATCAAGGCATAAAGGCTCAATTTTTTAAGATCAAGGCCTGAGAGTTCTAGTATGACTAAATTGGAAAGAAATGGGAGCCTAGTAAGAACAGTGGTGAGTCGGCCACCAGTGATCGTGCACCAATTAATTCTTAGACTTTTGAGGCCTGAGGTCATATTGGTAGAAGTGGGGTGTGCCAAATCAGATGGACCGACTGAAAACTTAACTAAATCAAGATATAGCTTCTGGAGACTGCCAAGGTTGTCAATCAAGGCATCAAGGCTCAAATTTTTCAAATCAACGCCTGAGATGTCTAGCGTGACTAAATTGGATAGATATGGGAGCTTAGTAAGAACAGTATCGAAATGCCCGCCAGTGATCGTGCACCACCACATCGTTAGCTCTTTCAGACCTGACTTTGTATTGGTAGAAGATGCACGTGCCAAATCGGTTGAACTGATCAAGATGTTTACATTTTCAAGATATAAATTTTGGAGGCTGCCAAGGCTGTCGATCAAGGCATGCAAGCTCAAATTTTTAAGACCAAAGCCGGAGAGGTCTAGTGTGACTAAATTGGAGAGCATAGGAAGAAATCGAAGATTAGTAAAAACAGTATCAAAATGGCCACCAATGATCATGCACTGAGTCATGATTAACTCTTTGAGACCTGACGTCATATTGGTAGAAGAGGCATGTGCCAAATCGGTTGGTAGACTGATCGAGATGTTTACATTTTCAAGATATAGTTTTTGGAGGCTTCCAAGGCTGTCGATCAAGGCAAGAAGGCTCAAAGTTTTAAGATCATAGCCGTAGAGATCTAGCATGACTAAGTTGGCAAGCTTGGAACCAAATAGGAGATTAGTAAAAACAGTATCAAAATGGCCGCCGGAGATCGTGGACATCCTTAGCTCTTTGAGACGTGAGGTTCTATTATTTGTAGAAGAGGCATGTGCCAAATGGGTTCGACTGGCCGAAATGTTGATGTCATAAAGTTCTAGCTGTTGGAGACTGCCAAGGCTGTCAATCAAAGTCTCAAGGCTCAAATCTTTTAGATGAAGGCCAGAGAGGTTTAGAGCAACCAAATTGGAAAGTTGTCCGTTCTCGACGGGCAAATCGCCAGACAAGCCAGAGTAAGAGAGGTCAAGGTAGTTCAGATCTTTCAGCTGCTCAAATCCGGGATTTGGCCATGGAGTTTCATCAAAGTCGTTGCCTGCAAGGCTAAGGTAGCGAAGAGAGGTAAGCTTAAAGATGTCTGATGAGCGGAGATTACCCAAGAGCCCGAGATAGGACAGGTCGAGAGCAGTGACATTTCCTATCGTGTCATCACATGTTACACCTTTCCAGGTGCAGCAGTTGGTCTGCACCTTCCACGATGAAAGAGAAAGACCTGTGTCTTCCAAGCGGAAGCTAGCTTTGAGGTGTAGCAGGGCAGCATTTTGATCGTGGCGGCATAGGCATGCTCCTCGCCCGCTGGTAGCAAGGATGACAGTGATGAGGAGAAGGTAGCTGCAGGGAATAGGAGGACAGCGAAACATGGTTTGATGATGCTATAGTGGTGAATTGGGTAGAGAAGGTGCTCGATGCTTATGCCATTGCGAGAGCTAGGTTTGGCAGCAACCTTAAATAGGCTGTAGCTGGATGGCACAGTCGAGGACCAAGACTTCGAGTCGTCGGTGAGGAAGCACTGGGTCGGGTATAAATGAGAACAACGGGTATCTACCTTCCACGAAAAAGGATATTGATCTTTCGATGGAGACAGCAAGCAAGGATCATAATATTCTGGAACTGAGGCGCGGAAGCGAAAGCTGGCTTTGAGGGGGAGCAGGGCAGTGCTTTGATCTTCCATGGCCTGCTGGTAGTGAGGATGATGGTGAGGAGGAGAAGGTACCTGCGAAGGCACTGATATAGGAAACCTGGTTTGAAGCTAGTGATAACTTGACTAGTGGAGAAGATGCTCGGTGCTTTGCTTTGTGAGTTGTGACTGCTGTGATCTATGCCTGTTAGGGATGGATTCAGATCGGATACGCATGAATTCGAATCCGGATATCACCTTTTACCATATTTTAATTTGAATACGAATCGAATACAAATTTTATCGAATACAGATACAGATGTTGTCCATTATATTTGGATACGAATACAAAACAAATACATCGAATATGGATTCGCATTCGGATAGATGGCTTCATCACGTGTTAATTCTTCATGGATACGGATAATATCGGATATTCCACATTTTATTCGAATACGAATATGGATTCGGATAGAGAAAAATAACAAAATTCGAATTCGGATTTTTCCATTTAACATCCACATTAAAATCGAATACGAATATGTATATCTATATTGACGTTTTAGTCGAATACGAATACGGATAATTCGGATGTCTGAACATCCATATCCATCCCTAATGCCTGTCAGCAACCTAGTGGTCTATTGGGCTGTAGAAACGGATCGCGTTGGCGAGGACCAAAGACTTCTAGAGTCAACGGTGCCACAGGGGTAACAGTGGACAGAGAGAGATCAAAGAAGAGTGGATTGACATGTCGGGGACAATTTAGCCTGGATTTCCTTTCTTTGGCACGTGAAGTGAAGGAAACCTATATAGATTTTGTACACAATACTCTATAAACATTTTGTCATGCAACGTGGAAAAAGTAATATGCAAGTATTTAGAAGGTGCTCTTTTTTCTTATTCCTTTTATTTTAACTATGATGGTACTTTTCATCGCTATACGGTGGTTATCATCATACTATAGTTGTATATTATAGAAATCAGAAATGAAGTGGTTATCATCAAAGAATGGTCTTACACTATGGCTAATAAAATAGCTAACACGAGTGAAGAAATTGCCAAATGGAAATGTGGCATAGTAAGTCAATAAAATAATTGAGTCTATGACGACGACAGATTAAATGGCTCGCATGCATGCTACAATAATACACATTGGCATTTCGCAAAATAAATAATATACATTGGTGACAGCAACTTAAACATCACCGAATTAATTCTCCAGAGACTTCTGTGCCCTATTTATGGTCAAATTTAGAAATTTTTGGAGTTACCAAAATCATGACAACTTGCAAGTCTTGCGGCGACCAAATCATCCACTAAAGGACATGTTTTGTTTAATAATTTTTTTTACACACTTGGCACACCATAGACTAGGAATGATTTATTTATACTGAATACAGCAGGAATTCTGCCAAACAAATTTTTAGAGAGAAGTGATTTTCTACTAATTCTGTGAAGTGGTTCTTTAAAATGAACTAAAAGCATTCACAATGTGATATAAAAATGATGCTTCATTTTTCTCTCTTGTTTGAAGCATGGTTGTCCCATTGCAGCATACAATGCTCAATTGCAAAATGCAAGCATCGGAGAAAGTACAGGCACCAGTGCTAGCTGCTCAGTTAGTAGAAAATTATTATCCATTCACGTGCAATTGGGGCCTGTTTAATTCTGCAAACTTTGCAAAAAGTTTTCACCTCGAGAACCGTGTCAGTTCATTTCTTCTCTCTGTGCACGTGGCCCAATGCATAAACTTTTCACCAATTCACCAGAATTAAACACTCCCTTGGTCGGTCCCAGCAACCAAAGGTGAAGCAATGTCTACTGCTAGTGTATTTTATTGATCCAACTTTGTTCCGACACCACTGCTTGAATCTGAAGCATGTTGAGACCAGCATTGCGAAGAGGTGGAGATGAAAAGATGTCTGGGTCGGAGCTAGTTTCTTTTGATTTTGTGAAGTGATTATTCATACTGATTTTTTGTGCTAGAAAATAAAAAAGAACCATTTTAGCCACAGAATCATCTCTCTTATAGCATTAGCTCACACAGAGAATCAGAATCACATAGAACTCTACCAAACATACTCTTAATTGTATGATTTTAACTTTTGTAGACTATACATGGATATGCTGCGACACTTGGCACTGCATTTTTGGCTAGTCTTACACAATTATTTGTCGTAGATAAAGTCTTTTGATGAATATGGCCATGTTTTTGGTGGCGAGATCAGTCTTTTTTCTCAAATTATGGAACAAATAGGTTGGTAACTTACGGCTTATAAGTTGTAACCAAGCATTGGCAAGTTGATAGCAGTGAGCGCGTGGTAGATCAAAACCGCTTGACTGAGATGGCAAACTAATGATTCAAGTTGACTAAATTTATAAAAAAATTACTAATATTTATGTTTTTAATAGATATAGTATAAAAATATATTTCATGATTAATCTAATGATACTTATTTTATATCATAAAAATAATATTATTTTGCATAAATCTAGTTAACATGAAATTGTTTGACTCTTCGAGATGTGAGAGTTGCATTTTTTTTTGACGGAAGGGAGTATAGACCAAAACCACGCCACATCGTGCCAAATGGTCAACAAGAAAAGACGCATGGGCCCACTGTATTTAAGCTTTGACAGACGTAGAATATAACCACGTCGTAGCTACACGGGGTATCTACCCTTCCATGAAGAAAAATCCTGATCTTTTGACGGAGACGACGAGCAAGGACGACGAGCAAAGAGTATGGTCTTGTACTATGGCTAATAAAATAGCCAGCGCGAGTGAAGAAATCGCCAAATGGAAATGTGGTATTTTAGCAAGGGGTGCCAGAATATAGTAAGTCAATAATGATAATTGAGTCTATAACTACGACAGATTAAATGACCACGATGTTAAGTTTACAATCGCCCGGTGGTTTCTGTTCTCCCGGTCGATCCGACCGCGCGTGCGTCGCGATGAAAAGAAAAACGCGCGCCGCGCGCGAGACGCGCGTTTCGGGCCCAGCGGGCGCGTGGCCCAGTTCCCCGCTCCGCATCCCTCGCCCCGGCCTAGTTCCCTTTCCGCCTTCTCTTCCCGAAAAACCGCCTTGTAGTGGTGGAAACCGCTCCCCCTCCGCGCGCCTTCGGTTTCCAAGTCTTCCCCGCTCTCATTCGAACCAACTCGAAGCTCTCTCTTCCTCCTCCTTCGCGGCGGGCGATTGATGCGCCGGAGCCTTGTCCGCCGTTGTTGCCGTCCTCCGGACGCTGCTGGTTCTCCTCCGGGCGGTGGAGATCATCCGCAGCAGGTAGTTCCTCCGTTCTTCGCCTTGCAATCGATTGTGCATGTATTAGTGTTTTTCCTGTTCATCCATCGGTCGCTAGTGTTTGGCGGTTGTTTGATTTGTGGTCGGATAAAGTAGTATTGTATATTGGCGGCGAGAATGCATCTGTATTCAGCAGCACAGGGGCTTGCAGTTTTACCGAACATTGTGGTTTAATCGATTTGACATTGTGCATGTATTGGGGTTTTTCCTGTTCATCCATCGGTCGCTATGGTTTGGCAGTTGTTTGATTTGTGGTCGGATGAAGTAGTATTGTATATTGGCAACGAGAATGCATCTGTATTCAGCAGCACAGCAGCACATTGTGGTTTTAGGTTTGTGTAGTTGGATGAACTGAGGGGTGGGTTGGTGGTGGATGTGACATGTTTGTTTCAATTAATCCCCGGCACTGGCACTATTAGTGTTTTAGATATGTAATTTCAGTTGTATTTTGAAAAATGCAGATTAGGTTTAATTATGTGGCTGGGTTTAAAAAAAACCCATGTTCTGTGTTATGTTTGATATTATTGATTTTGATTCACAATGTTCTGTTCTTAGATTGCTATGGATGATGAGGATAATCATTCGGAAGAGAGTGCCTCAGGCAGTGAAGGAAAAAGCTCAAAATCTTCATCAATGGTAATTTGAACTTAAAACAGGGTGTTTGTTCTTCATATTGATATATGTTTGAACCTATGTTATTATTTCCCATTTGCAGAGATGTGAAGAGAATTCTGGAAATGACAGTGGTGGAAGTAATTATTCAAGACGCAGGAAGGCTACGGTATGTTCTTCATAGTGATATATGTTTTTGAATTTAAGTTTGACAATAAGATATACATTATAATTTTTGCAATTAAAGTTTTCATGTTAAGCTTTTGGTGTAAATTTTATGCTGTAACATTGTATATAATTTTTTACCAATTTAATTTCTGTAAGCTTTTTGTGTAAGTTTTTTTATCAATATGTTTAGAAGAGCAGTGGTCATTACAATATTTAGTTTGTCTAGTTGCAGTTTTTTTTTGAATTTAAGTTTGACAATAAGATATACATCATAATTTTTGCATTAACTTTTGCAAATAAAGTTTTCATGTTAAGCTTTTGGTGTAACTTTTATGCTGTAAGCTTGCATAAAATTTGAACTGTAATGTTTATATATCTTTTTGTATATTTAGTTTGACATAGTAGTTTCCGAAGTAATGTATGCCTATAACATTACAGTTTGAACTTGTTAGTTTTCATAAAAAGTTTGACATAATGTTTTCCTTGTAACATTTCCTATGTTTTATTTTTTTCCTTTGTAGCGCTTTACTTCTCAGTTTTCAATTCAGAAGATGTCTAAGCTGATTGCAAAATTGACTCCTCAACAAAGAGAACTTGTTAACACGTCAGGGTTTGGTTCTCTTTTATCTCTCAACTGCAGTTCTTTGCCAAATCCTACCATTATTTGGCTTGCTCGTCATTATGACAGCAAGTCCAGGTCTTTTAAGCTCGGTGGTAGTAGCTTTAAGATTGATATAGTTACAGTCCACCAAATCCTTGGAATCCCATATGGTGGTAGGAAGGTTCCTAAGACTCCTTCACCTCATGCAAAGGCCATTGTTCTTAGAGATACAAATTCAAAGAAAGCTGCTAAGATTGAGGATCTCACAAAATTGATAATTGAAGATTTGGTTGGAGATAAGTTTCTTAGAATATTCCTTCTTATCACCCTTGGCATTTTCCTTTGCCCTTCTAGCAATGCTAGTGTTAGTTCCCATTATTATGAGGGAATTGCTGCTGTAAGAGACATCAAAGAATATAATTAGAGTGTTGCTGTTTGTGAGTTCCTTCACAACGGATTGGTTAGCTTCAAAAAGAACTCTCAGAAAGGAAACAGCAGTGGTGTTGCAACACTTGCTGGTTGCCTATATGTGCTAGTGGTGAGTGCTCTTTGTAATTTTTTCCGTTGCATGTACCTTCCTATTTCGCTTGTTCATTGCTATCAAATTTGTAGTTGCTAATATGTTGCATTCAATTTATATCTTTGTTCTTTTATGTGAAATCAGGGTGCTTATTATGATTATTTGGCTATGCCTCAAGATATTGATCCGGATACAATTCCGCGTATCCGTGTTTGAAATGATGAAGCCTTTGCTGCAGCTAAAGAACTTGAGTCGAATCTAGATGAAGTGCTGTAACGACCCGGAAAATCAAATCCTAAATCACTCGTTTTAAAAATCCTTTTATCGATGAGTTCCTCTGTTCCTAAACCAAAATCCAAATCCAAACCCTTATCCAAACTCCTGATCATTCCGATGTCCGATCTCCAGAAAATCATCAACCCTAAACCCTAACCCGTTCTCGTCTTTTCTCGATCCTCGTGTCGCGCTGGCCGACAGCCGCGCGCGCGCCCGCGTGCGTCCGACGCCGCGATTCCCGCCGTCGCCCCCTTTTCCCTTTTTCCTCCTTTTCCTAATTTCTTAATCCTTTTCCTAATTTTCCTTATTTTCTTTTTCCCTTTTCCTCTTTTCTTTTTCCTTTTTCTTTCCTTTTCTCTTTTTCTTCTTTCTTTTCTCCTTTTTCTCCTCTCTTCTTCCTCCCGCGCCGGCTCCCTTCTCCTCCCTTCTGCCCGACACCGCCGCTCGCCTCCACCTCGTGCGCCGCCGTCCCCCTTCCACCCCGGCTCGGCCCGGCACTACCCCTTCCCCGTGCGCCCGCCCGCGCTCGTGCCCGCGCCCTGGCCCACGCTCGCACGCGCTGCTCTGCC
>CM014275.1:14174040-14195166 GCA_004135705.1 Alloteropsis semialata
TAATTTTTTTTGAACAGACGGCAAGAGATTTGCCGAATTTTTATTAGAGGGAAAAAACAAGAAATACAACTTGATTACAACTGACTTATGACTAACTTACGTACCAACTTACAAACCTGAAAAGCAAAGGAGGAGAAAAACCCAAAGGACACAGAAAACATAGAACAACTAGGAAACAAAGAAAAAAAGGGAAGCGACTAGTCTTGGACAGCGTCGGTCACAGAAGGTGGCTTCTCATGTGCCAACTCAAATTGCCGGATGTCCTCCTTTGTAAGGTAAGCGACCTCGTGTGCATCATTGTATTCTTGATTGAAGATACGCATGTTGCGTTCTTTCCATATGTTCCATCAGTAGTATATTAGGGCTATATCAAACTGTCGTCGGTTTTGTGGTTCTATTTTCCGTCGAGACGACTTCCAACATTTATAGATAATGGCTGAAGTTTCAGGGCCAGGCAAGTGTTGTAGACCAAGCCAATCAACTAATATCGACCAGACTGCAGTTGAGAATGAACAATCCTTGCACAAATGTACTGGTGTCTCCGGCTCCAAGTTGCATAGCTTGCATATTGGGTCTTGGGGCCATCCTCCCTTCTCCAAGTTGTTGGCCGTGAGAATCTTCCTGTGTAAAAGAATCCATGCGAAAAATCTGCGTTTTGGCTCCGCTTTCGTCTTCCAGATTGAGCTAATATTTTGTTTGGTAAAACAACCATTGAATTCCACTAGGAATCGCTGCTCATCAGTCGCCACTCGCCACTGATGTGGCTGCATGAGCAGCGTACCTTCTTGCCACAGGGGTATGCATCTCTGGAGATGTTGTACCAAGACGTTCATGTGCAAGGTAGGCAGAGGATCTCTGGTGGGCGGTGTAGGCGGCGGGGGCGAGCGGCCATACTCGTTAGGAAGGACGGGGGCAATAAGGGGGCGGAGCGGCACGGCGGCCTCGCCGCCGGCTGCAGGTGGCGGTGGAGGTCGGCGGTGGCGGGGCAGCGGGATCTGGAGGAAGGTAAAAGGAGGAAGAAGAGCAGTACTCCCTCCGTCTCAGGATATAAGGCGTGGTCAAACTTGGCACAGTCTTCAATAATAACATTTGACTCTAAATATCTCTTATAATATAATGTTTGCAGCTATAAAATTATAGTCATATGAAACTACTTTTAAATATGAATACAATGATATCATTGTTGTAAGACAAAGTTTTTATTATACAAAATTAATCGTAAGTTAAAGTTTTTAAAGTTTGAATCTTGAATTACGTGCGTTCTTATATCATGAGACGGAGGGAGTAAAGACTAACCTTCACTCAGTGGTAATGGTACCGACGAACGAGCGCTCTATACAGGCCTCGCCTGGTGACAACCCGTGGCGACACAAAATCCAATGGCAAGAAGCGCTAGATGTGAAGAAGTGGGATATGGGGTCGAGAATAAAAATAGCTGCAGTAATTGCAGACGACACAGAGAGAAGGGAGAGACGACCAATGTTCAGAATCGAAGTGAAGTTCAAACTCGATCAGCTAGACTATCCAAGTATCAAACATTCTAACCTAGGGAAGCAGTTGATTATCGAAAATCGAAGTGAATGTGGGATTCTATTCTCTAAAATAGAGGCAAATATAAGAAAAAATCAAACGTGACTTGTTACAAGGAAACTCTTCTAAATATATAGGAGTGGACATAAATCTGAAGGACCGAAACGGCGACCAGAGAGGGGTGGGGGTGAATGGGAGCCTTTAAAATTCTTTCACAAGAATAAGGCCTATATCCTCGTCAAACCCCAATGACCCTCTCTTCTAGAGTTGCCAAACCCATATAGCAATTTGAGATGCTATTGGACCTAGGAACAACTCTAGGTGTCTCTGAAACGCAGCGGAAAAACACACGGAAAAGCACTAAGGGAAACGCACCACTGCAGTGCAAAAACCGGAACCTCCGGATTTGAAACCAGAACCTCCGGATTCCCAAAACCGGAACCTCCGGTATCCAAAACCGGAATCTCAGGTTTATACTCAGAACAGCCTATAGGAACTACAAGAAAAAATCCAAAACCATATCAAACGAACTCCAAAAATCACAAGATAACAGCCACAGCATTTTTAGGTCATTGTGAGACTGTACCCAAGAGATCTCCTCAAAAAGAGCAAGATGAAATAAAAAACCGGAACCTCCGGATTTGAAAACCGGAACTTCCTGTTTTTTTTCTGGGCGCACGAAAAAACCAAAGACAAGAGCAAACTCAATCAAACGGCATCCAATCTTCGTGAAACTTGGACCAGAGCTTCACTACTTCGTGGTGAGTCTATATCCAAAAGATCTTCTCAGAAAGATCAAGACTTCCCCACTAATTTCGTGAAATCGGTCAAGAACACAAGAGAGGAGAGAAGAGAGGGGAACTTCAAATCCGAGACAAATCCATGAGTTTGAGGGGGAAAGATCACGAGGAAATTGGTCACACAGAACCTATGAGTGATCCCCTCAAAGAAATCCCACAAGAAACGGCCTCAAATCCGAAGAACGAAAAATCCAAGAAAAATAGCCCGAAAATGGCTAAAAAGGAAAAACGAGGGAGACAAGCCTTGAATCAACCATGAATGATTATGGATTGAAATCTTAACAAGATTCGTGGCTAGGAAACACTACTACAGCAGGAGCATCACAGGCGGTTCGGTTGCCCACATCACAGGCGGTTTTCAAAAGTGGCGCTGGTTAAGTGGCGCTGATAATCGTATTTTCACAGTCGGTTTTTAACCGGCTGTGAAAACTGATTTTCACAGCCGGTTTACGTCATGAACCGGCTGTGAAAATAGTTTCACAGCCGGTTTTGGACCTTCAAAACCCACTTCGTCAGGCGCTACCACAGCCGGTTTTCATCCAAAAAACCGGCTGTGAAAGTGTATTTTCACAGCCGGTTTTCTTCTAAACAAAACCGGCTGTGAAAGGGCATTTTCACAGCCGGTTTTCGTCCAACCAAAACCGGCTGTGAAAATGTATTTTCACAGCCGGTTTTCTTCTAAACAAAACCGGCTGTGATAATGTTTTCAAGAATAAAAAAAATAATTACAGATATCCCAATTTCAACAGCACAATAATGCACAAATATATAACAAATCCAAAATGCATATTACCAGCACAATACATAAGTATATTAAGAGTCCATACATAAGTTCATTACAAGTTCATTGAGAACAAACAAAGCTAGCCCTAAATAAGCTGATCGAGGCACTAATGCAACTCATCATGCACTGCTCTCTTCTCTTCAAGGGCCATCTTTGATAGAAAATAAAATCAATAAGGTGTAACGCAACTCATCATGCACTAATGCTGTTCTTAGCACTAATTGGTAGCTACTAGAGCTGACTTCAGAATCACAGATCAACTAGAGTGACATAAAAGGGACCATTTTACAGCTACTCACACTACAAAACTGATTGCTATAGGTTATAATCAAGCAATTCCGATTGTAATTTCTAATTTCATAGTAGTACAGCAAGTTATAGTCTTCCAGCGAGCATTCCCCACTCGTGCAAATCCTACAATCATAAGTCACAGGTCATGGAGTAAGACAATGTACCCAAAAGTCTATGTTTCAACCAGAAGTTGTCATCGCAGCTCCTCTTCATCCATGCCATTGTTGCCGCAGCTCCTCTTCATCCATGCCATTGTTGCCATCGCAGCTCTTCACCCATGCCAGTGTTGTCATCATCATCGCTGTCAGCTAGCGTCTGTTGTATTGCCGTTGTTGTGCGTGTCTACTTGGCAGGAGCTACATGTGATGAACCAGCAACCTGCAAAAGGAAGAAAAGAAGACACATACTAGTACATCAGGCACCTGCTGTCCAAGAAATACATATTAAAAAACCAGAAATTAAGCTAGCAGCTTGTAGTTTACACAAATAGAGTACTAGGTTAAATCATTCAGTTCTCGAATATCTGGATTTTATCACAGCATAGGACTTCATCTGAGACCTGTAGTTGCTAATCTTGCAATACATGGATAGCTTGGCTTTGGAGAGAAAGAAAGGACCAAGATCTGCCACTGAACATGGGGTGGCAGATGAAAATGTAGAAAATATTGCAACAACAGCACAGTAATTTTAACTAAAGTCTGGTTTGGAGTGTTATCCAGATGATGGACTGACTCCAACTTTGAGCATATATACACTTTACTACCAAACAATCATACTATCCAATTGTTTATGAAGTGACTCTTTCCCCCTAAAGTCTCAGGATCAGATTGCACCCCTAAAAATAGGAAAATTCAGGCACTGAAAATAATCAAAAGAGCATTGTACACGCATGCCTAGAATTGATATACTGGATGTGCACTTGCCCTTCGAGGTTTACAAGCAGGTATCATGCTGAATTGGCCGAGTAAAAGGGAACTTAGCTCAGTGATTACCTGATCTGGATCTGTTGGATGCAGCCAGCACCACACCACAACGACGCTAGGTGAGGCAGGAAAGTCGACAGGGCCACGGCATCAGTCATTCAGAGCACCTTAGCCTGATGGAGATGCCCTGAGATTGCACAATACATTGATTTCTACCATGTTTTTTTACAAACTGCTAACTGACTTGCCAGAGATTTAAAAAAAAACTGAAAGAAACTAACCTCCGACGCTTACTTGCCGGCGGCTCATTGCATATGAGCGTTGCAGGCCCATCGCGTATGGGCACCAGCAGTGGGAGCAGAGTGGAGATGAAGCAGGGCAGGCGAGCCGGGCGGAGGGAGTTAGCCTCGCGCCCTCGCCGGCGAGGGAAGGGGCTCGCGCCTTCAACAGCACGCAGGCGCCAACAACGGCCCCTTACGGCCCAGCGCGCAACACCGACGTCGCGACGGGGGACTAAGCTAGCCATCGGAGGGGACGCGCGTGGAGGACCTCGGCGGCGAGGCTTGGCGTCGATGCGGTCGAGAGCGGCGGTGCCCGAGAGCGAGAGGGAGGTGGGGAGTGGCGGGCGGGGCTGCGGAGCGGCGTCGCGGTTGCGGGGGTTGGCGCAGGCGGTGCCGGGGAGCGGATCTAGCGCCGTCTCTGCGTGAGGGAGGGCGCGGCGGCCGGCGGTGTGAGTTTTGGTTGGGATGGGCGAGGTGCGGCCGTGGGTGGCTGCGGCCGGGCGAGAGGGTGGATTTGCTAGGGTTTGAGAGCAATCTAGGTCGTCGGATCGGCGATGGATGGTCACAACTAGATGGGTCATTTGGGCCAAACAGGCCTAGTTTCATTCCATTGCTGCCTAACGTTTTTCTTTTTTCTTTTTTATTTTATCACACCATTGTGAAGTAACATATAGAAATAATTTACCTATGTACCCTGAATATATTTTTACATGTCATATACAACATGTAAGTTGTCATATAGGAGTTTCAAGAATTTTTTATCAGAATTGCATTTTCTATTATTTAAATGAATTTCTGAGTGTTTACTGAAAGTAATTCCAACTTGAACTATGTGTATGTCCAGTAGAATTCCAAAAGTTGTACAAAAAATATTTTTAGGCTCAGATGTTCGATACAAGGTTGTGTCTAGGGATGGCAGCGGATCTGAGGAGAGGGAGGCAGCGCGCGTGGAAGGGAGGGCTGTGGCCGAGTGGATCTGAGTTCTGAGAAGATAGGGGAACGACGAAGCTAGGGTTTTTGGGAGCACGAATTTATACAAGGGAGAGTGCGATCAGAGTCGTCGGATCGACGATGGATGGTCACAGATGGTTGGGCCGGTTGGACCGAAATGGGCCCTGTTTGCTTGTCATCTTTCTTTTTCTTTTTTCATTTTATTACACCATTGTGAAAGAACACATAAAATTAATTATCTTAGATATACCAATATATTTTTATATATAATATACTACATATTATTTGTCTTGTAAAAGTTTCCATAATTTTTGAACTAATTTACTATTTTCAGTAGTTTGAACGAATTTTTGCGTGTTTATTGAAAGTAATTACAATTTGAACTACATGTGTCTCAAATAATATTTAATAAATTCCAAAAAAATATTTTTTATGGAACTATGTTCCATTATATCTCATATACTGAAAATAGATGAAAGTTACAAATTTTTGTTAGGGATCCGCTATGAATAAGATGCTTTTTACAAAACGTACATATTGTTAACTTGTGCATTTTCAGACATCATTGAATAAGTCATGAATACCAAAGATTCTTAACTCATCAAGATCTACAAAATTTACATAGGTCATTACTCCATTCACAAAGTTTGAACAATCCAATTTTTGAATTTCAAAAAATGGTATCTAGATTCAAGTTTTTGGAACACTAAATGATGTCAAATGAAAAAGTCATGAATACCAAAGATTCATAACTCATCAAGATCTACAAACTTTATATAGGTCATTTTTTCACTTGACAAAGTGGTTACAACATGTAGTACAAATTTGACAAACACCTAACATAGTTCTATATGTACTACAAAGTGGTTTGTCAAATTTGTACTACATGTTGTAACCACTTTGTCAAGTGAAAAAATGACCTATATAAAGTTTGTAGATCTTGATGAGTTATGAATCTTTGGTATTCATTACCTTTTCATTTGACATCATTTAATGTTCCAAAAACTTGAATCTAGATACTATTTTTTGAAATTCAAAAATTGGATTGTTCAAACTTTGTCAAATGGAGTAATGACCTAAATGAAGTTTGTAGATCTTGATGAGTTATGAATCTTTGGTATTCATCACTTTTTCATTTGACTTCATTTAGTATTCAAAAAACTTGCTTCTAGTTGTCATTTTTGAAATTCAAAAATTGACTTGTTCAAACAGACTCACACGAGATTTTTTTTCAAAATAGTAGCATTATTAAGTTTCATAACTTGATAGAGCATGATTTTAGGAATTTTTAGGAAAAAAAGGAGCTATTTTGAAGTTCATATGAGGGAGAAAGACTAGTTAGAAGGTTTGGGCGGAGATTAAAAAGAAAAATTGTCCTGTTCATATGGGTTTGGGACTTGGGAGGACTTCTATATACTAGTACTTCAAATCGAATTTTGGGGGAGTAAATGATTCCAAATCAAAAACTTGTCAACAACAGACTTGTAGAACTCTTTGAGACCTACAATTTTGATGTTGGTAAATTTTTCATCCGAATTTGTTTGGGTTACTTTCAAAATTTAAATTTGACCTTTTTTACAAATTCAATTAAAATTTGGCATATGTTTGCTCTTAAAATTCACGAATCCATCCTCTTAAAATTTCAAATGTTTGCTAGGGATAATTCAATTCTCTACTTAAATGGAAGAAAACAAGCCAAATAAAAAGGATCAAATAAATAGCAATTAACATACATAAAAACACCATTAAATATATTTTTCTTTTTTCTTTTCTAGTGCACCATTGTGAAGTAATACATAAAAATAGTTATGGGTGGAATTTATTTATTTGTTTGATACAAATAAATAAATTCCAAATCCATTAACATGTTTTGATAGTGCATTTGTTTGATATTGTAGATCTAAATATATATTTCTCAGTAACTTTAATCTCAACTACATGTACCTCAAGTAATTTTTAATAAGTTTCATAAAAATGCTATCTAAAGACATGGGTCCTAGTTTAGATCATATGCTGGAAAATTATGAAATTGATAAAAGCTTTGTTACGGATAATCCAGGATACTATCTAAAGACGTGTGTCCTTTTTTTTGAAAGATTAAAGTACTCCATAGCATTTTTAATAATTTTGGGGTTAGTTTTAATATTATTGTACCGGTCTGCAGATAAAATATTTATCACCTACACATGACTTAGTTTAATGGTTTTTGAAATATATATATATCCAAAGGGAAAGTGCTTTTGCGCGTCCGTATCTGGATGCTTTCGCGGCCTGGCTAACCACACCTTGCTGTTCCAAACCGGTTCACTGTTTTTCAACACCACCTTGCTTTTGTGTGAGGCACCCACTGTTTTCCATTCCCAGGATACCACATGAGAGCGCATACCAGTAGTCTATACCACTACACGTCTACACGGCAGGGTCATGTCAAATCGCCGTTGCAATCAACTTATTCCCCCGATTAAAAAAACTCAGTGATTCGCACAGAGACAATGAGCACCATGAATAATTTTCGTACAATATACAGCTGAATGCGCATCAAACCATCCGTGCATCATGCATTTGGCCACCATGAGAATCGAGAAATAATTCATGAAACCCAGGTGCAGTACCAGACTACCAGTAGCTGGTAGCACCCGTACTGTAGCAACCCGAGTCTAGATTTGTGTATCAACAGGATGATGTGTGAATCCGATTAATACCACGTACATACAAATAAATTTCCACAGTCGGCTAAAGAAAACCGGCTGTGAAAATGCATTATCACAGCCGGTTTTTCTTAAAAACCGGCTGTGAAAAAAGCCTGCAAATGTCAGGTTTTGTCATGTCTAAAACCGGCTGTGATAGGTGGTTTTCACAGCCGGTTTTTTAGCCGAACCGGCTGTGAAAACCTAGTCCTTTTCACAGCCGGTTCGGCTAAAAAACCGGCTGTGAAAACCACCTATCACAGCCGGTTTTTCCTTTCCCAGCCGCAGCACTAGAAAAACCGACTGTGAAAATATTTTCTGCGCCACTTTCAAAAAACCGGCTGTGAAAATAGTGACTTGAAAAATGGTTTCTGTAGTAGTGGTTCATAACCGGCCACAGAACCACATCTGTGGGATAACTGCATTCTTTGGACAAGAGCATGACCTAATGATAGGATGCCAAAAAAAACCATATAATGCCAGATTACAGTTGAAAGATCCAGCTGCTTTTCAGTGCCAAGTGTAAGATAGCATGTAAGGACAAAAGTTACACATTTGTATGTTCCAAAATGTATGCAGCACAGGTTCATGAACTCGAAGAAATCCCAAGCAATTAGCTTATTGCTCTATGCAATTGTTTATGTCACGGTAAAATGGATAAATAGCCACATCGTCGTATTATTGATTTCTGCCTACAAAGAAAAAATGGATAAACAGCCACATCACTGACATGCATACGCTGTCTAAGGAAATTATATTCTTTGAGCAACGAGAAATGAAAACAAAGACGAATTATTATATCTCAGAGTTTTCTTGTGTAGTTGGTATATACATGTGCTTGTGAAGCTCGACTTCTATCAAACATGAGTTTTCTGTGCCAAAACTACTATCTGTACCTTGGCTAGACTGATTATGTTAGCTAAAGTACAAGAATCCAAATCAAAATGACAACCAAGGCTATAGATGCTATCATCGATCAGCAGTCCATTTTTGTGTATCGTTTTTTAGGCTTTGTAGCATAAAACTGTGCAGCTCTACGCGCGCAAGGGCACGCGCCAATCCTAGTTTCTTACTGTGCTCAATAATATATGTAAATGCATGCATGTGTTTGACAACTGAATATTGTTGTTTGTGCCTTTGCCACGCTTTCTGCAATGGCATCGAAGGGATATGCCACCACATGTTTTTAATTTGTTCAATGCTGTAATCGAATCTCTTGATCTCAAAGAAATTGTTATGTCTGGCCGTCAATACACGTGGACGGGCCCAGGAGACAATCCGACTTTTGAGAAGCTTGATAGAGTACTTGTCAGTACAGAGTGGGAAGATAAATTCCCTCTATCAACGGTGGAACCAAGAGACAGAAATATTTCTGACCATTCTCCTCTAATCCTAAATACGAGGGCGTCCACCCATCGAACTGATCAACACCCTTTTAAATTCGAAAGGGGATGGCTGATTAGGGACGGTTTCTATGAGATGGTTGCCAATATTTGGCAAGCTGAGAACTTAGGGTGTACGCCTCTGGAGCGGTGGCAGAATAAAATCCGAAGGCTCAGACAACATCTTAGAGGCTGGGCCAAACATACAGCAGGAACATATAGAAAAGAGAAGAAAAGACTTCTCGATCTTTTAGATAACCTTGATAAGAAAGCGGAGTTGAACCCTCTATCTGAGCAGGATTTAAATTTTAAACGCTATCTAAAAGAGAGTTTAGTGAACCTCTTAAGAGAACAAGAGATAAAGTGGTACGAAAGGGCAAAGGTCAAAACGCTACTAGAGGGAGACAATAATACCAGGTTCTTCCATCTAGTGGCTAATGGCAAACACCGAAAACAACATATTTATAAACTTGAGAATGATCAAGGTGTTGTTATCGGAGATGACCAACTTAAGAGTCACATCACCCAGTACTATAAAAACCACTTTGGACCTCCTGATGCCTCGGAGATTACACTTATGGAAGATCAAATTCTGGATATTCCTCAAGTCTCCCAAGAGGAAAATCAGATTCTCACTAGTGGGTTCACGGAAACCGAAGTGAGAGAGGCTGTCTTTCAGATGGAGCATAACAAGGCTCCAGGTCCTGATGGTTTTCCAGTAGAATTCTATCAAGTCTTCTGGAATCTAATTAAGAACGACCTGATGGCCCTCTTCTCAGACTTCCACCGGGAGGATTTAAACCTATTTAGTTTAAATTTTGGGATCATCACCCTTATCCCTAAAATAGCAAATGCTACTATGATTCAACAATATAGACCTATTTGTGTCCTTAATGTCAGCTTTAAAATCTTTACTAAAGTTGCCACAAATAGACTAAACAAAGTAGCAAAGACGGTGGTCAGCCCAACACTGACGGCTTTTATGCCTGGCAGGAATATCATGGAAGGAGTAGTTATCTTACACGAAACTATCCATGAACTACACTCCAAAAAGCGAGATGGGGTCATTCTTAAAATAGATTTTGAAAAGGCCTATGATAAGGTCAAGTGGTCTTTCCTTCAACAAACCCTACACATGAAAGGTTTCTCTCCTAAGTGGTGTAGATGGATTGAAGGAATGGTCACTGGTGGAAGTGTGGCGATCAAAGTCAATGACGATATAGGCCCATACTTCCAAACAAAGAGAGGACTCCGTCAAGGGGATCCTATGTCACCTATCTTATTTAACATTGTGGCTGATATGCTGACTCTCCTGATTAAGAGAGCAAAGGCCGACGGTCAAATAAGAGGGGTCATACCGCATCTTGTAGAGGACGGTCTCTCGATTCTCCAATATGCGGATGATACTATTATTTTCATTGATCACGACCTGGAGCAAGCAAAAAATCTTAAGCTTGTGCTCTGCGCATTCGAGCAGTTATCCGGCCTCAAGATCAATTTCCACAAGAGCGAAATACTATGTTATGGTGCTGCAAAAGAGATGAAGGATACTTATACTAATCTCTTTGGATGTAATGCTGGTGAATATCCCTTCAGATACCTGGGGATTCCGATGCACCATAGACAGCTCCTAAATTCTGAATGGAGTAAAGTTGAAGAGCGCTTTGAAAAAAAACTCTCTTGCTGGAAAGCTAAGTACTTGTCTTATGGCGGACGCCTAGTCCTTCTAAACTCAGTACTTAGTAGCCTACCGATGTTTATGATGTCCTTTTTTGAAATCCCCAAAGGGGTTCTCAAAAATCTCGACAAATTTAGATCAAGATTTTTTTGGCAAGGATCGTCGGATAAACATAAGTACCGACTGGCCAAATGGGACATCCTATGCCGTCCTAAGGACCAGGGAGGGCTTGGAATCTTGAATCTGCAGCTGCAGAATAAGTGCCTATTGGCAAAATGGTTAGTAAACTTAATTAACACCGATGGATTGTGGCAAAAGTTACTAACTAATAAATATCTTGGTTCTAAGTCGCTTACTCAGGTTAAAGCCAAACCCTATGACTCTAATTTTTGGAGAGGCCTCATGAAGATCAAAGAGGAGGTGCTGGATCTAGGCACCTTTGAGGTAAATGATGGGGGGAAGACTAGGTTTTGGGAAGATACTTGGGTAGGAAACAGGCCATTCAAAACTGAGTATCCATCAATCTACAATATAGTGCGGGATCCTTATGCAACAATAGCCAAAGTTATGGCTACTTCGCCCCTCCAGGTATCTTTCAGGAGGGCATTAGTGGATAACAAATTAATTGAATGGCAAAACCTTGTAGCACAAATTGCCCAGGTTGAATTGGTGGACGGGCCCGATACTTTTAAATGGAACTTGACCGCATCCAGGTCTTATACCGTACGCTCCCTGTATCTACATCTCATAGATACACAACCACCTTTTCAACATAAGATGATTTGGAAGTTAAAGATTCCTCTAAAAATTAAGATTTTCCTCTGGTATTTGCAAAGAGGGGTGGTCTTAACCAAAGACAATCTCGCTAAAAAGAACTGGACAGGAAGTCAAAAATGTTGTGGCTGTAATATGAATGAGACTATAAATCATCTTTTTATAGACTGTCCTTATGCGAGAATGATATGGAGGATAATTTCTTATGCTACAGGTTTGACCCCACCTAGATCGATTCGACATATGTATGGGTCTTGGCTCTCTAATCAAAATAAAAATATTAGGAACCTGATTTGGGTGGGGGTTGCTGCTGTCTGCTGGGCAATCTGGCGATGCCGAAATGATATCATTTTTCATAAAATCAAATATAATTCGATTTTGCAGGTTATCTTCAGGGGAACGTACTGGCTACGTTTCTGGGCGCAGCTGCAGCGTGATGAGCAAGCAAAGAAGACACTCTTCTTGATGAGCAGAAACATAGAGATTGTGGCGATGGAGCTGGTCAAAGGAGGGTGGAACCATATCTACCGTTTGCTTTAGTTTAATTTTCTGAGAACGGCTTGCTCGTTTGTTTTGACTTTGATGCAAACTTTGTAATAAGGGGCTGTGTACGTCGACAGACGTAGAGGCCGGATGTTTTGGTTCATCCTTTATCTAAAATGTTTTATTTTGTGCAGGGGTAGTATTGTCTTTTCAGCTCTCACTTAACACCTCTCTCACTACAAACTAACAACAATGGCAGTGAGGGGATGAAAAAAAATATAAGTACTGGCATTGAGGGGATGGCTTAATTTTCAATGGCACATCAGGGATGTGCTATATTTTCCATTGACATAGAAGGAATTTGCTCTAAGGGGAACCACGTAGGCAGTGCCAGCTATGCAAAAGGGAAGGCCACATAAACTGCTTTCCCCATTCCCATGAACACACAAACAGTGTAAAGTCGGCAGTACCTCAGTATACAGCAATTAGCAACATCAAACCTGCAAATTACAACTCATAACTGTAGTCAACCACAAAAATCCTGCAGTTCAGTCTCAAAATGTCAGAAGACCAGCGAGCATGCTGGAGCTGGAGTCATTTCAGGTTTACTTCAGTTACACACGTGCGCCTTAGATTGCAACATCATCTTTTGCAACTATGGCTGCAAATGCATCTCTCGTGGGCACGTAGTAGTGCCAAATATTTCTTTCCAGCATCTGAGGCTAAAGTTGTGCTGTTGCCTTATAAGAACCGAGCTTCTACATTCAGCTGGTGCCTTTGACCTCGGAGGTGGTTCTCCAGGCCAAACTCAGATGCACCGCTAGCCTTACAGATGCTACAATTCCATCTTGTTGCTTGTCTTTGGTTCTTGTAATTGTAAACAAGCTGCGACAACTTAGCTCCCTGGAGCCATCTTTTCCCTCTAATTTCCCTGCTTTCCCTCCGTAGAGCTTCTGCATTCTCTTGCTGCCTCCTGCCATTCAGATGGTTCTTTAGCTCTGACTCACCAATACACCTAACTTGGCATATGCTGCAAGTCCATGCAGTTGGATTGTGTTGAAGACGAGGGTAAGACTCTGCTGTTACTATCCTCTTCAGCCCAGTAGTTTGCTTTGTCCATTCCATGTATGCTGCACTTGACTGGTGCAGGGGGCCAGCACAGTGCTCCTTGAAAGAGAATGCACTGTATAATTTCACTCTGCAGAGAGCACAATCCATTTCTCAAATGAGTTCTCATTATCTGCTACTGAAGTTTCAGCAGTGCTTTTCTTCTTAACACCAGAGAATGTCTTTTTAGGCAGCCACACCTGCTTAATATAATCGATCAGTTAGTGTGCCGTTCTAGCATTGGAAATTAGCAAAACAAAACTTGTTACTGTCTGACACAAGTCGAAACTACACATTTACCACCATTGCTGGGTACTATACATGATAACGTTTCAGTAAATTTCAGTGCCACATTGATATAGGATACACATTGAAGTAAAAAATTACCTTCGTCTAGTCTTTTTTTATTTTAAAAAAATACTGGAACTGTTCTAATGAGAAGCCTGGCAGCATATATAACAGGAAAGAAGAAAAACGAGCACCATCCTTGTAACTTGTAAGGTGAACATTCTCAAGAAAGGGTGCCGCGCAGGAATGGAATGTCCTGCGGCTTCATCGTCGCCGTGCGTCCTGGAGGCGGTTCGGTTCGACGTGGCCCCGGCAACTGCACTGGCAGACGACCCGTCTCCGGCCCGGCACGTCTGCTTCTCACGCGGCTCTGACGTCGCTCCACCGTTCTTGGTTGCTGACGCCTCTACTCCGGTGCGCGAGCGGGTGGAGTCTTTCGCGCGCTCGGTGGCTCGTCGGCGTTCGCCCTCGGCTGCTCTGGTCCGGACACCGCAGCTCAGGAGGCCCAGGCAGAAAACATGTGCCTCAACCCCACTTCGTCGAAGTGAGCGCTTAGCTCGCAAATCCCGTTTTAGGGCTTCCAAGCCGGTGGTGCAGGCCCAGAACGTGTTGATGCACAAGTTGAAGATTTCCAACACGTCGGACACCAATGACTCGCCACCTGATACCCAGGCGTTCGTCGAGTACACCAAGATGTTTGAAGGACAGCTATTGGATGCACAGTGCGACGCGCTTGATGAGCTGGTGCCGGTGGATATGTCCGAGTTCTCCATGGTAGATCCCGGACCGTTGTGCTGAACTCCTCCGTGCCAGGGTCGCATGTATGGTGTCCATGAAAGCACAAAACATCATGATATGGAATGTGCGCGGCCTCAATGGTCAGGCTCGTCGTAGCGCTGTTCGCTCTCTGGTCGCCCAGGAACGCATTTCCTTGATCTCTTTACAAGAAACTAAACTTGATGTCTGTACTGACTCCATGGTAATGGAAACGCTCGGCTACGGCTTTGATTATGTTTGCTTGCCTGCTGTTAACACTGTCGGTGGGATCCTCCTCGCCTGGCGCACTGACGTTTGGGAGGGCTCGTCGTCTCTCCTGCTGGATCGTTCCGTCACGGTTAAGCTGAGCCTGCAGCAGGATTCCACCGTGTCGTGATGGATGACCGCTGTGTATGGTCCTCACACGGATGAGGCCCGAGCGGCTTTCTTGCAGGAGTTACGTGATGTACGCTCTAACCACGCTGGTTCATGGATGGTTTGTGGAGATTTTAACATGATTTACCAGGCGGCCGACAAGAATAATGGAAGGCTCGACCAGCGCATGATTGGTCGTTTCTGACGCTTCATCGATGATGCCGAGTTGCATGAGCTCTCCCTCTTAGATCGGCGCTTCACCTGGAGTAATGAACATTCTGCGCCTACCCTGGAACGCCTGGATCGCTTCTTCGTTTCCGAGGACTGGTTGTCGGATTTTCCCAACCATATGCTGCACTCTCTGTCGTCGGATTGTTCTGATCATGTGCCGCTGCTGCTGCGTACGTGCTCGCCGCTAGCGTCTTCAGACGCTTTCAGTTCGAAAGCATCTGACCTCGGTTCAGTGGATATTTGGAGGCAGTGCAGGCTGCTTGGGACACCCCTACGCCTCCAGGCTGCGATTCCATGCGTGCGCTCGATGTCAAACTGAGGGCTACGGCTAAGGCCCTACAGCGCTGGAGTGCGACTCACATTGGGGGGAGGGGGTTCGCCTTCAGCTAGCCATTGCTCGTGAGTTGGTCTACCGCTTTCGACTTGGCTATGGAAAGTCGCACTTTGTCCACTCGTGAGCAACAACTCCGGAAGCGCATGAAGCTCAAGTGCCTCGGCCTAGCTTCTCTCATGCGCACCATCATCAGACAGAGGTCGCACATCACCTATCTCTCTGAAGGGGACGCTAACACCAAGTTCTTCCACCTACAAGCCTGTCATCGCAAGCGCAAGAGCAACATCCAGAGCATGGAACTCAACGATATTGTCTACGTCCATGAGGAAGAAAAATGCAGGGCGATCACTGCACACTACACATCGATCATGGGCTCCAAGGTGTCGCCACAGCTTGAGCTGGATTTCGCGGCGCTTGGCCTGCCTAGCTTGGATATGCCTAGGGTTGATTGCTGCTTCTCGGAGGAAGAGATCAAGGCGACGATTTTTGACATGCCGGGGGACAAAGCCCCAGGACTTGATGGTTTCTCCGGCTTGTTTTACAGAACGGCTTGGGAGATTATCAACAGGACATCATGTCGGCTTGCCAAGCATTCTGGGCGTTAGATGGACACAGTTTTTTCCTCTTGAACCAGGCCTACATGGTCCTTCTGCGGAAGAAGCCAGACGCTAGACAGATCAACGACTACAGACCAATCAGTTTGATTCATAGCTTCTCCAAGTTGCTAACTAAGGTCTTGGCAAGACGACTCGCGGCATTCCTGCCGGAGCTGGTTAGGCCTAACCAAAGTGCGTTCATACGCAGTCGTCTCCTACACGACAACTTCAGGGTGGTGCAGCTCACCACAAGATTGCTTCATCGCTCACACCGACCGTCTGCCCTGATTAAAGTTGACATTGCTAAGGCATTTGATACGGTCGACTGGACTTTTCTGCTGGCTGTTCTATCCCACCTGGGTTTCTCGCGTCGGTGGATCAATTGGATAAGCATGTTGCTATCCTCTACTAGCACTAAGATCGTGGTGAATGGATGCCCTGGAGAGCGTATATGTCACGCGCGGGGACTACGACAGGGCGATCCGCTTTCGCCCATGTTGTTCGTGTTGGTCATGGAGGCGCTTAATGCTTTGCTCCATAAGGCCGAGGATGGTGTGCTGCTCTCGCCATTAGGCCCTGCATGTGTGAAGGAGCGTATTTTCCTATATGCAGACGACGTCGTGCTTTTCTCCTCAGCGGCGGAACAAGACCTACTGCTTATTCGGTCCATCCTTGACATTTTTGGTGAAGCTTCTGGGCTGAAGGTGAATCCTGCCAAGTGTCTCATCACCCCAATCCAGTGCGATCTGGAGGCCACGATCAGGTTACTGCAGAATTTTCACGGTAAACTCCAAGCTTTCCCATGCAATTACCTCGGCATCTCGTTGTCCACCCACAAGCTATGCAAGAAAGACCTGCAGCCGCTCATTGACAAAGTTGGAAAAGGGCTTCCGACGTGGAAGGCAGGGATGCAACAAGGCCGGCCGGACAGTTCTCGTTAAGGTCAAGCTTTCGGCCATCTCGGTGCACACGGCGATCGCGGTGATCCTTTCGCCCTGGGTTATTGAACGCATTGACCGTCGGCGTCGAGCTTTTCTTTGGAAGGGGACTGAGGTGGTTCTGGGAGGCCACTGTCTCCTGGCATGGCCAAGTGTTTGCCGACCCTCGGCACTATGTGGCCTGGGCCTTGTCAACCTTCAGCTACACGGCTTTGCTTTGCGTATGCGCTGGCTATGGCTTCATCGCACGGATGCAGCAAACCGGCCGTGGTCGTGGCTCCCGAATTCGGTCGAGCCCATCGTGCTCGGGCTTTTTGAGGCATCGGTCATGGTGGTCGTCGGCAGTGGGGATAATTGCCTTTTCTGGCGTGACAAATGGTTGGATGGGCATTCCATTGAGGAATTGGCCCCGTGCTTGGTCCGTGCTGTGTGTACAAGAACTCGCAACAGGCGCACCGTGCGTGATGCCCTTCAAGGTCGGACTTGGGTGGCCGATGTCACCAGCGCCCTCACAGTTCAGGTCATCGTGGAGCTTTTGCGCTTATCGCCACGTTTGCAAAATGTCCAGCTGTCTCCGAACGTCGACGATGTTTGGGTCTGGAGATGGACGCCTGATGGGCAGTTCTCCACTGCCTCCGCTTACCAGGCCTTCTTCCTCGGACAGAGAGCGGTCCTGGGTGCCAAGGTAGCCTGGAAAATGAAGGCCCCCGGGAAATGCAAGTTCTTCATTTGGCTAGCTCTTCATGTCGGGGGTAGACCCCCAGGGGTACCCAGCAGGCGGATTGGCCCAACCGTCCAAGGGCGGCCCAATCCGAGTACATCTGGATCGGTTTGTCGGACTAGGTGGCCCACCAGTCGGAAGGCCCACCAGTCGGGCGAACCGGATGGGCGTGACGACGCGCGCAGCAAGGAAAGCACACGGCGTATCCCGCAAGAAGCTCGGAGATCAGGATAAACTAGCCGGAATTGTAGGGAAAGATATCTGTAATCGTTATAGGATCAAATCCTTGTAATTCGGGTAGGTTACGATCTCTGGCCGACTTGTAACTCAAGGCAGCCGGGCTATATAAGGCGCCCTGAGACCCCCCTCCAGAGCACGAAAAACTACAACCTCTACAACCCTAAGGACAGAACCCAACTACGGAGATCCTTCAGGAACTTCATACACAGCAATACAATCACCGCCAACACAGGACGTAGGGTGTTACGTCATCTCGACGGCCCGAACCTGTTCAATCCTTGCGTCTTGTGTTACCATCGGCTTCTGATCCTCGATCTGTCCCTCAACAAATCAACCACGTAGGCTACCCTGTGTGGACTGCCGGGTCCAAACATCCGACAGTTGGCGCGCCAGGTAGGGGTTGATCGACGAGATCAATCTGTAAGCTCGATGGCATTCACTTCCGCCGTCATCACGCCGGCGACCACGAAGATTTCCATCGCTGAGGGGGCCATGTTCTTCTTCGGATCCATGGTCTTCACCGCTGGGCCCGAGGGAGAGCTCTCCTTCACCCGTGACGCCACCCCGGAGGAGACAGCGCCACGACTCGACGCTACGCCAGACGGGATCGTCACCATCACCACTCCGTCGCCAACCATCGCCAACCACTCGGCGACCGCGACGGCCGGCGTTGTTCTTCCGCCATCTGAAGGGAACGCGCCGTCTCCTACATCGCCGACTGCTTCGTCCACTCCGCCTCGGCCACCCAGGGTGCAGGAGACGCCCGAGCAGCGAAGACGCCGATGGGCTGCACGCCAACGCCAGTTCGAGGCGGACATGGATCACGCCATCGCCTCCATCGGTGAGTGCATTGAGCTCACCGAATCCGCTCGTCAGGGCATCGCCTCGCCGACTCGGTTCCCGCTGGGACTCGGGAACAGCGGAGCCGTCTACCAGCGAGCACTCGGCGAACACATGGACGCCGACTACTCTCCAGATGCGATCGGGGCGCTCGATCCCATCGTGGCTGTCCAGATCGAATCTACTCCGAACATTGCGCCGACTCCGCCTGAACCAGAACCATCTCCGACCTTCCCGCGGGTGACACGTGTCCTCCCTCCAAATAAGAGGATCACGCCAGCCAAGCGGGAGACGTTCGTCTCCGACATATCCGCCGACGAACCGACGGTCCAGGGCGAGGATCAAGCACGCCGAGACGCCAGGATCGGGCGTAACGGTGAAAGGCAACGACGCCGTGACGCACGGCGAGAAGGCCGAAACCCCAGGATCACTCGTAACCTCCAAAACGACTTCGTCCAAGAGATCGGCGGCGTGGGTGTCTACGCCACTCCGTCGGCCAACCTTGCCGCCGCGCACCAAGATCTAGAAGGGATCCCGGAGACTCCTGAACTCAACCGGATCAAGGTCAGGCTGACCGCAGCCGCGGGCATGATCGCCCAGAGGGCTCCTGCTTCCTCATCTCGCCACTCCAGGTCGGCCAGTCGCCGAGATGCCGATCGCGGCGTGGTCGAGCAGCCCGATCTCCGCGAACAACTCCGCAACCGCGATCTCCGAAGGAACCTTGATGATCGTCACCGCCGGAGGGATGAGGAAGAACTCCGACGGCGCGCCGAGTACAACCGCGAACATGGCCCTCCGGGGCTGGATCGCGAAGCACGCCAACGCCGAGAACTCGAGGCCGCTGAGGTCGCACGCCGCCGAGAGTTCGACCGCAAGTACGGGGCTCCACTCGGACAGAACAGGCCACCCCGGGCTGACACCCCGGAAGACTACTCCGCCGACTCAGGGCACGCGGACACCGGGAACCTCAACGACTGCGACGGCTTCCCGGCATTCACTGCCCGAGTAAGATCCATCAGGATGCCTGCCAACTTCAAGCCTACAGGCATTGAGAAGTATGACGGGAAGGCGGACCCGACGCTATGGCTCCGGACGTACAGCATCGCCATCCGCGCGGTGAACGGCGACCACGACGCCATGTGCGCCTACTTCCCCGTCGCCATGACCAAGGTGGGGCTAACTTGGCTCCACAGCCTTGAGCCCGACTCCATCGACAGCTGGGCGACCCTCTGCGACAAGTTCAAAAGCTACTTCCAGGGGAGCTCCATCCGACCAGGCACCGCCTGGGACCTGGGCAAGGTCAAGCAGAACCGCGGGGAGAGCCTCCGCGACTACACCGACCGGTACATGGACAACCGGAACTTAGTTCCCGGCTGCTCCGAGTCGGAGATCATCAGCTACTTCCTCGACGGCCTCGCCGACTCCGCCGTCTTCGAGCGCCTTTGTGAAGACCTGCCAAAGACCTCCGGCGAATTCTTTGGCCGGGTGAACAAGATGGCCAACGCCAAGGAGGCTGTCCGTCTCCACTACGGCAAGAAAAGCACTCGGGACGATGATCGTCCCCCTCGCCGAGAAGACCGCCCGAAGAAGGAGGATGCGCGCCGTTCCCGACCTGAGCCAAGCAGGAGGGACGACCGGAAGCGCTCAAGAGACTACACCGTCGCCGCCATGGACCGCAGCGGCCCTCGCCCGCGGTCCAACTTCAGCGCCGACTTTGAGAAGATGCTCCAAGGACCCTGCCCCATCCACAAGCAGTCCAAGCATCGCATGATCGACTGCATGGGGCTCGCCGACGCCTACAAAAAGAAAGAGGGGAAGCAGCCGCCACGAGATGACGACAAGGGCGATAAGGGAAAAGGGGCTCCCGAGAACCCTGCTTTCCCGAACGTCGACAGGCAGGTGAACTTCATCCTCGGAGGACCGCCGCCCGTGGACGACAAGCGCCGGGAAAAAGTACGTGACCGGGAGATATTCTCCTGTTACTCATCGCCGATCCAACCACTCCGCTGGTCCGAGCAGCCGATCACATTCTCCAGGGAGGACCAGTGGTTCCAGGTCTCCGACGTGGGCGAGTACCCACTGGTACTCAGCCCGATTGTGCACAACGCCCGCCTCACCAAAGTACTCATCGACGGT
>CM014275.1:14196166-14241224 GCA_004135705.1 Alloteropsis semialata
CTACTTTCTGTTCGGTCTTGAATTGAAGTGATTTTATAAAAAAAAAACATTTCTGGCAATTTTTTTACATATTGATGATTTAATTTTTTATTGCTAAAAACTTGTTATTTTGCGGTGAATCTTTATATCCTTATTTTGCAATAAAATTTTATATGGCACTTCAACCTTTTTGCACAAATTACTTGGAGAGTGATAGTCGCAAGACAAAATAGAGAAAGACTTGTAATTGTAACAAACCAAAGCTAACAGACAGCAATGTTTGTGTTGACGTCCAAAAAGTCAAACGTTGACTCTCAGAAATTAACACTGTGGCCTGAAAGATTTGCTTGAACTTCAGTGCAGGTCCAAAATCTTGAGGTTCGTGGCGTGCCAGTCAATTTGACCTGAAATTGACAAGGTAGAGTTTAATCAGTAAATAATAAGGAACTCATCGGCCAAAGCCCCGATTCGTTCCGGAGATCGGATCAACATAAAGAGAAGTCCGATTCGAGAGTATGAACCATCGGCCTTGAGTCCGATTTGTGATAATATGACATGTATTTGAAATAAACCATCGACTGTGAAAGCCGAATCGGAGATAAATCTAATATAAACTCATTCTTTAATATGCATCTTTCCAAAGGTAATAAACAAATTTAATCTCATGTCACTAACAATCGGATCGATTTCAAGACAGCGTTGCTAGCAGGGCACCGATTAGCTTGTTTACTCCGATAGATCAATATATATCAAAGAACTCGTTTAAACTAGATTTATTTGTAACTTGTTTATTAGATCTAAATCAGCTATATAAGCAATAAGAACAGATCTATTATGAAACTTGAATTATAATAAAGCAGGATAGATCTTTCAAACAAATATAAGCCAATAAGATAAAATCAACAAGATACGGTAAAGGGTGAGTGATCTAAAACGAAGAAGGGCGATACACCTCAATCTAAAGCCTAGAACAACTCGAAGAAGGGCGATATGCCTCAATCTAAAGCCTAAAATAACTTGATAAATGTCGCACTTACAGACAAAACAGAGATCAAGATGATGCAGCCCTACTTGCTGAAGAACTCGACGAAAAGGGTTGTTGGCACGAGGGCCGAAAGTTGTGTTGTATTGATTGGTTGTGTGAACGTCTTTTACAATGGCGCGGGGTTTATATTTATACCCCAGAAATCTAGCTATTCCTTGTCAGCTACGACAATATCTCTAATTTATTTAAACTAAACTAATCTAAACTACCAAAACTATTACAACTGCCGTGCAATCAGGCCACGAAGAAGCTTCTAGACGCATCCTTTTTCTTGACAGTCATACACGCTCCGGCCTCCATAGTCCCATATCCGATCAGGACTCAATCGGACGAACTCCGATCGGAATCGGAAATCCACTCAGAATCGGACTCGGCCCCAGCCTCGGCTCTGTCATGCACAATCTTAGCCGAGTCAAAATCAGGTGTCAACACATGCCCCCAATTTTGGGATAAAATATTATTTTGTTCTAAAATTCTTCCAAGCAATGATGACCCTGGCAGTGAACAGCGTATGAAAACTCGCACCCTTTCACTGTTGCAATTTTTGATCCCCGTGCGGATTCGGCGCCTTGGTCTTCGGGCGGTTCCTTTTCCCATAAGCCTTATAAATATTGAACTGAACCGTCGTCTCCTTCCTCCAGTTCGCATCTGCTATCGCGCACACACGCATCCGCCATAGCCATCCCTGCAAGGTCTCACACGGCGAACATCTGACCTTCAATCTTCAATTTTTCGCCGCGAATCAACTAAGGAACTCCCCCCGCATGTGATTCATATTATACATTTGGGTTTTACTGCATTCTCCTTGGTGATTTTCTCAAACCTATCGCCCGCATCACTGTTCATTGTAGATCTATTCCTTCATCAATGGCGGCCCCTGCTGATAAAGCTGACAATACACAAGTGCCTGTGGTAAAAATACCCAAAATCCTCAACTTTAATTCCTGCATTCTTCTTCTAGGACTACTTGTGAGCCTCCACATCTGTATTTATCATTTTATCTCTTCTGAATGTAGCATCTTAGGAATAACCTAGTCATTCCTGTTTCTCACGTTGAAACGGGGTATTATCTTGGTCCGATGGGTGATCCCGATCCGACGGATCTGATAAACATGGAATCGGAGAGACTCCCATTCAAGGGATCAGGCCTACAAGTCTCCGATTGGTCAGGCTCCTACCGATCATGGCCCGCTATCGTCCCGGGATGGAGAAACTGGTTTCTCCGAATCCAAGCCGCCAAATCCCCTTTCTGGGATGAAAAGGACATAGGCCAATCTCTCACTTTATCTCTCGCTGGCATGGCCAAGGATGAAAACTTATTGGCCTCCAGCTCCCTCTTTTGGTCCGATGCCCTCAACGCTTATCTGTTTGGCCATGGCCCGATGTCACCAACACTAATGGACGTGCATATGCTGACCGGCCTCAACACCACCAATGCCATGAACCCAAGAAGGCTTCTTTGTAATTTGAACTACAAACTAGTAAGCACAGGATCCAAGGGCTAGAAGAAATACGTTGCCGATCACTGCAAAACCGGCACCATCGGAGACAGAGAGCATGCAGCTTTTCTCAACATGTGGTTAGAAAGGTTTGTATTCTGTAGATCAACCCTTGGCGCCACCTCCAACATGCAGCCGATTGCAGAAGCATTATCCCGCGGTGAATCGGTCCCCCTCGGCCGTCTTCTCCTCGGAGCGGTTTATCACCTTCATCACCAGGTATCGCCAAGCTTTCAGACGGCCAAGCAGTTGGACATATCGGAGGCCCCTGGTGGTTTATCCAGCTCTGGTTGCATACTCAATTCCGATCTGCTCTCCAATTCAACTTCAAGAATTGCCAATTTTCAAATTATTATACAGAAGAAAAAGATGCAACCACTCGCCGATGCATGTCATTTGGAGAAGCAGCATCGGCTTGCCCCGGGTCAAGGCTTGACTCAAAGAATATGGCCACCTTCTTTGAAAGCTTCTACCATGGGATTGCATCGGAGCGCCTCCAGTATTTTGCCTATGATGACCCCGATCTTGATTATGAACAACCTCTGTTCAACATTCAGAACAAACTTGCAATGATCCTGCCAATTTTTAAATATTTCATCACACCTGCTATCCTTGGTAGCAACATCGCATATGGCCGTAAGAACACATCCTATGAATTTTACAACCCATCGGTGGCGGCTCGTCAGTTGGGCTTTGGCCAACTCCCAATCGGCCTGTACTTCTCTGATAAGATCAAACACAGAGAATCGGTCTCATCAGATTTGGAGATGGACAGGGTTCTAGCACTTGCTCCTCAGGCCGATTTTGAAATACCAGAATGGCTATGCACCATCTTTACGTCCAGACTCTTCAGGAGTCAGGACTTGGTGGAAAGAACTCTCTCTTCATTTATTCAGAATTCCGGCCATCACATATTGCAGTCTCATAGACTCCGATTTAGAGGCCATGGAAAATCCTGTAAGCTCTCTTTGAAATCTTTCCGCTTTTATTCAACTTTCATTTTAATGAACTCTCCATAATTTGTATTTCAATCCTTTGACAGCCAATTGAAGAGAACGTGCCAGTAGTGAGCAACAGTGGGAAACAGATCCGATATGCTGCCAGGACTCCAAATTCGAGAATCGGCTCCTCTGCACCATCTCTCACGGATATTATGGATGGCAGAGGAAAATGGAAAACGCCCTACTAGAGTGTCCGTGCCAAAGAAACTCAAGAAAAGCCATGCTCCGGTATGATATCTTCGCACTTCTGATTCTTCTTTCCGATTCACAGCCTAGGCAATTAACTTCTCTTTATACAGCCCACCGGAAAGATTCTTGGCCAGTCAACCTCTAGGGCTGCCGAGGAAACTGCAGAGAAAGCTGCTGAGGGCGCAAGGATGCTCCTTGATGCAGTATCAGTAACAATTCGATTCTATTTATCTCATATTTCTTAAAATAAATCGGTAATAACAATTTCTTTTCCAGCAAACAAATATCATACTGCCCGATCTTCAACTGACTCCGGCTCAGGATATTCAACGGCCCAACAGGTAATCTTTTCAAATCTTTTTCACCTTCAAATATATGCGCTTATCCTAGCCAATTCAACCACAGATTCCTGCTACTCTGCAACCTATCGCCGAGGACCCAAGTGCAAACATTCAATCGGAGGCGATTCCCGAGCAACCAACAACAACTCCACCGGTGCCACCTCCGATTGAGCCACACTTCAAATAGAAGCAACTAGCACCAACATCGCTCTGCCTCAAGTAATCCCCGATTACGTCCAGGAGTGTCCTCTTATTATATTAATAACTTTTGTTTATTGACATCTTGTTTCAGGCACACGATTCTCTGGCCATGAGCTTCGCATCACTCGACCTGGACGCCGCATTCGGAGATGAAGAAATTAGCTCTGCGCAATCCTCCACCACCATCTCCGATGAGGTCAAGGCGAGACTTCAAGAAATGCTGAATCATCTGAACTCATTGCCGTCCTTGTTGAAGATGCAGAACCGATTCATCAAATTTTCAAAGAATTGAAGGGTCAACTGCCATCGGAGCTAGAAAGCGTAATCATCCCTGCCGCCTTTATTGAAGGCCACCAGCCCCAAGTCTTTGCTGCTCGCCAAAGGATATCAGAGCGACTGGCTCAGCAGGACTTGGCCAAGAAACGTGACGACGACAGAGAAGAATTGAAAGCTATACAAACCCAAATCAAGGCTTTGGAAGCCAAGCCAAATCAATTGGAGAATCGGATCAAGGAGCTCTAATGCATCGAAGCTGAACTGCTCAAAAGGTTTGAGGAAATCCGTAAAGAGATATCGGAGACCCAAGATTAGCTCAACCAGATCCCAGCATCTATCGCATCGGCACGGGACAACTTGAAGAAACGGTTGGATGAGGTCCACCAAGTCCACAGAAGCATCAAGAATGTTCCTGGCTCCGATGTCGAAGATCTGGAGGAAATCCAGAAGATTGACAACATTCGATTGGGCACGATCGAAATGATCCGCAAATTCTTGTAATTTTTAAATCATCTGGCTGTACTGCTCCGATGACATCGATCATCGATGAACTAGTTGGATCCGATGATGCTGATCGTCGATGAACACTTATTTTGTAAATATTTTTGCCCTTAAGGCGATACATATCGTATCGGCTATCTTAGTCGACATCACTTATAATATCGGCTTTAAGAATCGACCCAAATACTTGGATAGTATTTCTTTAAATATTTTTATTAAGCGCTTTCAAAAATTCTTCTCCTTCCAATGTTTCCAAAATATATGCATTTCCAGGAATGCACCGATTCACACGATAGGGACCCTCCCAATTAGGCGACCATTTTCCAAACTTAGAACTTTTAGTCCCTATCGGCAAAATCAGCTTCCAAACCAATTCTCCTTCGATGAATTCTTTTGGCTTAACCTTTTTATCATAATACTTGGCAACACGCATTTTATTGTTTTCAATGTTTTCTACTAAGTTAGATGCCATCGCCTTGGTAGTTTGAGGAATACCAAACCGATATATAATATGTTCCTTAATGAATTTCACCATATTCTTTGAGTCAGCAATCTTCAGAGGAATCGCCTCAACCCACTTAGTAAAATAATCAGTTGCCACCAATATGAATTTGTGTCCTTTACTTGATGATGGATAAATCTGTCCGATCAAATCAATTCCCTATCCTCAAAAAGGCCATGGTTTGATAATCGGATTCATGGCTGACGCAGGTGCCTTCTGCACATTCCCAAACTTTTGGCATTCTTAACATCCTTTATAATATTCAAAACAATCTTCCAAAATCATTGGCAAAAAACAACCCATCTTCCTGATTATCCACTTCATCTTATAAGCTGATTGATGTGCACCACAAACTCCCTCATGCACTTCATCCATCATGTCCTTGGATTCCGATTTACTCAAACATCGGAGTAACACACCATCAATCGTCTTATAATATAATTGATCATCGAGCAACACATATTTAACAGCCATGAATCTTAATTTTCTGAAAACCTTTTGCGACGGATCTTTAAGATAAATTACAATTTCATACCTCCAATCTTCGATTTCTGGTTCTATCGTCATGATCTCATGAAAACGCCGATAACTAGAATCAGCTTGTGCCAAATTGTTGGCCTCTTGATTTTGAGCCTTGGGGATATGTTCAATATTAACCATCACAAATTCCTTTAATAACAATCGGCACTCTTCAAAATGTCATCCTTGCATTCATATTTACCGATTAATTGATAAATCACCAACTGGGAGTCTCTAAAAATCTCAACAGCTTCAGCTCCGATTTCCAATAATAATTTTAATCCTTTAAGTAATGCTTCATATTCAACTCGATTATTTGTAAAACTTGGATCCATCGGATAGCTGAACTCAAAATTTGCCCCCTGAGGTGAAACGATAACGATTCTGATGCCACATCCTTGACCATGTGAAGACCCATCAAAGAACAATGTCCACGGCATCGGCTCGACCATTTTAACTTTATCTCCGATGTGTTGTGTTACAAAATCAACCATTACTTGCCCTTTGACTGCTTTAGCCGATTCGTATTTCAAATCAAACTCCGATAATGCCAATATTCACTTTCCGATTCTACCCTTCAGCATCGGCATAGATAACATATATTTGACCACATCGGTTTTGCAAACAACTGTGCACTCAGAAGATAATAAATAATGTCTCAACTTTGTGCAGGAGAAATATGGGCATAAACATAATTTTTCAATCGGCAAATACCTCGTTTCCGCATCGATCAACTTCCGACTCAAATAATAAATCACTCTTTCTTTTCCTTCAAATTCTTGTATAAGAACTGACCCGATTGACAACGCATCGGTTGATAAATATAATCGGAATGGCTTATCTCTCTGAGGTGGAATCAAAACTGGCGGCGTCATCATATATTGTTTTATTTCATCAAATGCCTTCTGTTGATCTTCTCCCCATACGAATTCCTCATCGGCTTTTAATTTCAGTAGTGGATAAAAAGGACGAATTCTTCCAGATAAATTTGAAATAAATCTTCTGACAAAATTAATCTTACCGATCAACGACTGGAGACTCGTCTTATCAGTAGGTGGCTTAGCATCTTTGATAGCCTTCATACTTTTCTGTCCGACTTCAATACCTTTTTCATGAACCATGAAACCCAAAAATTGTCCAGCCGATACTCCAAATGCACATTTGTTAGGATTCATCTTCAAATCGTGTTTCCTTGTGCATTCAAGAGTTTCTCGCAAATCGGCCAGATGCTGCTTGTATCCATCGGACTTCACCACCACATCATCAATGTAAATTTCAATAATCCTGCCGATCAATTTATGAAATATATAATTCATAGCCCTTTGATATGTGGCACCAGCATTTTTCAAACCAAAAGTCATTATGACCCACTCATATAATCCAAGTGCACCAAGATATCGGAATGCAGTTTTAGGAATATCTTCTTCTGCCATAAAGATTTGATTATACTCTGTATTACCATCCATAAAACTAATCACCTTATGCCCTGAAGCTGCATCAACCAACATATCAGCGATCGGCATCGGATACCCATCCATCGGAGTCGCCTTGTTAAGATTCCTGAAATCCACACAAACTCGCAATTTCCCATTTTTCTTGAAAACAGGAACGATGTTAGATATCCACTCAGCATATCGACAAGGTTGAATAAATTTAGCTTCATATAATTGAGTTATTTTGGCTTTTATTTCTTTATCTAATTCAGGTTTAAATCATCTCAGCATTTTTTAAAAGGCCGATACCCTGGTTTGATAGGGAGCCGATGTTCAACAATAGATCGGCTTAAACCTGGCATTTCGTAGTATTTCCAAGCAAAACAATCACGATACTCTTCAATAACTTTATTAACTCTTATTTAAACTCAGGATCCAACTTTGCACTTACATATGTCGGCCAAGGTCTATCTCCTAATCCTATATCTACCTCTTCTAACTCATCGGCCGACATAAACCCTTGACGAAGTTTACCCTCATCTTCAATAAACTCCTCTATTAATACAAGCTCTCAGAACCAACTGCTTGGATCGGCTTCAAACCATCATCAGACACCTAGATAAAATCGCCTTCCCAGACTTTGCCTGACAAGCACTCTATTCCTTCAAACTCCCAAACTGTCAAATCGGCAGTAGCGACGCTAACCGATTCATCGGCTTGGACAGTCTCAATGTGATCTCCATGCCATTGGATGAGACATTGATGTATGGTAGATGGCACACAGCAATTAGCATGAATCCAATCACGCCCCAGGAGCAAACTGTAAGATCCTTTGCTGTCGATGACGAAAACGTAGTAGGCAATGTCTTGTTCCTGATCGTCAATTCAACATTTAATGCCCCCCGAGCCTGCGATGGATTCCCGCCATAGTCCTTCAGCATCATATCGGTCTTGATCAAATCATCAGGGCCTTTGCCAAGGTTCTGATATGTGGTGTATGGCATCAAATTCACAGCAGCTCCTCCATCAACAAGTATTTTAGTCATCGGCTTGCCATCAACATGTCCTTTAACATATAAGGGACGCAAATGCCGATACTTTCCGTCAATTGGCTTTTCAAATACAGCTTGTTGAGGTTGTAGAACCAACTGTGCCATAGCTTCTTCAATGTCATCGGCCTCATCATCGGTTGAACTTACATTATATTCAGTAGGCAACACAAACACCATATTTACCGATGCCGATGGTCCTTCATCATCACGCTTAGGCTTAGCTCTCTAAACTTTGGAATCATCACCTCCTTGACGCCTTTCCTTGAGCAATTCCTTAAATTGGAGGCGCTGAACCCTTCTCTTCTGTGTCTTGGTCAGACCTTCAGGACACCACTGTGGATTAACTTTCGGATGTGGACCTGATTCGACCTCCAAATTCTCCTTCGATTCCTGTGCATCCTCTCGCTCTTGAATATTTTCCTTTTTACTGTACACAAAATGATCATATATAGATAGACGGTCTCCTTTATATTTTTGGTGATCATTATACCTTCGGCGATCATCGTCCCATCGGTCAAAGCACCGATTTTTGTACTCACGTCGATCGTGGTATTCACGCCAATCTTCGCGCTCCTGCTGATAAGCAACCTCATCATGCCAGCTGCATCGGCGCCCAAAGTCCAATCGGTCATGTACAGAATGACGTTGCCTTTTTGAATCTCTAACTTTCATATTGGTCACTGCATTCTGGACAATCATATACTGAAGGGAGTCTCAACTTTTCATTCCAGCAAAATCTGAAGAACGGGCATCCCCAATGGTCTTCATTGTCAATCTTTCTCATCAGAGGACTCCGATCCCTCTCTTGCTGGCAAACATACTTGTCAATAAGTTGTCCTGATGTAACTCTAGGTTTGTCCCTGCGTTGGCGATCATCCTGATAGCGCTGATGATTCCGATTTTGCACATCATCGGCCGATACTTGGCACTCTGGATCAACAGCTCTCGATTTCTTCGCATGGTCCGATGTAAGGACTTTAGCTTTCAATTTCCTAGCGGGTGCTCCCCGTCAAGCTTCATTGGTTTCTTACCAGTTTCAACTTTAATGATTCCCTTCTCGATTGCCGATTGAATCTCATTGCGAAAAACTTTGCAATCATTGGTATGATGAGATACTGAATTGTGCCACTTGTAATATTTCTTTTACATTAACTCTTCGGCAGAAGGAATTGTATGATTTGAGGAAAGCCTGATATGCTTCTCTGCTAATAGTAAATCAAATATTTTATCGGCTTTATTAATATTGAAACTGTACCTCTCTGGCTCGACTTTCACCCATGGGCAGGCAACAAAATTCTTGTTCTTGGTCCACTCAGCCAGATCGACTTCAGCTTCATCTCCATCAGAGTCATATTCAATGTTAGCAATTTTCCTCTGATATTTCTCTCTCCGATAATCGTTACCACGTCCTTCATGCTGAGAGAGTTTCTGAATCATGTGTCCCAAGCCTTCAAAATCCTGACTTGAGGCAACAGTCCTTGGAAAGCCAAATCGACCAATTGTCCCTCCGATAGATTCAACGAATAGCATCGGCTACGGACATCTCTGAATCTTTGAACAAATTCACTGACCAATTCTCCATTCCTCTGTCGGAGAGCAGTTAAATCGGACAACCTGGTCTCTTGTACTCTCATAAAGAAATAGGCATGAAATTGCTTTTCTAAATTGGCCCAATTAATGATAGAATTTGGTGGTAATGAAGAAAACTAGGAAAAGGCCGAACAGAAAGAGACATAAGGAAAAGCTTCACTTTTAATTGATCAATTGATGCTATTTCACCACATTGAATTGTGTAGCGACTGATATGCTCAATGGTGGTAACATCTTCTTGTCCAGAAAACTTGTAAAAATCTGGAATCCTGAATCGGGCTGGCATAGCCAATGTGTCAAACTAGTCCGGATACGGCTTCCGATACACATAGGATTGTCCCTTGGGCTTCAAACCAAACTGATTCTTCATGACATCAGCAATCTTATCTGTCCAATCCTCCTGAGTATAATTTCCCTGATTGGTCGGAGCACGAGCCGACGTCATTATGACTGGTGTTTCAGCAGGTCCAATCGACGGCTCCTGATTGTCAGCTCCTCTGTCCCTTGGTGGATTCTCAGTATTGAAGAAAGAAGGATACGCCATCTTGCCATCGACTACAGGAATACAGCTGCCAAACTGATCAATGTGCTGAGCTGCGCCAGAATTCTTGTCTCCTGTCTCCTCTTCTCCTTCTTCTTCTTCAGTCCCATCTGCCACCTTGGCTTTTGCCTTTTTTGCTTTGAGAGTTTCATAACACTCAGGATGTGTTTCTAATGATGTAGATGAACTGATCTACACAATCTTTTTCTTGAGGCCTTTAATTGCCGAAGAAGCACTTGTATCAAAATAAGCAGGTCCTTTCTGGACATCCTTCAATATAGCTCCATCCAGCAACTTGGTGATCAATCCCACCACCGTGTTAACCAATATCCCTGATTGTTTAATCAGAGCATGACTCACACCAGCATCTATGTATTCTGGGAAGAATTGTCTCCCGTTTGCTGCAATCCGATCAAACGCTTCCCTGGGACAGGAAACTGATTTTTCTTGATTACAGCATTGCGAGTCTTGCTGAATGAGTCTAGGCACAGGTTCTTGAATTCTTCAAGTTGTGCTTCCATGAGTTTCTTCTGCTCATCGCTGAGATCTTCCATCGTGACAGCAGGGATCTCACCGCCTTGGTTTGCAGGGGGTGCCATCGCAGAAGCTTTCTTGTCCCACTGGGCGTGCCAAAATGTGTTGACGTCCAAAAAGTCAGGCGTTGACTCTCGGAAATTAACACTGTGGCCTGAAAAATTTGACTGAACTTCAGTGCAGGTCCAAAATCTTGAGGTTCGTGGCGTGCCACTCAATTTGACCCTGAAATGGACAAGGTAAAGTTTAATCAGTAAACAATAAGGAACTCATCGGCTGAAGCCCCGATTCGTTCCGAAGATCGGATCAACATAAAGAGAAGTCCGATTCGAGAACATGAACCATCAGCCTTGAGTCCGATTCGTGATAATATGATATGTATTTGAAATAAACCATCGACTGTGAAAGCCGAATCGGAGATAAATCTAATATAAACTCATTCTTTAATATGCATCTTTCCAAAGGTAATAAACAAACTGAATCTCATGTCACTAACAATCGGATCGGTTTCGAGACAGCGTTGCTAGCAGGGCACCGATTAGCTTGTTTACTCCGATAGATCAATATATATCAAAGAACTCGTTTAAACTAGATTTATTTGTAACTTGTTTATTAGATCTAAATCAGCTATGTAAGCAATAAGAACAGATCTATTAAGAAACTTGAATTATAATAAAGCAGGATAGATCTTTCAAACAAATGTAAGCCGATAAGATAAAATCAACGAGATACGGTAAAGGGTGAGCGATCTAAAATGAAGAAGGGCGATACGCCTCAATCTAAAGCCTAGAACAACTCGATAAATTGATGAATTATATAGACGAAGAAGGGTGATACGCCTCAATCTAAAGCCTAAAATAACTCGATAAATGTTGCACTTACAGACAAACCAGAGATCAAGATGATACAGACCTGCTTGCTGAAGAACTCGACGAAAAGGTTGTTGGCACGAGGGCCAAAATTTATGTTGTATTAATTGGTTGTGTGAACGTCTTTTACAATGGCGCAGGGTTTATATTTATACCCCGAAAATCTAGTTATTCCTTGTCGGCTACGACAATATCTGTAATTTATTTAAACTAAATTAATCTAAACTATAAAAACTACTACAACTGCCGTGCAATCAGGCCACGAAGGAGCTTCCAGACGCATCCTTTTTCTTGACAGTCGTACACGCTCCGGCCTCCTTAGTCCCATATCCGATCAGGACTCAATCGGACGAACTCCGATCGGAATCGGAGATCCACTCAGAATCAGACTCGGCCCCAGCCTCAGCTCTGTCATGCACAATCTTAGCCGAGTCAAAATCTGGTGTCAACAGTTTGCCAAATTTTTTTTTTGTCTATATATAGCAAACGATCTATGAGCCCGCATGATACGGTAAAGGTTTTTGCGAGAAACAGACAGTATAGCATGATGAACTCAGGCATATGTGTCAAGCAGCATACAGTAAATACGTAGTCAAAGCATGGTGCACACAAATATTTTGTTTCTTGACTTGAATAATATGGACAGAGTTGCTTTTGCCAGTCCTGGAGGGAGACAGCTACTTCAATAGGCAAAACCGTGTCCTACTGGCTACGGAACTAGGAATAGACGGGCCGGATCCAATGGTCTGGGGAAAAAAGGCACACGGGCCCGACATATTTTCAAACGGATATTAGCCAATTCTTCAACCATGGAGTTCGCTTGTCTGAGTCGCCGCTACGGCCGAACATGATGGCTACCGCCGCGTCGCCGGCCCTGTCCCCACGGTAATGGAATTAGCTTTTGCCCTCGTCTCAGCGATCCTACTCATTTATCTTGTCTAGGGTTTACAAATTTGGTTTGGTTTCAATGCTTTATCGACTAAATTAACAAAATTAAGTTCCTAATCCTTGCAGATGTGGGAACAGAGAATGTTTGATTGCCTAGAAATTTTATTGACTATCTAATAAAAATCAAAACAGATGTGGGCTGGAGAAATTAACGATGGTGGTTGGGGGAATTTAGGCCCAAATGAGGATAAAGGCGCTCTGCCCGCAGTTCCTGACGAGAGCATTCGCCATGAGAATTTTACGGCCGAACTGGCTGGCGGATTGGAGCATGCTGTTGCTCTTGGCACTCGTGTCGAGCTCCTCCAACTGATCACATTGCCCCCACCATGGCACATCCCCTGTTCGACAAAGGCAGTCAGATTGCTCAGATGTCCAGCCCACGGTCGCCAGATCAATGGAAGGTATCGATCTCCATGGATTGACAGGTCGGAACTCAGGAGGTTGTGTCTTTTGGCTTATCTTTAATCCTCTCAATATCTGCCATTTCAACAGGACCATTGAATTATCTCTGTCTCTGAAGGAGCACTTGCTGGCCACCAGGACCGATGAAACGTCGAAGCTGTACAGAGACAAGGGGCAGCTTCCCAGCATAGTGGACAACTCTGAATTTCAGGAAGCAAACATGTCTGAAAAAGATTGTGCTACAGTTTGCCAAGAACCAGAATTCAGCCACATTATAAATTTGCAGCATCTGCGAAACCAAGACTAGATGCATCATTTCATTGGAACAAGGCAACAAACAACCAACAGAGCATTTGAGGTCTAGGGCGAGAGGGCAAGGAAACTGAAGGGGAAAAATATTTTTCAGTATGAGCCATGCACTCACAATTCAATGATGTTGCAGAAAAGGTAAGCATGTCAAAGAATTGGGGAATTCTTGTAATTTTAGATCAGACCCTCAGTTCAACTCAGTTTGTTCTTTGCAACAAAATAGCATCGAAATATCATATAGGGCAGGAGACCACAAAGTTTATTTGCCAAACTCAAAAGATTTTCTCATGTAGTAAAACTCAGAATGGTAAGCTCTGGTTAACTTTTCAGCAGTTTTAGTTTTTATGTTGCCGTCCTTTTTTCTAACTAAACAACAGAGTTTCCTTAATAAATCATATCAAATAAACATCGTATGGTATAGCACTTGCACACTAGATATGAAAATTTCAGATCAGATGCTCAATTAAATTTCTTATTTGGAAAAAATAGTATCTTAACATGCAGCAGCACCACATAAATTTACTCACCAAACTTGAAATATACATACTACAATGCTGCAAAAGCATGGCGTACTGCCCGCTCATTTTCTTGCACACGTTATTTAAGGTATACAAACACTAACATACAGTGAACTCATTTTAGCGTCGACGGTGGCAGATCCATGGCTGCAGAACATGCAGCCAAAACTTATCCACATGCAAGTACACCCACCTCCTCCCGTTGGCCCACAGCAGGGTGGTCGCAACCACGATGGCCAGTCCTGAAATGACCCCTACCTCAACTGACAAAAAATCCCAATTCAGCTCTTTAGAAGAGCCCGGTATAGGAGCAGCTGATGGTGCTTGATTCATCGCACACGGACGTGTTAATGGCTTCCCACACAGCCCGTCGTTCCCTAGAAATGAATCCGGGAACGTTAAGAACTGGCTGGACTGCGGTATCATCCCTGACAGGTGGTTGTAGGAGAGGTTGAGCATCTCGAGGAATGACATGAGAGCCATTGCAGGAGGGATATCCCCCGAGAGCTGGTTGTAGGAGAGATCAAGTGTCTCCAGCTGCAGCATGTTCGCGATCCGGGGAGGGATCCCACCGGTGAAGGAATTCCTGGACAGGTTGAGCTGCTTGAGAAACTTCAGGTCACCAATCTCATTGGGGATCATACCCTCGAAATTGTTGTTGGAGAAATCAATGTACATGAAGACCGAAAGTATCTGTACCAGTGTTGTTTCTTGTCCCTTGAGTGTGACCGTGATCGAGTCCCTGTAGTATGGACGGTAACCTGGAGATGATGCTGACATTGGAATAATTTCAACATACATGCTGGGAGCTTCTGAAGGATCCGCCATCATAGCCTTGAACTGCTTGAGGAACCATGTAGGTATGCTGCTGTTAAAAGAATTTAAAGAAAGGTCCAGAACTTGCAGCTCTGAGAAGAAGAGATGCGTCTGTTTGTTCATCCAATGGTAATCTAGGGGACCATAAAACCTGTTTGACTTCAGAACAAGCACTTTCAGCAAAGGCAGAACTCCCAGCCACTCTGGATACGTATCCACTATCAGGTTGTTTCCAAGGTCTAGGACTTGTAGCTTGTGACAGTTGATCAAAGGCACTGGTAACTTTCCCTCTAACTTGTTGCCGTTGAGATCTATTATTTGAAGAGCACAGTCCTCGTTGATGTCTTGAGGCAAGGATCCATTGAAATTGTTACCTCTTAAGTTCAGTATCTCAAGTTGCTTGTTATCTTTCAACAAACAAGGTGGAATTAATCCACTGAAGCTGTTAAAAGAAAGGTCCAAAATTCCAATACTAGTTGCATTGCAGATCAAATGGGGAACTTCTCCAGTAAGACTATTGTTTGCCAATGACAGGGAGCTGGCATAGCTAATGCGCAACCAAAACTCAGGCATGATAGAAGAACTGAAATGGTTATTGGAGTAGTCCAATCGGAAAATTCCTGTTGGGGGTAGTGGGAGAGCTCCCTCAATCTTGTTGGAACTGAGATCAAGATCATGAATTGATGTATTCGATAAATTTGTATTAACACTGGTAAATGAATTATGAGAAAGGTTAAAGCTAAGATATTCTCCAATTCCCCATATCCAATCGGGTAAGTGTCCACCAATATTGTTGTTTGAGAGGTCTAATTGATAGATACTTCTCTGGTGCATCAAGAATTCAGGTACATATGACAAGTTACATGATGCCAAGCCCAAGTCCCAAATAGCTGGATATTGTACGTATGAGTGGTTGCCATCTTCCTCTACAACAGACAACTTATTATAGGATAGTGATAGATACCAGAGCTCCTTGTAGTTTTTTATGAAGCTTAGACTTAGATCTCCAGTGAGATTATTTGACGAAAGATCCAACTGTTCTAGTCCTACAAACTCCGTCATCAGTTTTGGGAGAGACCCTTGTAGTTTATTAAAACTAACATCGATGATTCTCAAACTAGAAGATATATTGGGATACAATAGAAAATTTCCAGTAAAATTATTTTGCGAGAGATCTAAGTACTCCAAAGAAGGGTGAGAAAACAGAGATGCAGGTATCACACCACTTATCGAATTATTACTAAGAAGAACTCGGTTTAGGTTGTGTAGAGAAAGGTAGCCATCTGAAGGTAAGGAACCAGTTAGGTTGTTACCTGACAAGTCAACCCGCGAAATCATTGGCCATTGAGCAAAGGATGGGATGGGACCATGAAGCTGGCAATTAGAAAGGTCCAACCAAGTCAGATTTCGGAGGTTGCCGATAGACTCTGGTATTTTTCCTGAAAACTTGGTTCCACCAAGCACCAATTTCTGCAAAGCGCTATCCTCTAAGAACTCCGGCAACTCTCCGCATAGATTCTTATTCCCCCTTACATCCAGAGACGTCAAGCTTTTGATACGAAATATCCAAGAAGGAAAGGTCCCTGTCAACGCACAGGTGGAAAGACTAAGAACTACCAAAGATGAGAACTCTGCAGAATGTTCTAGCACAGGAGTGGGGCCATGGATCTTTGTGCCATCAAGGGTCAACTTTGAAAGAAATGGGAACTTTGTAAGAGCAATATCAATACGACCAGTGATCATGCAATTTGTAATGCTTAGCTCCACAAGGCCTGATGTCATATTGCTAGAAGAAGCAAGTGCCAAATCTGTTGGACTGACCAAAATGTTTAATGAATCAAGATATAGCTTTTGGAGACTGCCAAGGTTGTCGATCAAGGCATCAAGGCTCAATTTTTTAAGATCAAGGTCTGAGAGTTCTAGTATGACTAAATTGGAAAGAAATGGGAGCCTAGTAAGAACAGTATCGAAATGCCCGCCAGTGATCGTGCACCACCACATCGTTAGCTCTTTCAGACCTGACTTTGTATTGGTAGAAGGCACGTTCCAAATCGGCTGGACTGATCGAGATGTTTACCTCTTGAAGATATAGTTTTTGGAGGCTGCCAAGGCTGTCAATCAAGGTAAGAAGGCTCAAACGTTTAAGATCAAAGCCCAAGAGATCTAGCGTGACTAAGTTGGCAAGCTTGGAACGAAATAGGAGATTAGTGAGAACAGTATCAAAATGGCTGCCGGTGATCGTGGACACCCCATCCTTAGTTCTGTGAGACCTGAGGTTGTATTATTTGTTGAAGAGGCATGTGCCAAATGGGTTCGACTGGCCGAAATATTGATGTCATAAAGTTGTAGCTGTTGGAGACTGCCAAGGCTGTCAATCAAAGTCTCCAGGCTCAAATCTTTTAGATCGAGGCCAGAGAGGTTTAGAGCAACCAAATTGGAAAGTTGTCCATTCTCGACGGGCAAATCACCAGATAAGCCAGAATAAGAGAGGTCAAGATACTTCAGATCTTTCAACTTCTCAAATCCGGGACTTGGCCACGGACTTGCGTCAAAGTTGTTGCTAGAAAGGCTAAGGTAGTGAAGAGATGTAAGTTCAAAGATATCTGATGAGCTGAGATTACCTGAGAGGCAGAGACATGACAGGTCGAGAGCAGTGACATAGCCTAACGTGCCATCACATGTTACACCTTCCCAGGTGCAGCAGTTGGTATCTACCTTCCACGAAGAAAGATCCTGATCTTTCGACGGAAACGGCAAGCAAGGATAGTCATATTCTGGAACTGAGTTTGGGAAGCGGAAGCCTGCTTTGAGGCGGAGCAAGGCAGCCCTTTGATCTTGGCGGCAGAGGCATGCTCCGCGGCCACTGGTAGCGAGGATGGTGGTGACAAGGAGGAGAAGGTACCTGCAAAGGTGGTGATAGCACAACATGGTTTAAAACTAGTGATGACTTGAGTAGTGGAGAAGATGCTTTGATTTTGTGACTGCTGATATCTATGCCAGGCAGCAACCTTAAGTAGGCTGTAGTCCTGTGGAGACGGATGGCCCAGGCGAGGACCAAGGACTTCAAAGAGTCAACGGTGTCTCTGGGCCACAGGGGTCACAGTGGACAGAGCGAGAATCAAAGAAGAGTGGATCGACATGTCAGGGGACAATTTAGCCTAGATTTCCTTTCTTTGGCACGTGAAGTAAAGGAAACCTATATAGATTTTGTACAAAATACTCTATAAACGTTTTGTCATGCAACATGGAAAAAGTAATATGCAAGTATTTTCAAGGTGCTCTTTTATTTCTAATTCCTTTTATTTTAACTATGATGGTATTTTCACCGCTATACGGTGGTTATCATCATAGTATAGTTGTATATTATAGAAATTAGAAATGAAGTTAAGTATAAAAAGAATGGTCTTGCAATATGGCTAATAAAATAGCCAACACGAGTGAAGAAATAGCCAAATGGAAATGTGGCATAGTAAGTCAATAAAATAATTGAGTCTATGACTACGACAGATTAAATGGCTCGCGTGCATGCTACAATAATACATATTGGCATTTCGCAAAATAAATAAACAAATAAATAATATACATTGGTGACAGCAACTTAAACATCACCGAATTAATTCTCCAGAGACTTCTGTGCCCTATTTATGGTCAAATTTAGAAATTTTTGGAGTTACCAAAATCATGACAACTTGCAAGTCTTGCGGCGACCAAATCATCCACTAAAGGACATGTTTCGTTTAATAATTTTTTTTACACACTCTTGTGGGAAAAAACACTTTGGCACACCATAGGCTAGGACTGATTTATTTATACGGAATACAGCAGGAACTCTGCCAAACAATTTTTTAGAGAGAAGTGATTTTGTACTAATTCTGTGAAGTGGTTCTTTAAAATGAACTAAGAGCATTCACAATGTGATATAAAAATGATGCTTCATTTTTCTCTCTTGTTTGAAGCATGGTTTTCCCATTGCAGCATACAATGCTCAATTGCAAAATGCAAGCATCGGAGAAAGTACAGGCACCAGTGCTAGCTGCTCAGTTAGTAGAAAATTATTATCCATTCACGTGCAATTGGGGCCTGTTTAATTCTGCAAACTTTACAAAAGGTTTTCATCTCGAGAACCGTGTCAGTTCATTTCTTCTCTCTGTGCACGCGGCTCAATGCATAAACTTTTCACCACTTTTCACCAATTCACCAGAATTAAACGACCCCTTGGTCAGTCCCAGCAACCAAAGGTGAAGCAATGTCTACTGCTAGTGTATTTTATTGATCCAACTTTGTTCCGACACCACTGCTTGAATCTGAAGCATGTTGAGACCAGCATTGCAAAGAGGTGGAGATGAAAAGATGTCTGGGTCGGAGCTAGCTGAGAAAAGTAGTTTCTTTTGATTTTGTGAAGTGATTATTCATACTGATTTTTTGTGCTAGAAAATAAAAAAGAACCATATTTTAGCCACAAAATCACCTCTCTTATAGCATTAGCTCACACAGAGAATCAGAATCACATAGAACTCTACCAAACATACTCTTAATTGTATGATTTTAACTTTTCTAGACTATACATGGATATGCTGCGACACTAGGCCCTGCATAAAAAAATTACTAATATTTATGTTTTTAATAGATATAGTATGAAAATATATTTCATAATTAATCTAATGATACTCATTTTATATCATAAAAATAATATTATTTTGTATAAATCTAGTTAACATGAAATTGTTTGACTCTCCGAGACGTGAGAGTTGCATTCTTTTTTGGACAGAAGGGAGTATAGACCAAAACCGCACCACATCGTGCCAAATGGTCAACAAAAAAAGATGCATGGGCCCACTGTATTTAAGCTTTGACAGACGTAGAATATAACCACGTCGTAGCTACACGGGGTATCTACCCTTCCATGAAGAAAAATCCTGATCTTTTGACGGAGACGACGAGCAAGGATGATAGTATTCTGGAACTGAGGTGTGGAAGGAAAAGCTGGCTTTGAGGGGGGAGCAGGGCAGCACTTTGATTTTCCACGGCCGCTGGTAGCGAGGATGATAGCGACAAGGAGGAGAAGGTACCTGCGAAGGCGCTGATATAGGAAACGTGGTTTGGAGCTAGCAAATGCTCTGCTGAGATCTACATGCCTGGCAGCCACCTTAAAGTGGGCTGTAGAGATGGATGGCACAGGCGACGACCAAAGACTTCGAGTCGACGGTGACTCAGGGGTAGTGGGCAGCACGATCGACGTGTCAAGGACAATTTAGCCTGGATTTTCTTTCTTTGGCACGTATCGTGAAGGAAACCTATAAAGATTTTGTACAAAATACTCTAGACACAGTTTTGTCATGCTGACATGGGAAAAGTAATATGCAAGTATTTGGAAGGTGCTCTTTTCTTTTGTGATTCCTTTTACTTTAACTATGATGGTACTTTTGACCGCTACAGGGTGGTTATCATCATAGTATAGTATATTGTAGGAAATTAGAAATGAAGTTTTTAGTAAAAAGAGTATGGTCTTGTACTATGGCTAATAAAATAGCCAGCGCGAGTGAAGAAATCGCCAAATGGAAATGTGGTATTTTAGCAAGGTGTGCCAGAATATAGTAAGTCAATAATGATAATTGAGTCTATAACTACGACAGATTAAATGACCACGATGTTAAGTTTACAATCGCCCGGTGGTTTCTGTTCTCCCGGTCGATCCGACCGCGCGTGCGTCGCGATGAAAAGAAAAACGCGCGCCGCGCGCGAGACGCGCGTTTCGGGCCCAGCGGGCGCGTGGCCCAGTTCCCCGCTCCGCATCCCTCGCCCCGGCCTAGTTCCCTTTCCGCCTTCTCTTCCCGAAAAACCGCCTTGTAGTGGTGGAAACCGCTCCCCCTCCGCGCGCCTTCGGTTTCCAAGTCTTCCCCGCTCTCATTCGAACCAACTCGAAGCTCTCTCTTCCTCCTCCTTCGCGGCGGGCGATTGATGCGCCGGAGCCTTGTCCGCCGTTGTTGCCGTCCTCCGGACGCTGCTGGTTCTCCTCCGGGCGGTGGAGATCATCCGCAGCAGGTAGTTCCTCCGTTCTTCGCCTCCTTGCAATCGATTGTGCATGTATTAGTGTTTTTCCTGTTCATCCATCGGTCGCTAGTGTTTGGCGGTTGTTTGATTTGTGGTCGGATAAAGTAGTATTATATATTGGCGGCGAGAATGCATCTGTATTCAGCAGCACAGGGGCTTGCAGTTTTACCGAACATTGTGGTTTAATCGATTTGACATTGTGCATGTATTGGGGTTTTTCCTGTTCATCCATCGGTCGCTATGGTTTGGCAGTTGTTTGATTTGTGGTCGGATGAAGTAGTATTGTATATTGGCAACGAGAATGCATCTGTATTCAGCAGCACAGCAGCACATTGTGGTTTTAGGTTTGTGTAGTTGGATGAACTGAAGGGTGGGTTGGTGGTGGATGTGACATGTTTGTTTCAATTAATCCCCGGCACTGGCACTATTAGTGTTTTAGATATGTAATTTCAGTTGTATTTTGAAAAATGCAGATTAGGTTTAATTATGTGGCTGGGTTTAAGAAAAAACCCATGTTCTGTGTTATGTTTGATATTATTGATTTTGATTCACAATGTTCTGTTCTTAGATTGCTATGGATGATGAGGATAATCATTCGGAAGAGAGTGCCTCAGGCAGTGAAGGAAAAAGCTCAAAATCTTCATCAATGGTAATTTGAACTTAAAACAGGGTGTTTGTTCTTCATATTGATATATGTTTGAACCTATGTTATTATTTCCCATTTGCAGAGATGTGAAGAGAATTCTGGAAATGACAGTGGTGGAAGTAATTATTCAAGACGCAGGAAGGCTACGGTATGTTCTTCATAGTGATATATGTTTTTGAATTTAAGTTTGACAATAAGATATACATTATAATTTTTGCAATTAAAGTTTTCATGTTAAGCTTTTGGTGTAAATTTTATGCTGTAACATTGTATATAATTTTTTACCAATTTAATTTCTGTAAGCTTTTTGTGTAAGTTTTTTTATCAATATGTTTAGAAGAGCAGTGGTCATTACAATATTTAGTTTGTCTAGTTGCAGTTTGTTTTTGAATTTAAGTTTGACAATAAGATATACATCATAATTTTTGCATTAACTTTTGCAAATAAAGTTTTCATGTTAAGCTTTTGGTGTAACTTTTATGCTGTAAGCTTGCATAAAAGTTTGAACTGTAATGTTTATATATCTTTTTGTATATTTAGTTTGACATAGTAGTTTCCGAAGTAATGTATGCCTATAACATTACAGTTTGAACTTGTTAGTTTTCATAAAAGTTTGACATAATGTTTTCCTTGTAACATTTCCTATGTTTTATTTTTTTCCTTTGTAGCGCTTTACTTCTCAGTTTTCAATTCAGAAGATGTCTAAGCTGATTGCAAAATTGACTCCTCAACAAAGAGAACTTGTTAACACGTCAGGGTTTGGTTCTCTTTTATCTCTCAACTGCTGTTCTTTGCCAAATCCTACTGTTGACGCGGAAAATCGGCGATCGTATCTTCCGCGTGCAGCACACGAAGACCAGGGAGATCTGCTTCACTCCAGTGCCAGCCCACACTCCAGTTCAGGTTCACAGCGTGCCAGTCAATTTGACCTGAAATTGACAAGGGGATAAAACAGTTAAATTGCTCTTTGATTGTGCCGGCTCTATTTCAGACGATGGAGTAACGTCGAATTTTAGCCAAGACCCAATCAGACACGTGTCGGCCGATACCAATCGGACCTCAAAATCGGACTTCATTGATGACGTCAATCGGACCGAGTAATCGGACCTCAATCAGACACCAAATCGGACCTCAGAATCGAACCAATCAGGATCGGACCTTGATTGATATAACAGATCAGCCTTTGAATAATAAAATAAAGCATAAAACAAGGCCAATATGTAAAGTAATGGATCAGCTGTGTCTTGAAACAAGATATTAAATAATCAAAGTGTAAGCCGATACATTGTCCACCTTGCCTAGTTGCCAGTTTGACTCGTCTTGTCGGACCATCTAACCAGCCGATCGGACTATAGCCTTTTCAGAGAAATCTAGCTCCGACGTAGGGAATCTAGATTTCTCCAACTATGATCAGATCGGATAGCTAGATAGTCAGACTCAACTCATCAACCTATCAATTAAACAAGATGCTCGCACAGGTGTTGACCAGATTAAGCAAATAAGCATATAAAACATTAACAGGATCGTTCTGATTCTAAGATATGCTATCAAATAATCAAGTATGACCTAGCTCCGACGTAAGGAATCTAAACCACACTTAACATTCAAATAACAATAAGGCATAACCAAAGCTTCCTTTGACTAATCAAGATGAATCTAGCTCCGACGTAGGAAATCTAAACCAAACATGACAATCAAAGATTAATCTGAGCGTATTACAAAGATCCAGCTCCGACGTAGGGAATCTACACCAGTGCAATACTCAAAGAACAACTAGATTAAACCACAAAGCAGGATCGGACCTAGAACGATGCTGTAAGATAAATATTGCTTAAATCGGACCAAGACCATTGCTCAAAGCCGTTGAAGAAGTAGAATTGATTCACATGGCGTAGATCTAAACCAATCTAGCAACTCCAAACAAACCGCAAAAACTGCCTTTAGTAACCAAGATTATTCTAGCTCCGACGTAGGGAATCTAGCCTAATCTTGATACCTAGCTCCGACGTAGGGAATCTAGGCTAAAAATACAGTCCGATAAACGATAATCTGTTGGATAATCAATATTGATCTAGCTCCGACGTAGGGAATCTATATCAATCTTGCTTATCCAGAGATAAATCGGTTGAACAGTATAAACGAGAAAGGGCGATGCGCCTCAATTCAAAGCCTATACTAGTTCGATAAATTGACTAACTTACTGGTAAGCCGGAGATCAGAACTGATGCAGCCCGTCCACCAATGAGCTTCGTCGATAACTACTACTAGGGTTTTGGCGTGAAGCCGGGTTGTATTGATTGTGAGAATTATTTTTACAATGGACGAGGGCTCATATTTATACCCTGGTCATGGAGAGTCCTGATCGGACCAGACTAACTTGCGAACTAAGTAAACTAAGCTTAACATAAAACGGGACTCCCAAACGCCTTCTGAAAAGGAAATAGTCCCCGCATCTGATACACTTCCTTCTTAGCCGACACGCCCTTCTTCCATCATCAGATCGAACTTCTTGTTTCGTCGGATTCCTCTTCAGCATCGGCTTCCTTCTCTGTCATCTTCTGTTTGACCATTCAACGGACCCACTGCGCAGTCTCAACCTCACCACGTCACCATCTGATTCAGCATGTCAGGTGCGAAAATCCGGTGTCAACACATGCCCCCCAATTTTGGAATAAAATATCATTTTGTTCCAAAATTCGTATCTGTCATCATAACTCCACCACCGATTTTCGTGCCGAAACTTTCCATCCTTGTACTGTGCAGTTCCTTGATTTTCGGGCCGTAGTTTTTCTTTCTTTATCAATAACCCGTAGAGCTTATCTTCCTTTCTCTCTCCCGGGCAATAACGTCTCTGACAATAAATAGATATGGATCCCTGCATTTACCTCACGGGTATCCATGCATCTACTGACCCAGGCGAAACGGCTCTTCAATGCAGTTCCTCAAAAGACGCCCCTCTCCTTTAATCACACCAGCTCTGAATCAATGACATATCTTCACGAGAATACTGTTCTTTTATTTGGACAATTTCCACCAGCATCCCTTGGATCCCATTTTCTCTTTAATGCTTCCATCGACCGCCGGCTATAAATACCTGCCTCAGGTCTTCTCCTTCCACCATCCCCTAGCCATGGCGCAGCTAATATTCATGATAGAACACAAACTCCTTCTGTTTGATATAGGATCCTACTCCTTCCTCCTTTTCTGCTAGAAGAATTCTCGTGAAGTAACATAGGGTACTCCCCCTTTTCCTGATCCTGCAGTGAATCCAGGTGGAACTCCTGCTAGAAGAATCCTCGTGAGGTTTCTTCATGGTTCACCAAAGGGAAGGTTTTTCAGAGGGGTATAATAGAGTGCCCTTTACAAGTTAGGGCAAAGCCACCGGTCCACCGGCGCGCTCTTCAAGGGACTGCATCCAGAGCGGATTTCTTCGACTCAAGGAAGAAGATATCTCCTCAAACTTGCGCTTCCTTTTCTAGTCTTGTTCTGGCAATGATGAACAAAGTACATCGGCGCCTACTAGATCCTTTTATCTTCTGAAATCCTTCTGTATGAGAAATATATAAATATATGCAATCCCTTTTCCAGCAGCCTGCTCCGCCATCGAGCGGCTTGATGATGTAACATATTTTTCTCTGTTTGTATATAGCCCTTAAGGCGATGCATATCGCATCGGCTCTTATTTTTGTTCTTGAGGCGATTTTTCCATCGGCTTCCAAGCCTGACGCACAGCATCGGCCTTATGAGTTTACCCAAATACTAGGGTAGTACTTCTTCAGATATTTCCCGTTTAATGCCTTAGGAAACACTTCTCCTTCAAGTGTTTGTAGAATATAAGCATTTCCAGGAACACATCGGACGACTTGATAGGGTCCCTCCCAATTCGGTGACCATTTGCCGTACTTGGGATCTTTAGAACCAATTGGCAGAATAACCTTCCAAACAAGATCGCCCTCTTTGAACTCTTTCCCTTTAACCTTCTTATCATAATGCCTCGCCACTCTGAGTTTGTTAGCTTCAATACTTTCAAGAGCGCGTAGCCGACGAACAGCCAAGTCATCAGACTCACTATTCATGAGCTCCATATATTCGCCGGCTTTCAATTTATCCTGAAGCTCGATACGCCTTGATCCAGTACGAATTTCCCATGGAAGAACGGCTTCATGTCCATAAACAAGTTCATACGGAGAAACCTTAATCGACCCATGACAAGCCATTCGATAGGCCCATAGAGCTTCAGAAAGCACAATATGCCATTTTCTTGGATACTCTTCAATCTTTCTATCAATCAACTTGATCAAACTTTTATTGGAAGCTTCAGCTTGACCATTGGCTTGTGCATAATACGGCGAGGAATTAAGAAGCTTGATACCCATATCAGCAGCAAAATTTTTGAACTCATCCGATGTAAACATCGTACCTTGATCCGTCGTGATCGTCTGTGGAATTCCAAATCGGTAGACAATGTGTTCTCTAACGAATTCAATAACATTCTGTGACTTCACCTCCTTCAAAGGAATAGCTTCAACCCATTTGGTGAAATAATCTGTTGCTACTAATATGAATTTGTGCCCCTTGCTTGAATGTGGAAAAATTTGGCCGATCAGATCAATTCCCCATCCTCTAAACGGCCATGGTTTGATAACAGGGTTCATGGCCGATGCTGGAGCTCTTTGAATATTTCCATATCTTTGACACTCTTGGCATCCTTTATAATATTCAAAGCAGTCTTCTAGAATCGTCGGCCAATAATACCCATTCTTTCTAATCATCCACTTCATCTTGAACGCCGATTGATGAGCCCCGCAAACACCTTCATGAATTTCTCCCATTAAAACCTTGGCTTCTTCAGGTCCGATGCATCTCAACAGGACTCCATCAATCGAGCGAAAATAAAGCACTCCTTCAACCAAGACATGCCTGATCGATTTGTAATGTATTTTCCTAGAAGTCTTGACAGAAGAATCCCTCAAATATTCAATGATTTCTTTCCTCCAATCTCCTTCTGGTATCTCCTGCACCATCACATCGGACATAGGCCGATAGCCAGACGCTTTTTGCGCCAGCCGATTTGCTTCTTCGTTATGATGTCTTGGAACATGCTTAAGAGTTACCAAGGCGAATTGACTAATCAAATCTCGACACTTTTCAAAGTAAGATAACAAAGCATCCATCTTGCAATCATATTTGCCGAGTAACTGATTGATAATCAGCAAAGAATCTCCAAATACCTCAACAAACTGAGCGCCGATTTCTTTAAGAATCTGGAGACCTTTCATCAATGCTTCATATTCCGCCTGATTATTTGTGCATTTTTCAATTGGAAAAGCAAATTCAAACCTTGCCCCCCCGAGGCGAAATAATAATCAGGCCGATTCCGCAACCATCATTGCAAGAAGAACCATCAAAGAATATAGTCCAAGGAACCGCGTCAACCACATCGGCCTTTTTCATCGGACCAGATACATCAAGCTCCATAATGCATTGTTCAACAGCATCAATGTTAGGTCCACAATGATCAGCAACTAAATCAGCCATTATCTGCCCTTTTACTGCTTTGGCCGATTCATATCTGAGATCAAATTCTGTCAGAGCAAAAACCCATTTGCCAATTCTTCCTTTCATGATTGGCATTGATAGCATATATTTGATCACATCCTCTCTACAGATCACAGCACACTCGGCCGATAGCAAATAATGCCTTAATTTTGTACAAGAAAAATACAAACAAAGGCAAAGCTTCTCCACATATGAGTACCGAGTTTCAGGATCTAGCAATCTTCGGCTTAAATAGAATATAACTCGTTCTTTCCCATCAACCTCTTGAATCAAGACAGAGCCGATTGCATGATTAAAAGCCGATAAATAAAGTTTGTACGGCTTACCCTTTTGTGGTGGAATAAGAACTGGCGGATATGCTAAATATTGCTTGATTTCATCCAATGCCTTTTGATGTTTAGGCTCCCAAACCAATTCTTCTTCATCTTTCAGCTTTAACAGAGGAGTAAACGCCTCCAATCGGACTGATAGATTTGATATGAATCTTCTCAAGAAATTGATTTTTCCAATCAAACTCTGCAATTCCTTCTTGTTTACTGGAGGTTCAATATCATCAATTGCCTTGCGGTTCCGATCATTTACCTCAATTCCTCTTTCATGCACCAGAAAACCGAGAAATTGGCCGGCCGATACGCCAAAGGCACACTTGAGCGGATTCATCTTCAACCCATGCTGCCTTGTGCACTCCAGTGTTTCCTTTAAATCGGCCAAATGATCTTGATAACCTTTTGATTTGACTACAACATCATCAATGTAGATTTCAACTATCCTGCCGATCAGCTTGTGAAAAATATAATTCATAGCACGTTGATAAGAGCACCGGCATTTTTCAAACCAAAAGTCATAACAACCCATTCATACAAACCGAGAGCACCTGAACATTGGAATGCAGTCTTGGGAATATCTTCTTCCGCCATGAATATCTGATTATAACCAGCATTACCATCCAGGAAACTCATCACTTTATGGCCTGATGCTGCATCAACAAGCATATCGGCCACCGGCATCGGATACTCATCCTTCGAGGTTGCTTTGTTTAAGTTCCTGTAATCAATGCAAACACGTAGCTTTCCATTTTTCTTATAAACAGGAACTATATTTGATACCCACTCAGCATATCGACATGGCCTGATAAACTTAGCTTCGAATAGCTTCGTTATTTCGGCCTTAATTGGTTCATGCATCTCAGTCTTGAACCTTCTTGCATACTGCTTGTGTGGTCGATACCCTGGTTTGATAGGTAGCCGATGTTCAACAATATTACGGCTTAAACCTGGCATTTCATAATATTCCCAAGCAAAACAATCAGAATATTCCTTCAAAAGTTTTATTAACTCTTGTTTATACTCGGAATCCAACTTAGCACTGATATACGTCGGCCTTGGTCTATCACCAGATCCTATATCTATTTCTTCTAATTCATCGGCCGACGTAAATCCAAATCCTAATTTGCCGAACTCACTTCGGTCTTCAAGATCTTCTATACAATCATCCATTTAAAACAAAGTCTCAGAGCCGACTGCTTGGATCGGCTGTAGTCCTTGATCGGACACCTTGAGAAAGTCACCATCCCATGTTTTTCCCGATAGGCATTCAACTCCTTCGAACTCCCAAATCGTCGATTCAGCCGTAGCAATGCTAACCGAATCATCAGCCGGGACGATCTCCACATTATTGCCCTGCCATTGAATCAAACATTGGTGCATAGTAGATGGGATGCAACAGTTGGCATGAATCCAATCTCGTCCGAGGAGCATGCTGTAAGAACCTTGGCCATCAATCACAAAGAAGGTAGTTGGCAATGTTTTGCTGCCGATGGTCAATTCAACATGAATTGCCCCCCGAGGCTCTGAAACGTTTCCGCCAAAGTCCTTGAGTGTCATATTGGTCTTGATTAGATCATCAATCCCTTTTCCCAATTTGCGGAACGTGGAATAAGGCATGAGATTGACTGCAGCTCCTCCATCAACCAGCATCTTGGTCATCGGCTTCCCATCAACGTATCCCTTGATGTACAGAGGCTTCAGGTGCTGATACCCGTTCGCGTTCGGCTTCTCAAAGATAGCCTTTTCTGAATCAAGAACCAAACATGCGGCTGCTTCCTCCAGTTCATAATCAACCTCATCATTGTCCTGTTCATCAGGAGCAGCAAAATCAAAAGGCAACATCAAAACCATGTTTATTGCGGCCGATGTGCTTGCTTCATCATCATTGGCCATCTTGATGCGCCATGTCTTCTTTTCTTTTGCCAATTCCTGCTCCTGAATCTGCTCATGATAGCGCAACCTCTGAACACGTCTCTTTTTGGACCTAGAAATCCCTGACGGGCACCACTGTCCAGGCTTCATTTGAGGTTCTTTAATCCGATTCCGAACTGGAGCCTTTTCTTCAATTTTTTCAGGGCCAAGAGCATCAACCTGGCCTTCGATATTTTTACGGCCATGAGCATCAACTCGGCCTTCATCTCCTCGATGATGATCATCAATCCTGACGCCGATCCGTTCATAAACTGATCGTCGACCTCTTTTGGAAGCTCTGTATTCTTCATACTGGAAACTGCATTCAGGACAATCTGCTTTTGATGGCAGTCTAAGCTTCTCGTTCCAGCAGAATACGAAGAAAGGACACCCCCAGTGATCATCATCCTGATCATATCGGTCGTAACCTTGACGCCTGTCTATATGCCAATCGGACCTATAACCGTAGTGACGACGATCATTGATTCTATCATCAAACCAACGCCTGTCATCGGTCCTGTCATCATATCGGCGTCGGCCATCGAACCTGTCATCACGTCGGCGCTGATCATCAAACTCTTCATCAAGCCGCCTTGCTTGATAATCGCGCCTCCGATGTCGTCGTTCCTCGCGCTCTTCCCATGCTCGGGCTGCTGCCTGCTGTCTTTTGTACTTATTAATCAACATCTGGGAAGTTACACGCGGCCGATATCCACCAGGAGCATTAGATTCTCGCCCAAACGCCTGATGATTCCTCCGCAGCTCTTCAACGGTAACTTGAACTGCAGGATCAACGGCACCAGAACTCTTGGCGTGGTCCGATGTAAGCACCTTAAACTTTCCCTTCTCATCAGCATTAACCATATTAATGGAAAAGGAGAAATCAGCAAGGTTATTCGGAAAAGGATGACCGTCGATCTTCATGGCCTTCTTGTTGTCTTCAAACTTGATCTTGCCTGATTCAATAGCCAATTGGATCTCCCTCCTGAACACCTTGCATTCATTGGTCTCGTGAGAAGTTGAATTGTGCCATTTGCAATATTTGCGTTTTTTCAATTCATCGGCCGATGGAATAGAATGATTTGGAGAAAGCTGAATAAGCTTCTCACTGAGCAGCAAATCAAAAATCTTATCGGCCTTTGTTATATCAAATCCAAACTTCTCAGGGTTCTGCTTGATCCATGGGAGCGATACTGGCTTCTTAGATTTGGTCCATTCAGCTATGTTGACATCAGCTTCCTCTTCAGCATCAGAGAGATAAGATACTTGTTTAGAAAACTTTATACGCTTCATCTCTTGATACCGGACCTCATGAGCTGACACCTTCTGAACCAGTTGTCCCAACGTCTCAAACTCCTGAGCAGAAAACTTTTCTTTGATCGGCGTGAGCAAACCCTGGAATGCAAGCTCGGCCAATTGCATATCAGATAGCTTCAAACTATAGCACCGATTCCTGGTGTCACGGAACCGTTGAATATACTCCTTGACGGTCTCATCGTTTCTTTGCCTGACAGCAATCAAATCGGAAATCTTCATTTCGTTGAGGCCGGAAAAGAAGTATTTATGAAACTGCTTCTCCATATCGGACCATCCTGTGACTGATCCTACTGGCAACGACGTAAACCAGGTAAACGCCGGCCCTGACAGTGACAGAGGGAAAAATCTAAGCCTGAGTCCCTCCTCTGAAGCAGCCTCACCACACTGAGCCAAGAATCGACTGACATGCTCAATTGTGGTCATATCATCTTGCCCGGAGAATTTGGAGAAATCCGGCACTCTGTAACGCGGAGGAAGTGGCACTGCATCAAAGTAAGACGGGTACGGGTGCCGATACAACCTCGCTTCATCCTTAGGCTTCAAGCCGAATTGATTCTGGATCACCTCGGCTATTTTCTGTGACCAATCGGACTGTTGACTTCCAGTTGGCATCCCATCAGCTATGTCCATCACATAATTATTGTAATCACCGACCATACGCTGATGTGAAGGAACCTCTGCACGTAGCCTTGCAGCTGCAGGTTGTTTTTCTTGTTCGCTCAGAGTCCTAGCATATTTTTCACCATGTGGGCCGACAATAGATCCATCGGCCATCAACAGAAAACCGTTGGCCAGTTCAATAGGAGGTGGTGGAGCAATTGGAACCTGCGGAGCAACGGTCATTGCATTATCTTCAGTTCCTTTGCCTTTCCCTGATCCTGATGCCCCTGCAGAATCTGCTATAAACACTGGACCTTTCAAGCAAATAGCATCATCCACCGCCTTCTTGATGAGGTTATCCAAAGAGTTCACCAAAGTGCCTGACTGATTGATCAATGCATGATGAACAGCCTGGTGAATCATCTCTGTCATGTTGACCTGGTACTCCCGAGCTTCAGTTGTCTTCTTGATCAACTCTGGATCTGGGAGAGGACCTTTGAGTATAGGGCCTGACCGATTACGCCCAAACTGGCCAAGACAAAGCTTCTCAAATGCATCAATTTGAGCCTGAACTGCATCCAATTGAGCTTTAGACAGATCGGCCTTCGTAATTGGAATGGCCGCCTCAGGTGTCTTGTTTTTGTCATTCTTGGCCTTTTCAGCAGCTTCTTTTTCAGCAGCAAGTCTTGCTGCAGTTTCTTGTTCAGCATCAGACGACGACATCTTGGAATTTGTTTCTCGTGTCCCACTGGACGTGCCAAAAATGTGTTGACGCGAAAAATCGGCGATCGTATCTTCCGCGTGCAGCACACGAAGACCAGGGAGATCTGCTTCACTCCAGTGCCAGCCCACACTCCAGTTCAGGTTCGCAGCGTGCCAGTCAATTTGACCTGAAATTGACAAGGGGATAAAACAGTTAAATTGCTCTTTGATTGTGCCGGCTCTATTTCAGACGATGGAGTAACGTCGAATTTTAGCCAAGACCCAATCAGACACGTGTCGGCCGATACCAATCGGACCTCAAAATCGGACTTCATTGATGACGTCAATCGGACTGAGTAATCGGACCTCAATCAGACACCAAATCGGACCTCAGAATCGGACCAATCAGGATCGGACCTTGATTGATATAACAGATCAGCCTTTGAATAATAAAATAAAGCATAAAATAAGGCCAATATGTAAAGTAATGGATCAGCTGTGTCTTGAAACAAGATATTAAATAATCAAAGTGTAAGCCGATACATTGTCCACCTTGCCTAGTTGCCAGTTTGACTCGTCTTGTCGGACCATCTAACCAGCCGATCGGACTATAGCCTTTTCAGAGAAATCTAGCTCCGACGTAGGGAATCTAGATTTCTCCAACTATGATCAGATCGGATAGCTAGATAGTCAGACTCAACTCATCAACCTATCAATTAAACAAGATGCTTGCACAGGTGTTGACCAGATTAAGCAAATAAGCATATAAAACATTAACAGGATCGTTCTGATTCTAAGATATGCTATCAAATAATCAAGCATGACCTAGCTCCGACGTAGGGAATCTAAACCACACTTAACATTTAAATAACAATAAGGCATAACCAAAGCTTCCTTTGACTAATCAAGATGAATCTAGCTCCGACGTAGGGAATCTAAACCAAACATGACAATCAAAGATTAATCTGAGCGTATTACAAAGATCCAGCTCCGACGTAGGGAATCTACACCAGTGCAATACTCAAAGAACAACTAGATTAAACCACAAAGCAGGATCGGACCTAGAACGATGCTGTAAGATAAATATTGCTTAAATCGGACCAAGACCAATGCTCAAAGCCGTTGAAGAAGTAGAATTGATTCACATGGCGTAGATCTAAACCAATCTAGCAACTCCAAACAAACCGCAAAAACTGCCTTTAGTAACCAAGATTATTCTAGCTCCGACGTAGGGAATCTAGCCTAATCTTGATACCTAGCTCCGACGTAGGGAATCTAGGCTAAAAGTACAGTCCGATAAACGATAATCTGTTGGATAATCAATATTGATCTAGCTCCGACGTAGGGAATCTATATCAATCTTGCTTATCCAGAGATAAATCGGTTGAACAGTATAAACGAGAAAGGGCGATGCGCCTCAATTCAAAGCCTATACTAGTTCGATAAATTGACTAACTTACTGGTAAGCCGGAGATCAGAACTGATGCAGCCCGTCCACCAATGAGCTTCGTCGATAACTACTACTAGGGTTTTTTGGCGTGAAGCCGGGTTGTATTGATTGTGAGAATTATTTTTACAATGGACGAGGGCTCATATTTATACCCTGGTCATGGAGAGTCCTGATCGGACCAGACTAACTTGCGAACTAAGTAAACTAAGCTTAACATAAAACGGGACTCCCAAACGCCTTCTGAAAAGGAAATAGTCCCCGCATCTGATACACTTCCTTCTTAGCCGACACGCCCTTCTTCCATCATCAGATCGAACTTCTTGTTTCGTCGGATTCCTCTTCAGCATCGGATTCCTTCTCTGTCATCTTCTGTTTGACCATTCAACGGACCCACTGCGCAGTCTCAACCTCACCACGTCACCATCTGATTCAGCATGTCAGGTGCGAAAATCCGGTGTCAACACCTACCATTATTTGGCTTGCTCGTCATTATGACAGCAAGTCCAGGTCTTTTAAGCTCGGTGGTAGTAGCTTTAAGATTGATATAGTTACAGTCCACCAAATCCTTGGAATCCCATATGGTGGTAGGAAGGTTCCTAAGACTCCTTCACCTCATGCAAAGGCCATTGTTCTTAGAGATACAAATTCAAAGAAAGCTGCTAAGATTGAGGATCTCACAAAATTGATAATTGAAGATTTGGTTGGAGATAAGTTTCTTAGAATATTCCTTCTTATCACCCTTGGCATTTTCCTTTGCCCTTCTAGCAATGCTAGTGTTAGTTCCCATTATTATGAGGGAATTGCTGTTGTAAGAGACATCAAAGAATATAATTAGAGTGGTGCTGTTTGTGAGTTCCTTCACAACGGATTGGTTAGCTTCAAAAAGAACTCTCAGAAAGGAAACAGCAGTGGTGTTGCAACACTTGCTGGTTGCCTATATGTGCTAGTGGTGAGTGCTCTTTGTAATTTTTTTCGTTGCATGTACCTTCCTATTTCGCTTGTTCATTGCTATCAAATTTGTAGTTGCTAATATGCTGCATTCAATTTATATCTTTGTTCTTTTATGTGAAATCAGGGTGCTTATTATGATTATTTGGCTATGCCTCAAGATATTGATCCGGATACAATTCCGCGTATCCGTGTTTGGAATGATGAAGCCTTTGCTGCAGCTAAAGAACTTGAGTCGAATCTAGATGAAGTGCAGGTTGATATTCATATTATTGTTTTCTATTTAATTAATATTAATGCTGCCTGTTTTTGTAATGAGAATTATTGTTTTTTTCCAATGTGTAGTTCAAACCTGTCGAGGAAACTTTGTTTCTCAAAGAGAAAATAGATCCTGCAAATTATCGTGGCTACAGCCTTTCGGAGAGATTTGAAGATGAAGCTCCAGTAAGTTATTATGTTGATACTACAACTCCTATTTTTTTTATCTAAAGCATTTTTAATGTTGTCATCCTTGTTTCAGCAATCAAATGCTGGTTTCGGAACTCCAACTGCATGCAGAACTCGTTCACCTGGAGCATATGCAACACAACCTGATCATATCGATGTTCAGTCTGCTCAAAGATTCATGCCCGCTTCAAGTCAGTCCTCTGTTCGAGTATTGTGTGGTCAAGTTTTACATTCTGAGGTAGATGCATTCATAAAATCTAACATAGGATCTGGTGTGCAAGAACATGTAAGTATACTATTTTTTGTTCCATATATATTTTTGTCAATTATTGAATGATTTCAGTCTGAATTATTATTTAATTTTTTGTAGGTACTGCAGGAAATCAACAATATGTGCCTGTCTTTCTTCAAGGATTCTGTTCAGGAATTTGTAAGATCCATTGAGCCTGTATTGGTTATGCAGTCCTGTGAGATGGTAAAATCATATTTGCGTGGAAAGCAGCAAGCAAGTACTGACCCCGTGCAAGGAGGTCACAGAAGTGCTCCAAGCCCACCACCTCGTCAAGACTGTAATTCACCTCCTAGTCCTGCTCCCAATGCTGATGGCAGTGAGGGACATAATACTACTACAAGCACAACAAATCAACAGTTGGCGGGTGATGGACCATCAGCAGGACACGGTACATTTCCTGCAAGCCCACCATCTCCTGAAGATCCTAATTCACCCCCTGGTGGCCAACGCAATGTTGATGAATGTGAGGTACAGAATGGAAGAACAGGACCGATCGATGAAGAGGTGGCAGCTGCTGGAGTGTCAGTAACAGACGGTAGAATTGGTCGAAGTCCACCATCTAGTGCAAATCTTGATTCAACTCCTAGTGGCCAATGCAGTGCTCTTGACTGTGAGGTTCAGAATGCAAACACAGGAGAAACCGATCAAGAGGTGTCAGGTGCTGGAGCATCAATAGGACACGGCATTCAAGTTGATAATGAAGATGGACCCAGAGGACCTCAAGGTGATGATCTTTTGGGAGGCACACCACCTATAGATGTAAATGATGGTCAAAGCATGAACAGCGACAACATTTCAAGAAAAAGCACCTCAGAAACTTCATCTGAAAACATGGAAATAATTTGCACCGGTTGTGGTTTACAGATTGAGGATGCCTGCACACACACATGTGTGTCTGCTGCAAATGAAGAACAGACAATGAAGGTTGTGTCATCCACATCTAAGCTTATCAATGAGATTATAAAAGATGTGGACAACATTACAATTGTGGTTAATGATGAGGGTTCTGCAGTTAAAACCATTCCTGGTGCAGATGGCAGTTCTTCTGGTGCAAAAGTTAATGTTGACAGCAAATCAGCTAGTGAAACTGCAAGTTTTATTGTTGCTGCAGCTTCCCCAACAGCAAATATCAAGTCAACCTGTCAAACCGATAGGAATGAAGATATTCCACCTTCACCAGCTGCTAAAAGAGCTATCAGTTTCACAGAAAAGGTTGCCGACGATTCTTTGTCATCGCCAGTGAATAAGTTGAAATCTTCTTCGTCTGTTCTGACAGGGAGTGATGCCGAGCATACTCATAGTGGTGGAGACAATACTTCTAGTGGAAGGTCAAACAACAATTCTGCAGGAAATGTTTCTGGTCCAAAGCAAACTGATGCTGCACTTGAAAAAGAAAATCAGAAAAAACTCTCTGCTCTTGGACACAAGAAGCATGCGCTGAGAGCACCAACAAAACTTAAACAAAGTGTGAAGCCCAAGCCTGTCAAGATTGCTTTATCTGTTATTGAATTAGAGATATATCATCTTGGAACTAAAAGGACTGATGCTTCTAACCATAAGTAAGTGTTTATCTTGCTATGTTATTTATGTTTTTTATTACTAATTTTTTCTTATTTTTTTTGAAAATGTTTGCAGTAGATATGAGGAATGAAACGTATTGTGATTTATTTTGTTTATGGTTGCAGTACTGTTTGCTGTGATATTGGTTGCATGTCTATTAGATTGAAAGAGTTTGGAGACACTATGTGGCCGAAGAAATGGGTTGGTGATTTTGTTATGAATGTGTATGCTGAGGCTTTAGCCTTTGACCAGAAAGAACTTGTAAATCCTAATCCAAAGAAGATTTTTCTGACGTCATTTGAAGTTGTAAGTCATTTTTTCCCTTAACATTTGTACATATGTTTTTTGCCTGTTCAAACTTGTATTGCGATAAAAATATTTGGACATAAGTTGTCTGACAAAGTTATGTACATAAGTTTTTTTTTGAGACAAAGTTATGTACATAAGTTCAGTAGATAAGTATTTTCCAACCTTAAATTTTGTTGAAAAGTTTTGCACATAAGTTATTCTGTTAAATTTGATACATGACTTTGTAAAACAAGTATTAATGTCAAAAATAAGTTATATATAAAAGTTGGATGTACTACTTGTTATTAATAGATTTGTTATTACTTTCGTATATGAAGTATAAATATAGTGGCTGTCCTTTTATGATTTAATTTTTGTTATTAACAGCATCTGTTGATATACACATGGTTGATGACAGATATGTTTTTTTAATTTTTTTGTTTTGACACACTTAAACCAGGACAAAATGAAAATTGATGGAGTTGAGCTTTAGATTATCACGGATTGCTTGTCTACTCGCCGCATCGGTCTCCCTCTGAATGAAGTTGATATGGTGAGTTAACATTTATGTTATTAATTATTTTTATTTATTTTTTCATAAATTAAGTGTAATAATATGAATTAACTTTGCTGTAGTTTTATTATAATTTATGTAAAAAAACAGATAATGATTCCCATTCTGAGTGGAGGTCATTGGTGGTTGCTTGTGGCTAACATTCGAGACCATAGATTTGATGTGCTAAGCTCATTGGTGTTTTCAGACGAAGAGCGTGCATTAACATCAATTGTTGTAAGTTCAGAAATCAAGTTCAAATTCGTTTGACATTATGTTGTGACCATGAATAATTTTTAGTTTTATATCCTTGTCTTTTATGTTTGCTGTACAACATGCAGAGAGATAACTTTGTCAGGGCTTTCCGAGAAATGTATGGATCTGTAACAAACTTGCCATTTGATGACTTCCCAATTGTTGTTCAGGATGCTCCACAGTAGAGTACATTGTAAGATGTTAAGATTATAAAAATATTACGCTAACATCAGTTTTGTTATGCATTAAAAACATTACATGATATTACAATTCTGATTACATCAATTGTTTATGTTATTTACTTGGCTTTGCAGGGACGACTGTGGCATATTTGTAATGAAGTTCATGGCATCATGGGATGGAAGGAAAGTCTGCGACATTGACAATGTATGGTTTTTAAAAATGCAGCGCACTTATAGAATTTAGAACTGTAGGAAGTTATTGGTTTGGATATTTTTGTATTCTGCTAAAAAACTCCAAAATGTTTTGGTCTTCAGGATGACATCTACCAGCACAGAGTTCAGATAAGTAATTACTTGCTCACCCATAAGGCAAACAAGTATGTTCTACCAAGCATACAGTCCTTGCTGAGAAAAGAAGGTTAGTTTTATAACTAATATTCCTAATGCTTTTCCAATTGCTGCTGTTATCATTTACATAACTGAACGATAAGATCAATGTTTGTGAACAATAAATATGTTTAAGGCTAGTTGAATATAAAACATCTGTCTATATAATTGGCTCATTGACAGATGTAATTTGTGCTTCTTTTCCGGTTGAGAAGTTGTCCTGCTCCTTTCCTGTCTGTTTTCCTTTTGATTGTATAGTGAACATTACATCATGACCAGCACTCTTGTTAATCATTTGTCCATGTCCAGTGCTGTGCTGTTCTTCACCAAAGCCTATATGTTTATATATCATGCAAAACAAATTTGTGATGTGTCAGTTTATTTGTCGCTTTAAAAATTAAAATTAAATAACCATGTCATTCACAACTTCATGAAGAACTAAAAAAAAGCTGGCTATTCTGTCGTACCTGTGGAATTTGTTGTATCTTCCCAATTTCTGGGCATGCTTTTTTGTCATGGCCTGCTTGCCTGCACTGCGAACATCTCCTAATTGTTTGTTTCTTTGGCTGTTCATTCTTTTGTTTTTTTGCTCTCATTTGACAAGCTACCTTTTCCCCTGTTGTTAGTCTTCGCTTTGTGTCTTTTTTTTTTTTACAACCCTCTGAGGGTCATTGTATGCATTCGTCTCTTCTGTCGCCCCACTTACCACCTGTGTTTCCGTCAAGCTACTGCCTACATGTGCACCCAGATTGTTTGTGCTAGTGCTTGTATTTATAGATTCAGTTATTCTCTGTTGCAATTCGGCAAATCCTTTCTCAAACATTTCCACTGCCTCCTTGTTTGATGCTATGCTTGTACAGAGTTGTGATATGTTTGCCATCATTAGGCAGTACTGTACTCCATCATTAGCCTTTGTTCCACCCATAACTAGATCTTGTGTTGCTGCAAGAGACACATCATTGTCTGTAGCTTTAGTCCATCTGTATCTGATAAAGTTCTCAAGCATTTTTTCCAAATCCATCCTATCTGCAATCTTTAGGACGTGATAGCAATGGATTCCATCTCTTGCTAGTTTCCTACATGAGCAGATGAATGTGTTCTTGTCCTCACTAACTTCAACTAAATATGAAGATGTGTGAAACTCTGCATTGTCGTAATCTCTTTTTTTGTTCACCTCATAAACTCTATCTCTTTCTACCTCAGACACGCCATATGCTGTGCTGCTTCTGAATTCTAGCTGAATTTTTCTGAATATTGCGTTAGTGTATTTAGCTACTGCATCTTGTTCGAGACCACTGTAAGACCACTGGTTAGGGTCTTTGACCTCAGAAGTGTACCTGCACCTATCCAGAACTGACATATCTTTCTCTTGTATAGTTTCATATGCACTGAAGAAGTTAACAATTGTGTCCTTGTGGGCTACATAGCCTTTGAATATTGAATTGGTGCTTTCACTATGACCCGTTGTGCTAGAGAAAGGATAGAAACAATCCATAAAATATGCTGGCACCCGGTAACTTCTAATGTTGTACAAATAGTTCAGTCTGTTATTTGTGTGAGCATTGTACGTGTCGATTACTTCATTCCACCTTCTTTCAAACTCTCCTGGGGTGAAAGAGTCTTCAACAGCGTGCTTTAGTGCTTCATACATGCCTTTCCGTGCTTTGAAAAATGCATATAGTTTCTCTTTGAGGACTTTCAATATATGCCAATAACAGAATCTTCGGACAGACTCTGGAAATTTTGAGTCCAGTGCATTTCCGATTGCTTGATCCTGGTCTGTAATTATGCTTGATGGTTTTTTCCCATTGTTGGCAACTAGGAAGCTGTCAAATAACCACTCAAATGTTTCTGCCATTTGGTCTTTTAACAAAGCACAACCAAACAACACTGTCTTGGCATGGTTGTTTACTCCTACGATTGGTGCGAAGGGCATGTCATATACGTTTGTACTGAATGTAGTGTCAAAAGACACGTAATCACCATAGAGTTTGTAGTTTGCTCTTCCGATAGCATCTGTCCAGAACACGCTCTGCACTCTGTTATCTTCATCTGTTTGCATGCTGTAGTAAAAACCTGGTATTTTCTTCTGTCTATCTTTGAAAATTTCTATAAGCTCTGTCACATCCTTATTCCTGTGCTTCAAGTTCTCCTATGTTCTTATGTTGGGCACATCTTTTGCATCAAATCCTATTGCCCTCAAGTGGCCACGCAACAATCTGAAGATAGACATTACTGTTCTAGGCTGGACTCTGCTGTCTTGCAGTATCTCAATAAATCTTTTCTCACTTGGTGTCATATTCTTATGGCATTTCATAAATCTGACAAGCCAAAGTGATGGGGCTAGTTCATGGTTATGTTCCAAATGTACTGCAGTTACTTTCCACAGACTTGTTTCTAGCTTGACACGCATCAAGACCTTGCAGTCTGTTCTTATTATAACATTTGATCTCTTTTTCCTTCCTGGCTCATCATTTAGAATGCCTTTTCCTTGGCGGTTGCAGACAAATACTTGTTTATCCACCAGACCAGTCAATCTGGACTTGTATGTACTGTCTCTTCTTATTGCAAAACCATGTTTTCTAGCACATAACTTAAAGAAATGAAAAGCTTCCTCCCTTGTTCTGAACGTCATTCCAACCTCTGGCTTGTTGGCATTCTGAATCTCATGAAGTGTTGGATATTTTCCCTCCTCAAACATATTATCCATCTCAATTTCTTCATGTGTTGGCTCCTCTGGAGTTAGCATATCATCAGTTATTTGTATGTCATCATTAGTTGCTTCTTGCATTGTCAGTCCGTCACCTATCTCAACAGCACCCTCAGAAAGTTCCTGTGACAGTTTAAAATTTTTGAATTAAAAAATTAGTTGTGTTGTGTATTATTTTCGTATATGCTCTATTGTATCAACAACGAATCTGCCATTATTGGTTTTTCCTTACATACGTACTAGTGGTTCATGTGAATCATCATCATCTCTCTGATTGTTGCATTCTGATGGTCTCTGATGTGTGCAGCTTGCTTCATCAACACAGCTCTCTTCAGCTATTTCTGCTGGTTGCTGAAGAATCCAAACATTTTGTTTTATGTTTGTGAATAAAATTTAATATCAAAATTTTCCCCTTCTGAGGTTAAACAGAAGCCAATAGAAATATATTCTCACCTCATTAAGGTCAAAACCAGTAACTGTCATGTCAAGGCCTCTTTGGATTGCATTTTGCACTTCTTTTAAAACCTTTTCAGTTGGTCCCCCTTCTGCTCTCAGCATTTCTTCTACTTTGCCCAATGCTTCATTGCGCTCAGCTTCTCTTCTTGCAAATATTCTTTTGGTAAATGACTGCAAGAACATCATATATTTTTCATCAACTTGTTTTGTTGTGAAGTGATATTTGTGTTTCATGTGACATTTGTGATTTTTCCTTTAACTTGCTATATTAAAAAAAATTAGAAATCATACCTCTGTAAATCTTTGTGCTACAGTTTCAGGAGCAACATATCGCTTTGCACAGGTAGTTTGACTTTGATCATTTCCACTGGTGTAGTCCCCGATGATCTCATTCAAATGGCTTCTGTATTGAATTCCCACCATATTTTCTGGCAGCTGCTCATGATGTAGGATAGGTTGTTCAAGTTATTTCAATGTTTATTTATAATTTCTTGTTACTGTTTGCAAAAAAAATATCAAAGAAGGGAAAAGAGCCATCGAAAAAGCAATTGAAGGAAAGCCGTCTACAATAAGTTGTGTAGTTCCCTCTGGCGCTGCAGTGGTCTTGTTTTGCAGTAAATTATCTAAAAAAACAAGGCTGTACTACATTCTAGAAACAATTACCTCGTGCATGCTTTGCTTGGCACATGTGTTAGATTGGAATCGAAAGTGGAACATGTAGCCAGACAAATAAGCAGTGTGTAGTATGGGTATAAAGAAGAACCTGTTTGGATTATGTTGTGTTGATGAGGCTGCTTGTCGAACTGGATCACCCATCCATTCTTGCAGATCTTTCCTGGTTTTTCCCCCTTTTTTTCCACGATTTTTAATGGAGCTCACAGATCTGCCCTAGCCGCCAACAATGGTGGATGGCGGCGGCTGCGGACTGGAGAAGAAGATGGGGTGGTTGGGCGGATGGATGGTTCGGTGGTTGGTGCGCGCAGCGACACGGGAGCAGGTGCACATGCTGTCCTGTCCTGGGTCCACACATACCGACCCATCTCCGCACATGCATTCTTTCTGATTGGTTCACGATTTTTTTTATTCCGATCGTGGATCACATTGATTACCTATTCTCTTTTGTACAACTTTAATATAAATTTTATATAAAACTTTTATATACACTTTGCACGTGAAGTTTTATATAAAACATCAAACAACAACCTTCGTGCTAAACTTTAACGCAAAACTTTGTACGAAAACTTTTATGATAAACCTTTGCGCAAAACACTGCCCATGAATTTTTATGCAAATCTTTATATAAACCTTTGTGCAAACTATGTTAAGTGTTTTTATGTTTTGGTGTCCAATGAACTGGTTTTTGTCCAGGGTAATTGGGCGACTCTGTCCTATCGGATTGATAAGTATGTTTTTGGATTTTGGGTTGGCCTTGTACACCGTACGATAAAGGGCTAAATTGTTTTGTTTTCAGTCCCCCTGTCATAGAAACTTGACCTGGTTAGGGTTTAGGGTTGTTGGGGGCGACTCTGTCCTATTGGGTTCAGAAAGATGTTTGGTGCTTGGGACCGCCATGTAACCCCTGCCATACAAGTATAAATTTCTTCTGTTTTGTTACCCTGCCATAGAAACTTGACCTGGTTAGGGTTTAGGGTTGTTGGGGCCGACTCTGTCCTATCGGGTTCAGAAAGATGTTTGGTGCTTGGGACGGCCATGTAACCCCTGCCATACAAGTATAAATTTCTTCAGCTTTGGTCCCCCTGCCATAGAAGGTTGAACTGGTTAGGGTTTAGGGTTGTTGGGGGCGACTCTGTCCTATCGGGTTCAGAAAGATGTTTGGTGCTTGGGACCGCCATGTAACCCCTGCCATACAAGTATAAATTTCTTCTGTTTTGTTACCCTGCCATAGAAACTTGACCTAGTTAGGGTTTAGGGTTGTTGGAGGCGACTCTGTCCTATCGGGTTCAGAAAGATGTTTGGTGCTTGGGACGGCCATGTAACCCCTGCCATACAAGTATAAATTTCTTCTGTTTTGTTACCCTGCCATAGAAACTTGACCTGGTTAGGGTTTAGGGTTGTTGGGGGCGACTCTGTCCTATCGGGTTTAGAAAGATGTTTGTTGCTTGGGACGGCCATGTAACCCCTGCCATACAAGTATAAATTTCTTCAGCTTTGATCCCCCTGCCATAGAAGGTTGAACTGGTTAGGGTTTAGGGTTGTTGGGGGCGACTCTGTCCTATCGGGTTCAGAAAGATGTTTGGTGCTTGGGACGGCCATGTAACCCCTGCCATACAAGTATAAATTTCTTCAGCTTTGGTCCCCCTGCCATAGAAGGTTGACGTGGTTAGGGTTTAGGGTTGTTGGGGCCGACTCTATCCTATCGGGTTCAGAAAGATGTTTGGTGCTAGGGACGGCCATGTAACCCCTGCCATACAAGTATAAATTTCTTCAGCTTTGGTCCCCCTGCCATAGAAGGTTGAACTGGTTAGGGTTTAGGGTTGTTGGGGGCGAATCTGTCCTATCGGGTTAGAAAGATGTTTGGTGCTTGGGACCGCCATGTAACCCCTGCCATACAAGTATAAATTTCTTCTATTTTGTTACCCTGCCATAGAAACTTCAACTGGTTAGGGATTAGGGTTGTTGCGGGGCGACTCCTTCCTATTGGGTGCAGAAGGATTTTTTGGGTTTTGTTCGGCTATTTATCGCCTGCCATATAAGGTTTATTTGCTTTGGTTTCAGTCCCTTGCCATAAAAGGCATAACTAGATAGTGTTTTGGGTTGTTGGGGGCGACTCCATCCTTTCGAGTTCAGAAGGATGTTTGGTGTTTGTGACGACCATGTATCCCTTGCCATATAAGCATAAATCCTTCAGCTTTGGTCCCCCTGCCGTACAAACTGGTTAGTGTTAAGGGTTGTTGGCTGCAACTCCTTCCTATTGGGTATAACTATTTTTTGCAGTTTGGTCCGTCCATGTATCCTGTTCTACTGAAGGTAAAGCTGCTAGTTCAAACATTTGCTGTATGAGTTACCAATTGAAAAGATATGTCTCAAAGTTGTATGATAAGTTATGCACGTAAACTTCCATTTACCGCTTTAAAGTTGTACATAAAAGTTTTTTGTAAAAGATTTTCTGAAAACATTTGTTTACCTAGTAGAAGTTTTGTTCAAAAAACTGAACTTTTGCATTGAAAGTTATGTGAAATTCGAAAAACTTGTGTAAGTAATATTTGTATTGTATTGTAGTTTTGAAAGTTAGTTCAGTTTATATTTTTACAAAATTTTGTATTACTTTTATTTTTTACGTGCCCAGCGATGGGGGAGCAGGTGAGATTGGGGAGGTGTATCCATGTCCGGAC
>CM014275.1:14243755-14263170 GCA_004135705.1 Alloteropsis semialata
ATTCCCACTTCCTAAATTATGTGATGAAAGTACAAAGAATCTTGTTTCCACCGAAACCAAATGCAACGGGAATCACCCAACTATAAATGAGCTGATGACCTTGATCATAGAAGATCTTGTGGGGGATGAGTTCAAAAGGATTTTCAGCCTTTTCACTATTACGTGCTTTCTCTGCCCCACGAGCAATGAATCTTGCAGTCCTGAGTTTTATCCTGCTATTGTCAACCCACAGAACATCATCTCTTATGACTGGTCTAGTATTGTCCTTGACAAATTGGTAGAAGGCATTTCAAAGTTCCAGAGTGCAAGAAGCAAATGCTCAACAGCTGCACTTGGCGGATGCTTGTTTTCTCTCATGGTGGGTATTAGCTATTTTGTTCTTTTATACATATGGGTATATATATTTTCTTGTGTGCCTTGAATTTTTGTCATATGTTTGGTTCTATATTATATCTAATGGCTCTATGTTTTATATTTTTTTCAGATTTGTTACTTAGAACTGTTGGATATATCTGAACTTTCCCTACCAACATCTTTACCAAGGATTAGTGTCTGGACAACAGAAAATGTAATGGCATTCGTTGATATGGACAAAATTGACGATGATGCAACATTGTTTGGCCGATCACCCGTGAGAATCTATTTTCTTGTTATTTATTCTTAGTATATCTTGTTACAAATGGTTTGTTTCATACCATTCTCATGTTGTTTTCATTTTTTTAACCAGATGAGGCCTATGAACAATTCCCCTTTTAGGATGGTAAACCTGACGGAAGGTATATATATTGACACGAGAGCTGATATAAAGGAAAGGCTTGAATCAGCTTTGCCTAGTGAACACTTTGTTAATGTAAGTGCAGAATTCATTTGATGTCTTTTTTATATTCTTTTGTCAGTTTGAAAACATATTGTACTGCAATCATGTGACGATTGTTTTTTTGTTTACTAACATGAATTCAAATTTTATGTTTTATGTACCACAGACTAGGTCTATTCTTGAGGAATCATACAGACAAAGTCGGTTGGACTATATCTCAGCTACAAAGCCAATCTTAATATCTCAGATCATGACAACTGCAAATATGATACATGCTTCTGAAGAAAGTAAGTTGCACAGTTTGATCAATGATTTCATATCAAGTTGCAAGTTGAAATCTGTTGCTCGAAACATTGAATCAAGAACAACCTGTGACATGAAAGATGCCAGAGCTGTATCGTCCGAGTTATCACTAGATATTCCTATTGCACCTGAACAAACATTACCACCTTCTTCAACATCAAAAGAATCCATCAGTGCAACCATATCTCCGAATCAGTTAGAGGTAGAGCCATCTGCACCACCGTTTTTTCAACTCCAGGTGCCTGAAATTATGGACAACGAGCCTGATGTGAAGGAAATTTTTGAGGGTTTTCTTGTTAAGCTTGATCCATTCAGCATGCACAGTGAGTTTGAGAAGCCAGATGAATCCTTGCTCAAAGATATATATGACGTATCCCCAATATATTACGATGTTGTATCTGCAGCTGAGGGAGAATCATATGATTTGAATTCACTGACATACTCTCTTGCTGGCTTAACGACATCTGCACTAGAATTGAAGCCTTCTTTAGAACAAGTTAATGTTAAGGTTCTTGATTTTTTGGCACAAGATACAACAAAGTGCATTGAAAAGGACATTCAATTAGTCCAAACTGCAGAATCGGTTTTGTCAATCAAAAAGAGGCCTCTGCAACCTGTGTGTCCTTATGATCCTTTGGTAAGTGCCGTACAAATAATCGGCAGTTTAAAGCAAAGCACATCAGTATCTTGTGCAACTAACAGTAAGCAGTCCGTACATGAGTTGAAGAAGGAAAGGATTGCTGTGAGAAAGAAGAAGCTGAAGATTGACGGAAACACGAGACCTCTTCCACATGATTCAGCAGTCCAACAGAACTGTTTTGTGTCAATTGATCACCAGAATGACACTCAACTACATACACAGGAAATTCATTCTGATAACCTTGAAGATGTATTGTTATCAGTGCCTGCAATACCTGCACAAGTGAACATTGACCCAATGTTTGATGAAGTGCAGAACTCAACATTGCCTGCAACGGCCTCGAGTAGTCCACAAGTCAACAGTTCATTAATGAATGAAGCACACAATAGCTCTGAAGAAACCAGCAACATCGGCAGCAGGACGCAGAACCTAGGTGAGGATGATGTATGGGATGAAGACCTGATAAGTCAGCTGGATGAATCGGTAGCCGCAGCTTTGAGCTCTCAGCAAACAGTAGAAGCTAATAAGATCCCATTGAGGCCTACTGTTTACTACCATGTTTTCATATCCAAGCCTGTTGAAAGAGCAGTTCACCAATACATTGTGAACACCATTCCTGGTCCGCACCCAGCAAGAAGGCATGCAATATTTATTAGAGTATGATCTATAATAATTTTTTTGTTGTTTTGTATCCATACCTCAGTAATGTAATTACATGTTTTTTGCTTTCTCAGTCCCAGAATAATCAGAATTGCCAAGAAAAAATGGGTTGATCATCGCACTTTTGGGTTGTCAATGCAAGTTTATGGATCTATATCACAACATGTAATCAATATTATGGGAGTTGCTGTGATGGAAGAACAGTTCACAGAGCACTTCCACAACTTGCTGCCTAAAGAAGAATGGGCAAAGCTAGTAGTACATTCAGATATTGCTGTAAGTAAAGTTTCTCAAACTGTGCTCATACCTTCAATTTTTTACATATAAATTTGTATACAATATTTTATTAGGTAACAGCACAATGTTTTGCTGTCTTTTTACTTAACAAACTTTCACGTAATTTTTTTCCACATTTAGTTTGCTGTAAGCTTTTCATATAACTTTAGACATACAAGTGTTATAAGGCTGTTGTAACCTTTCTTTATAAAGTTTTTGAAATAAAATTCTTAGCTGTTACTTTTTGCTTCATCATTATGATGTATCATTGAGTATAGTTTTTTGTATGGTTTGTATATTATATATGTGCACTCATTTTTGCTATGGTTCCTACAAACTTTGTTAGAGTGACCTGCAGTACCGTGATATGGATCCTTCTGTTATCTCGAGAAGTTTTACTGAGGCACAACTTGGATTTAGATTGGATTTTGCAGATTTGGTATGCCTTTATGTTTTTCCTCTAAATTTCTTATCAAATTCACTTTATTCATGTGGTTCCAATCTCACGTCTTGTATATTTCTAGGTCTTTCTTCCTCTCTGCATTCAGAACTATGGTATCTGGTCGTAGCTAACTTCAGGCACAGACGCTTTGAAGTAATTTGCCCTTTCAAAGATACTGAAATTGCAAGGAACGATGCTTTGAATGTTGTTGCCAACTTCAAGAATCTATTTAAAGCTGTCCACAGCCGATCTACAAGAGTCCAAATTTACAACATGCCAATTGTTGTTGCAAGTGTTTGCAATTACGATAGCCAGTTGAGTTCTGTTTCTTGTTTTTGTTCTTTTGTTTTTTTTCCTAATATACTTTTCTGTTCATATGACTGGTTTCAAACATTTTCGACATGTTTGAATAGGAATGATAGCGGTGTATTTGTCCTTCAACTTTTGCTTGGATATGATGGCAACACACATTTCTATTTTAGACAAGTATGTCTATCTTCATATGTCTTCCTTTTTTTTGCATTAACATTAATTCATGGACAAAACTTATCATATTTTCCTGATTTATACAGCCTCATGCTAAGCCACTACGCGAATCGATAACATATTACTTGTGCACTCATGAGGAGAATGAGATTGTGCCACCCAATGTTAAAGAGATCTTAAAACACCATGTGAGTACTTTTGTGTATTGTTGGGCGATTGTAATTTTAACATTGTGTGTTGGTACTTGCATCTCTGTAATCAATGCGCTTTCCAAAAATTTAACAATGTTCCTCTTTATGTATTGTACAGGGTATAACACTTGACAGCTTTGCACCAAGGACGGATAGGAATAGCAGGTCTAGTTGAAGAGAGAGCAAAATGCAACTCTGCTTGTGTGTTTTAATGAAAAGTTTTGTGTAAAAGTTTTATCATAAGTTATGTGCTGAAAGTTTTATGTAAAAGTTGTCTATGGAAGTTTGATATTAAACATATGGATGAAAATAGTTTGTTAGATACCTAAAGGAAAAATATTTATGAAACTTAGCTGCACTTAAATAAACTTTTGTGTTACAAAGTTGTTGGAAAATATGTGTGTTCAATTGTTTTTCAAAAAAATCGAAAACTTTTTTACGAAGTTTTGCACCAATTTTTTTTATTTGTAAAATGTATTATTTTTGTTTGAAAATCACTTTTCTTCCCCCCCCCCAATTTCTACTCCCAGTTTTCCCCCATCCCGAATGATTTCGCTTCTTGAAAAGAGAGCACGGCAAAAGCGCGCAGAAAGAAAATGGCTGGAAAAAAACACGAAAAAAAAGCTGCGCGGAAAGGGAATGGCGGAGCGCGCGGGAGAAAAAAAAGAAAAACCGCGTCGCGCGGAAAGGGAATGGCGCGCGCGCGAGAAAAAGAAAACGGCGTCATTTAGCTGTCCGGAAATCGACCAGACGTTCCATTCCCACCGGGCGACCGTAAATTAGATGGCTCGTTAAATGACTCGCATGCATGCTACAATAATACGCATTGGTGACAGCAACTTAAACATCACCGAATTTAATTCTACAGTGACTTCTCTACCCTATTCTATACGGAACACTGAAATACATTTCCATCTCTACTACTAGCTTAATATTTATGTTCAAATTTAGAAATTTTTGGAGTTACCAAAAGCGCGACAACTTGCAAGTCTTGCGCCGAGCGAATCATCCACTAAAGCAGATGCTTCATCCATCAAATATTTTTGACACGCTGTCCTGGGGAAAAAACACTTTGCCACATCTTAGACCCTATTCGTTAAAGATCCTAGAACTGATTTTGTACTGAATCTAGCAGGAAATCTGACACAGTTTTTTTTTTAAAAAAATGATTCTATGCTGATTCTATGAAGTGATTTTTTGAATGAACTATGATCATCCGCAGTGTGATAGAAAAATGATGCTTCACTTTCCTCTCTCTTGTTTGAAGCATCGTTTTCCCCGTCGCAGCATACAATGCTCAATTGCAAAATGCAAGCATTGGGAAAAGCACAGGCGCCGGTGCTTGCTTTGTTCATACAATAGAAAATTATTACATTCACATTCAGTTGGTTAACCAAAGATGAAGCAATGTCTACTACTAGTGTATTTTATTTAAAAACTGGTTCAACTTTGTTGCATGCACCGGTGCTTGAATCTGAATGTTTGCCAAAAATAAAAAAAACTGTCTATATATACGTATAAATATAGCAAACGATCATGATACGGTAAAGGTTTTTGCGAGAAACAGTCAGTGTAGCATGATGAACTCAGGCATATGTGGCAAGTGCCAAGTGGCATACAGTAAAACACGTAGTCCAAGCATGGTGCACACGAATATTTTGTTTCTTGACAAACTGCTTGCTTTTGCCGGTCCTGGAGGGAGATAGCAACTTCAATAGGCAAAACCGTGTCCTACAGAACTAGGAATAGACGGGCCGGGTCAAATGGTCTAGAGAAAAAAAAAGGCACACGGGCCCTACATATTTTGTCCTAGCGGATATTAGCAAATTCTTCAATCATGGAGTTCGCTCGTCTGAGTCGCTGCCGCTACGGCCGAAGATGATGGCTACAGCCACGTCGCCGGCCCCTGTCCCCACGGTAATGGAATTAGCTCTTCGCCCTCGTTTTAGCGATCCTACTCGTTTAGGCCCTATTTGGAACGCAGAAATTTCACAGGAATCGTGCAGAAATTTTACAGGAAACAGTTAATTTCACAGGAAAAACGTAGGAAAATGAAAAAAAAATTCTCGCATTTCAAACAGGACCTTATCTTGTCTGGATAGTTGCTGCTTGCTGTCCCTCTTCTTGCTCTAGGGTTTACAAATTTGGTAGGCTCCAATGCTTTATCGACTAAATTGAAAAAAAAAATGAGTTTCTAATCCTGGCACAATTATTCAAACAAACAAGGACATGGAATTGGGAACAGTCGAACAGAGAATAGTTGATTGCCTTGACAATCTGATAAAAAAACTCAAAACAGATGTGGGCTCGAGAAATTAACGATGGTGGTTTGGGGAATTTAGGCCCAGATGACGATCAACGCTCTCCGCCAACAGTTCCTGAACGAGAGCGTTCGCCTTGAGATAGATTATTGCGGCCGAACTGGTCGGGCGGATTGGAGCACGGTGTTGCTCTTGGCACTCGTGTCGGGCTCCTGAGCACTTTGCTGGCCACCAGGACCGACAAGGCCATCCCTAACCCAGTGACTAGGATGGCTTCTATTGCATTAACTACTATACCATGTAAGCAAAAAGATGATGTGGCAATAGAAGAGAAAAGAGAAGGAATCCAGGCCTTACGCAAGAAACCAGCTCTACACGAGAACCAAGAAAGAAAGAAGAGGAGATTGGGAGAGGAGGGGAGAGAGAAAAGATGATTGGAGGAGTAATTTATTTTGAAGAAACCATGCATTGGGAACCTGGTTTCCATGTCTAATGTCTATATGACATGGCAACTATGAAACTACGTGGTAGTCTCCGGGTTGGGGATGCCCTAAAACGTCGAAGCTGTACAGAGACAAAGGGCAGCTTGCCAGCATAGAGAACAACTCTGAATTTCAGGAAGCATACATGTCTGAAAAAGATTGTGCTACAGTTTGCCAAGAACCAGAGCCTCGTTATGAATTTGCGGCATCTGCCAAACCAACAGAACACAGCATGCAACCAACAGAACACTGAACAGCCCCGCGTCGTCCCTGGGGTGGCATGGGCGGCGCTGGAGCCGCGCCCTAGCCTTGCCTAGGGACGGATTCGGATCGGATACGCATGGAATCGAATCCGGATATCACTTTTTACAATATTTTAATTTGAATACGAATCGAATACGAATCTTGTCGGATACGAATATGAATGTGAATGTTGTCCATTTTTATCGGATACGAATACAAAACGAATACATCGAATACGGATTCGCATTCGGATAGATGGCTTCATCACGTGTTAATTCTTCATGGATACGAATAATATCGGATATTCCACATTTTATTCGAATACGAATATGGATTCGGATAGAGAAAAGTAATAAAAAATGAATTCGAATAGTTCCATTTAATATCCACATTAAAATCGAATACGAATACGGATATCCATATTGACGTTTTAGTCGAATACAAATACGGATAATTCGGATGTCTGAACATCCGAATCCATCCCTAGCCTTGCCACCTAGCCCCTCGGAAACTCTGTCTCACCGCTGCCGGGTTTCGCCGGCGGAAGTCCGCACAGCATAAGGATAGCGGCGGCGGGGCACCTTCGTTGCAGCTGTTTTCCTCCCCCGTGCTCACTTTTCTCTTGAGCTCATGGTCGGCGGCGCGCCGGTGGATGGCAGCGACGGCTTCCTCCTCCGGGTCAGCGGTGGGCAGATCCGGCCATGCCTTCCCCGGATCTGACGCTCCCCCGTTAGGGCAAGTACATTGGTGTCATCTAATGGGCTGTCTCATGCAGTGGCACGTAATCTTTAGACAGCTAAATAGACAACTTGTACAATATGTTGTCTTATAAGTTGTCTCATAGTAATTAATAATTCCTTAATTTGTGCATATAAAAAAATATTTGTGAGTTGCATGGCAACAACGATAACTTATACAATGGTGATTAAGTTGTCTCATAGTCCTAATTTTTAGCTTTGAGGTGATTGCTTCACGAAACAACCGTTTTATTCTCTCACCTCTCTCTCTTCCACATCATCAAAAATCTTGCGTGGAACTGCATGAGATAACCTATAAGACCGTCTAGGTGTAGCAATGTACTTGCCCTAGTGGCCATGTTTCCACATAACTTGGTATGTATGCATGGCAAATACTTGGGGAATTCTTGTAATTAGATAATCGGGGAATTATTTGGTGGCTATTTTTCCATATAACCTGATATGTAATGCTGCAATAACATGAGAGGTTCTTAGTAGCACATAGAAAAGCAGTTATGTCTGCATTCCCTCTCAGTATTGACGTAACTGCATTCATGGCTATGCTGTTCGTGTTGGAATATGGAGAGGAACTCCTTATTTCAGCAGTTCATTTTTATAATACTGCTTCTTTTTCCTTAAAAAATGAAATTTCATTTCTTAACAAATCAATGACACATTATTCAGTAGACTACCAGAATTTTAGATCAGACCATCAATTCAACTCATACTGTCATTTGCAATAAAATAGCATCGAAGTATCAGAAAGGGTAGTGTTGAGGCCATAATACCAGGGTACCCGACCACGAGGATTGCCGACTACCGATTCCAAGACAGTAGATTACCAAAACATCATACCCTATATAGTCTCTCTCTTCCTTACCTATACCTCTTTTTGTGTTTTTGGTAACCAGTGCTGCAGCAGATTACCAAAACCACTTTAGTGGATAGGGGGATTGAGATGAATCCCCTCTATTTGAGTAAGAGGGAGGTATGTTTTGGTAATCACCAAAAATATTTTGGTATTAGAGATTGGATTGGTAATCTGCTGGAGCATCTCCATTACCAAAAGGACTATTTTTTGGTATTGGGGAGAGGGATGAGTAATGTGCTGGAGATGCTCTAAGCTTTGGTTAATTTTTCAGCGCTTTTTAGTTTTATGCTGCCCTCTTTTTTTTTCTGGCCAAGCAGAGTTTCATTCCATAATAACTCATATATCAAATAAACACTGTATGGCATAGGAGTAGATATGAAATCTCAGATGAGATCCTCAAGTAAATTTCTTCTTTGGAAACAAATAGTATTTAAACATGCACGTAAATTTATTCACCAAACTTGAAATACAACATACTACAATGCTAGTCTGTGAAATAATGGCGTAATGCATGCTCATTTTCTTGCAAATGCCATTTAAGGTATAAAAAACTAACATAGAATGAACTCATTTCAGCGTCGACGGCGGCAGATCCATGGCTGCAGAACATGCAGCCAAAACTTGTCCACATGCAAGTACACCCACCTCCTCCCATTGCCCCACAGCAGGGTGGTCGCAACCACGATGGCCAGTCCTGAAATGACCCCTACCTCAACTGACAGAAAATCCCAATTCAGCTCTTTAGAAGAGCCCGGTATATGAGCAGCTGATGGTGTTTGATTCATTGCACACGGACGTGTCAATGGCTTCCCACACAGCCCGTCGTTCCCTAGAAATGAATCCGGGAACGTTAAGAACTGGCTGGACTGCGGTATCATCCCTGACAGGTGGTTGTAGGAGAGGTTGAGCATCTCGAGGAATGACATTAGTGCCATTGCAGGTGGGATCTCCCCCGAGAGCTGGTTGTAGGAGAGATCAAGTGTCTCCAGCTGCAGCATGTTCGCGATCCGGGGAGGGATCCCACCGGTGAAGGAATTCCTAGATAGGTTGAGCTGCTTGAGAAACTTCAGGTCGCCAATCTCGTTGGGGATGGTACCCTCGAAATTGTTGTTGGAGAGATCAATGTACATGAAGACCGAAAGTATCTGTACCAGTGTTGATCGAGTCCCTGTAGCATGGACGGTAACCTGGAGATGATGCTGACATTGGAATAATTTCAACATACATACTGGGAGCTTCTGAAGAATCCATCATCATAGCATTGAACTGCTTGAGGAACCATATAGGTATGCTGCCATTAAAAGAATTTGAAGAAAGGTCTAGAACCTGCGGCTGTGGGAAGAAGGATGCGTCTGTTTGTTCATCTCATGGTAATCTATGGGACCATGAAACCTGTTTGACTTCAGAACAAGCACTTTCAACAAAGGCAGAACTCCCAGCCACTCTGGATATGTATCCGCTATCACGTTGTTTCCGAGGTCTAGGACTTTTAGCTTGTGACAGTTGATCAAAGGCACTGGTAACTTTCCCTCAAACTTGTTGCCGTTGAGATCTATTATTTGAAGAGCACAGTCCTCGCTGATGTCTTGAGGCAAGGGTCCAATTGAAATTGTTACCTCTTAAATTCACTATCTCAAGTTGCTTGTTATCTTTCAACAAACAAGGTGGAATTAATCCACTGAAGCTGTTAAAAGAAAGGTCCAAAATTCCAATATTAGTTGCATTGCAGATCAAATGGGGAACTTCTCCAGTAAGACTATTGTTTGCCAATGACAGGGAGTTGGTGGAGCTAAGGCGCGACCAAAACTCAGGCATGATAGAAGAACTGAAATGGTTATTGGAGTAGTCCAATCGGAAAATTCCTGTTGGGGGTAGTGGGAGAGTTCCCTCAATCTTGTTGGAACTGAGATCAAGATCATGAATTGATGTATTCGATAAATTTGTATTAACACTGGTAAATGAATTATGAGAAAGGTTAAAGCTAAGATATTCTCCAATTCCCCATATCCAATCGGGTAAGTGTCCACCAATATTGTTGTTTGAGAGGTCTAATTGATAGATACTTCTCTGGTGCATCAAGAATTCAGGTACATATGACAAGTTACATGATGCCAAGCCCAAGTCCCAAATAGCTGGATATTGTACGTATGAGTGGTTGCCATCTTCCTCTACAACAGACAACTTATTATAGGATAGTGATAGATACCAGAGCTCCTTGTAGTTTTTTATGAAGCTTAGACTTAGATCTCCAGTGAGATTATTTGACGAAAGATCCAACTGTTCTAGTCCTACAAACTCCGTCATCAGTTTTGGGAGAGACCCTTGTAGTTTATTAAAACTAACATCGATGATTCTCAAACTAGAAGATATATTGGGATACAATAGAAAATTTCCAGTAAAATTATTTTGTGAGAGATCTAAGTACTCCAAAGAAGGGTGAGAAAATAGAGATGCAGGTATCACACCACTTATCGAATTATTACTAAGAATAACTCGGTTTAGGTTGTGTAGAGAAAGGTAGCCATCTGAAGGTAAGGAACCAGTTAGGTTGTTACCTGACAAGTCAACCCGCGAAATCATTGGCCATTGAGCAAAGGACGGGATGGGGCCATCCAACTGGCAATTAGAAAGTTCCAACCTAGTCAGATTTCGGAGGTTGCCGATATATTCTGGTATTTTTCCTGAAAAATTGGTTCCACTAAGGATCAAAACCTGCAGCGCGCTACCCTGTATGAACCCCGGCAACTCAACACTTAGATTCTCATTCCCTGATACATCCAGATACGTCAAGCTTTTAATATGAAATATCCAAGAAGGGAAGGTACCAGTCAATCCACAACTTTGAAGACTAAGAACCACAAGCGATGAGTACTCTGCAAAACATTCTTGCACAGTAGAGGGGCCACTGATTTTTGTGCCATCAAGGGTCAACTTGGAAAGAAGCGGGAACTTTGTAAGAGAAATATCAATATGACCAGTGATCGTGCACCTTGTAATGCTTAGCTCCGCAAGGCCTGACGTCATATTGTTGGTAGAGGAAGCATGTGCCAAATCTGTTGGACTGACCGAAATGTTTAATGAATCAAGATATAGCTTTTGAAGACTGCCAAGGTTGTTGGTCAAGGCATCAAGGCTCAAATTTTTAAGATCACTGCCTGAGAGGCCTAGCACGACTAAATTGGATAGCAGTGGGAGCATTGCAATGAAAGTATCAGAATGATCACCATTTATCATGCACCGATTAATTCTTAGCTCTTTGAGACCTAAGGTCATATTGGTAGAAGCGGGGTGTGCCAAATGAGATGGACCGAGTGAAAATTTGACTGAATCAAGATATAGCTTTTGAAGACTGCCAAGGTTGTCAATCAAGGCATCAAGGCTCAAATTTTTAAGATCAAGGCTTGAGAGGTCTAGCGTGACCAAATTTGATAGAAATGGGAGTTTAGTAAGAACAGTATCAAAATGCCCGCCAGTGATCATGCACCACCGCATCAATAGTTCTTTTAGACCTGACTTTGTATTGGTAGAAGAGGCACATGCCAAATCGGCTGGACTGATCGATATGTTTACATTTTCAAGACATAGTTTTTGGAGGCTGCCAAGGCTGTCAATCAAGGCAAGAAGGCTCAAACTTTTAAGATCATAGCCAAAGAGATCTAGCGTGACTAAGTTGGCAAGCTTGGAACGAAATAGGAGATCAGTAAGAACAGTATCAAAATGGCCACCGGTGACCGTGGACAGCCCCATCCTTAGTACTGTGAGACCTGATGTTGTATTATTTGTAGAAGAGGCATGTGCCAAATGGGTTCGACTGGCCGAAATGTTGAATGCCATAAAGTTCTAGCTATTGGAGACTGCCAAGGCTGTCAATCAAAGTCTCAAGGCTCAAATCTTTTAGATCAAGGCCAGAGAGGTTTAGACCAACCAAATTGGAAAGTTGTCCATTCTCGATGGGCAAAGCACCAGACAAGCCAGAATAAGAGAGGTCAAGGTACTTGAGGTCTGCGAGCTGCTCAAATCCGGGACTTGGCCACGGACTTGTGTCAAAGTTTTTGCTAGAAAGGCTAAGGATACGAAGCGAGGTAAGTTCAAAGATGTCTGATGAGCTGAGATTACCCAAGAGGGAGAGACAGGACAGGTCGAGGGCAGTGACATAGCCCAACGTGCCGTCACATGTTACACCTTCCCAGGTGCAGCAGTTGGTATCTAACTTTCACGATGAAAGATCCTTATCTTTTGACACAGATGACGAGCAAGGATAGTTATATCCTGGAACTGAGGTGTGGAAGCGGAAGCTGGCTTTGAGGCGGAGCAGGGCAGCACTTTGATCTTGGCGGCATAGGCATGATCCACCGCCGATGGTAGCGAGGATGGTGGTGACAAGGAGAAGGTAGCTACGAAGGTGGTGATAGCACAGCATGGATGGAAACTAGCGATAACTTGGGTAGTGGAGAAGATGCTCGATGCCTTTGTGACTTCTGAGTTCTGAGATCATAGGCCCTGGTAGCAACCTTAAGTAGGCTACAGAGACGGATGAGCGGATGCCACAAAGACTTCAAGAGTCCACGGTGTCACGGGGCCACAACCCACAGGATTAAAGAAGAGTCGATTAATCCATGTAACATAAGGAAAGCTATATAGATTTTAAATGTACAAAATACTCTATAAACATATTTTTTTCATGCTGGCGTGAGAAGAAGTAATAGAAAATATTTGGAAGGCGATTTCCTTTTTTTCCCTTAATTCCTTTTAGTTTAACTATGATTGTAGTACTTTTCACAGCTATAGGATGGTAATCATCGAGTAGTATTTGTTATAGGAAATTAGAAATTTTACTGAAAGTGTGGTCTTGTACTATGCCTAAGAAAATAGCCACCATATGAGTGGAGAAATCGCCAAATGGAAATTATAGTCTTTGACAAGCTGTCCTGGCATTATTAGGTTTGAAAGTGGTTGAAATCGATCGGGATAATCTCCATATCATTTTCACTTTTACATTTGATGTGAAAACAAAATCGAAATTAGGAAGGTCATAAACGAAAACTAACATGTATGGTATACTCCCTCCGTCCTGGAATAAAGGGCATTCTGGGTTTGTCCTATGTCAAACTTTTGAAAATTTGACCAAATTTATAGTGAAAAATATTGACATTTAGCAAATCAAATAAGTGAAATATCAAAATATCTTTCATAATGAGTCTATTAATGTTCATTGGATGTTATAAATATTATTCTTCTTTTCTAAAAATTTGGTCAAAGTTTATCTAGTTTGACTTAGGACAAAACTAGAATGCCTTATATTTCAGGACGGAGGGAGTATGTCCAAAACGATCAGGATATGAAAAAAATGGGAACACCAACCCAATAAAAAAACATAACCCAATCACTCAACTAATTCAACATGACAAAATCTATCAAAAAAAATTCAACATGACAAAATCTATCAAAAAAAATTCAACATGACAAAACATAGAAGTCACTCTTAAGTCATGGTAGCACAGACTCAGACACCGAGAAATTCTCGAACGAACCAGAGTGGGAAATAATTTGTGTTTAGAGAACTGGAACATTGTTAGGAGTAACAAATACCAGTCACTTGTACACGCTGCTTATAGAAAGAAGTAAAGAAACTGACTAATTACTCATTCTCTTTCCCATATAACAGCTGTCCTGTGCATACACCAACCAAACAAAAGGCTCTTGCATCTGGCATATATGCTCGTCCAAAAATTAATCACACCCTTGAATGATGATTTGTCGTAGACAAGTCATCATGATACATTTTTCCATTTATTTGTGAGAATATTTTTTTTAAATTATGGAACAATGGCTTGTAACCAAACATTGGCAAATTGATAGCAATGAGCCAGCCAAGATCGAAACTGCATGACAGATATGACAACTCATAGACCAAAACTGCCTCAAAGGATACATGGTGCCAATTGTCAACAATAACCAAAGATGGATGCCCACGATATTTAAGCTTGATAGACGCGGAATATTTAATATTCATTATTGGACCAGCCGATTGCTGAGGAAATACTAATTGCTTAGCATCGCGTTTCGTCGCTTGCCCCCACTTGGAGTAGTTTTCGCTAGACCACTTGAGTAGCCCTAGTAGTTTGACTAGAAGTCAAACAATCATTGTTTTTGTGCCGGCTATTGGGACGAGACGTGGTAGCAGGTTTTTTTCTTTCCACCTCAGCGACGTGCTGGCCGGCACTTAGCTGGTGGAACAAATATTTCGATAATGTATATGGCTCGCACCGAAAATTGACAACGGATAGCAATGTTTACCAAAAGTATTGCCCTTAATAAGTTATATAACTATACATAAGATCCAAATTAAACCGCGTGATACGTTAAGGGTTTTGGCAACAAAACAACATTTAACCTAATGAATTACATTGCCGGCTGGGTCAGTGATGTCAAATGGTCAGAGAAACATGAAGGTGGGCCCATAATTTTTAAAAGCCGCTTCTAAGAGCATCTTTAAGAGACTCTTTATATCTTTTCTAACTTACAAGAATCGAGATTTTGGTGAAAAACACTCTCCAATAGCCTCTTCAATTGGATATCCAAATATAGATATCCTATATTCCGGATTTCTCGCTAGCCAAAGATGGAGAGCGAGAATGACTCTCTAGACTGCGCACAGCATATAGAAAAACTGTTGGAGAGTACGAAGATATAGAAAACGATTTTTTGCGCACAGCATATAGAAAAACTGTTGGAGAGTATGAAGATATAGAAAACGATTTTTACTTAAATGACTCTTCAAATGATGATTTAGAAAGTAGAAAAGGCATTTGGAGATGCTCTAATTGACTAATTGAGGATAGACTAAAATTGCTTGATAATTACCTAAACTTGGAAATTTTGACCAGAGGTCAATCGGTTTGCGCCGACCGGCGAGCACGGGCCTTCGATCTTGTAGGGCTGGAAAATAACATCTTTTTTTTTATAGATTTGGTGGGACAAAGAACACGACTATCCAACAACATTCAACACGGAGTTATATATTTTATCTCTTAGGCGCCAAGAAACGTGAGGGCCGGCACCATCTCTAGCGCTCGGCGAATGGTAGCGTGACGTGCGTCCAGTTTTTTTTTTATACCATTCGAAAGGCAAGAAGACCTGAAGAGGCTAATGGTCACAGGTCAGCCACCAGTCCAGAGTGGTACGCCCAGAGTTCAGTAGAGTAACCGCAACGGACAAGCGTCACTGAGACGGTGGTCGAAGGCCATCTGACTGGGGTGCGCTTCTACACTATCCACGGCGACAACATGGTTTGTAATATTCAGAAATCGAACCGGCCAACTAGATGTTAATGAGATGAGGCATTCATCATGGTCGGCCGGTTAGTGCAGCAATGGAATTTTTGGCTTAGCCCAAGTCAAGACAGCCCCCTGCACCAACTAAAACCTAGCCTCACCAGGCAATTCCAAGCCTCTCTCATGCCACCTGTCCTAACTCCCTTGCTTACGCCGCCTCAACCCGCATTACTCCCACTACTACAGAAGGCCGGACTAGTCTCAGTCGGGAAACCTCAATAATCATCCTAAGCACTAATTAGGGGTATTAAATAAAGTTAGATTCACGAGGAATCTAACTTTGACCACTAATTAGAGGTATTAAATAAAGTCAGTTTACAAAACTACCTCCACAACCCCTGGCAAATTCGCGAGACGAATCTAATGAGGCCTTTGACCGCACGATTAGAGGATGATTACTGTAGCATTACTGTAGCAAATCATGGATTAATTAGGCTCGTTAGATTGATCGCGTAAAGTTGCACTCATCTGTGAAATGGTTTTATAAATAGACTTCATTTAGTACTCCATGCATGCAAGATTCCTTCGCGCAAAATTTTTGCGAGCTCCATGTAAACACGGCCATGTGTTGTGTTTAGCATGTCACTGTCATGTAACAAAATTTTTGATCCACCAATCTTATGACTACCATCTAAGCATGCCTGTCATTCATTAGTTTCATGGATTTATATGTATTGAAATTGCTTTAAGCTGACCTATATGAATCTTCTCCAACATGATGCTTTAACGCTTGGTTCCAGCACTAAAGTTGATCTCAAGTTCTGGGATTTTAGTGTGCATACTGAAACCAGGGCATTGATTACCTGTAAATATTTATATTGTGCTACACATTAGTGTGCTTTACAAGAAGCATCACCGTAACTTAGCACTGTGGACTAGCAGTCTAGCAATGTAATTTAGCATTGATGTTTTGGTAACGTGGTAAACATGGGGCTGCATCAATGTATATGCATAAAATTCAAATTAATGAGGTACTACTGCTACTGCACTTTATTGTTGGCATGTTGTGCTTTTTTATGCTCTTCCTTGAAGAACATAGGGGGTGTTTAGTTGTTGTTATGTATAGTATTTTTATGCATTGGGTCGCGTGCCACAAAGAGGAAAAAGTGCATTGAGAAATGCGTATTTTGCAAAATGGAGGAGAGAGGGGGTGAAAACGCGTGTTTCTTCTAAGCATATTAACTTTTCAGATTCGATGGTTCATCTAATACAGAACTGATTTTTTTTGTGACCGTGCCTTGGCATGTTTTTCATTAAGAGAAAAGCAATTTTACACCGAACTGGCTGAGCCCATACAGAGGATGGAACAGCCCTGCGCTAGAAAGGACTATATGTTCAACAAGTTTGCGACCGCTACAACGTCTATCCCCTCGACTACTACCTGCTGAAGCGGTGGCCACAGCTCTAGGTGGCGCCACCCTGCTAAGACCCAACATTTTCCTTCCGACCAAATCGCATCAACCAAGTCTGTCGCCGAGCGCGAGCGTCGATTGAAGACCCTGTCATTGCGTTCCTTCCAAAGCATCCACGAGGTGAGGATGACCATCGAGTCGAACGCTGATCTTGCCACTTTGACCACCTGCTTCCTAGCTTCCATCCACTATTCTAGGAAGTGTTGGACAGCAGCCGAAGGCACGAGGTTATGCCATCCAACCTGAGCAAGGATAAAGAACCAGACCTCCCGGGCGAAGACGCATGAAGCCAGCAAGTGTGAAATGGTTTCGGGTTCTTGGCAACACAAGGTGCACCGGTCGTCGTTTTGCAGGCCATGCCGTTTTCTCCGTTCGTTGGTCCAGCAGCGGTCGTGAAGAGCTAGCCAAATGAAGAACTTGCATTTCCCGGGGGCCTTCATTTTCCAGGCTACCTTGGCACCCAGGACCGCTCTCTGTCCGAGGAAGAAGGCCTGGTAAGCGGAGGCAGTGGAGAACTGCCCATCAAGCGTCCATCTCCAGACCCAAACATCGTCGACGTTCGGAGACAGCTGGACATTTTGCAAACGTGGCGATAAGCGCAAAAGCTCCACGATGACCTGAACTGTGAGGGCGCTGGTGACATCGGCCACCCAAGTCCGACCTTGAAGGGCATCACGCACGGTGCGCCTGTTGCGAGTTCTTGTACACACAGCACGAACCAAGCACGGGGCCAATTCCTCAATGGAATGCCCATCCAACCATTTGTCACGCCAGAAAAGGCAATTATCCCCACTGCCGACGACCACCATGACCGATGCCTCAAAAAGCCCGAGCACGATGGGCTCGACCGAATTCGGGAGCCATGACCACGGCCGGTTTGCTGCATCCGTGCGATGAAGCCATAGCCAGCGCATACGCAAAGCAAAGCCGTGTAGCTGAAGGTTGACAAGGCCCAGGCCACATAGTGCCGAGGGTCGGCAAACACTTGGCCATGCCAGGAGACAGTGGCCTCCCAGAACCACCTCAGTCCCCTTCCAAAGAAAAGCTCGACGCCGACGGTCAATGCGTTCAATAACCCAGGGCGAAAGGATCACCGCGATCGCCGTGTGCACCGAGATGGCCGAAAGCTTGACCTTAACGAGAACTGTCCGGCCGGCCTTGTTGCATCCCTGCCTTCCACGTCGGAAGCCCTTTTCCAACTTTGTCAATGAGTGGCTGCAGGTCTTTCTTGCATAGCTTGTGGGTGGACAACGAGATGCCGAGGTAATTGCATGGGAAAGCTTGGAGTTTACCGTGAAAATTCTGCAGTAACCTGATCGTGGCCTCCAGATCGCACTGGATTGGGGTGATGAGACACTTGGCAGGATTCACCTTCAGCCCGGAAGCTTCACCAAAAATGTCAAGGATGGACCGAATAAGCAGTAGGTCTTGTTCCGCCGCTGAGGAGAAAAGCACGACGTCGTCTGCATATAGGAAAATACGCTCCTTCACACATGCAGGGCCTAATGGCGAGAGCAGCACACCATCCTCGGCCTTATGGAGCAAAGCATTAAGCGCCTCCATGACCAACACGAACAACATGGGCGAAAGCGGATTGCCCTGTCGTAGTCCCCGCGCATGACATATACGCTCTCCAGGGCATCCATTCACCACGATCTTAGTGCTAGTAGAGGATAGCAACATGCTTATCCAGTTGATCCACCGACGCGAGAAACCCAGGTGGGATAGAACAGCCAGCAGAAAAGTCCAGTCGACCGTATCAAATGCCTTAGCAATGTCAACTTTAATTAGGGCAGACAGTCGGTGTGAGCGATGAAGCAATCTTGTGGTGAGCTGCACCACCCTGAAGTTGTCGTGTAGGAGACGACTGCGTATGAACGCACTTTGGTTAGGCCTAACCAGCTCCGGCAGGAATGCCGCGAGTCGTCTTGCCAAGACCTTAGTTAGCAACTTGGAGAAGCTATGAATCAAACTGATTGGTCTGTAGTCGTTGATCTGTCTAGCGTCTGGCTTCTTCCGCAGAAGGACCATGTAGGCCTGGTTCAAGAGGAAAAAACTGTGTCCATCTAACGCCCAGAATGCTTGGCAAGCCGACATGATGCCCTGTTTGATAATCTCCCAAGCCGTTCTGTAAAACAAGCCAGAGAAACCATCAAGTCCTGGGGCTTTGTCCCCCGGCATGTCAAAAATCGTCGCCTTGATCTCTTCCTCCGAGAAGCAGCAATCAACCCTAGGCATATCCAAGCTAGGCAGGCCAAGC
>CM014275.1:14264884-14308021 GCA_004135705.1 Alloteropsis semialata
GTGTAGTTTCGACTTGTGTCAGACAGTAACAAGTTTTGTTTTGCTAATTTCCAATGCTAGAACGGCACACTAACTGATCGATTATATTAAGCAGGTGTGGCTGCCTAAAAAGACATTCTCTGGTGTTAAGAAGAAAAGCACTGCTGAAACTTCAGTAGCAGATAATGAGAACTCATTTGAGAAATGGATTGTGCTCTCTGCAGAGTGAAATTATACAGTGCATTCTCTTTCAAGGAGCACTGTGCTGGCCCCCTGCACCAGTCAAGTGCAGCATACATGGAATGGACAAAGCAAACTACTGGGCTGAAGAGGATAGTAACAGCAGAGTCTTACCCTCGTCTTCAACACAATCCAACTGCATGGACTTGCAGCATATGCCAAGTTAGGTGTATTGGTGAGTCAGAGCTAAAGAACCATCTGAATGGCAGGAGGCAGCAAGAGAATGCAGAAGCTCTACGGAGGGAAAGCAGGGAAATTAGAGGGAAAAGATGGCTCCAGGGAGCTAAGTTGTCGCAGCTTGTTTACAATTACAAGAACCAAAGACAAGCAACAAGATGGAATTGTAGCATCTGTAAGGCTAGCGGTGCATCTGAGTTTGGCCTGGAGAACCACCTCCGAGGTCAAAGGCACCAGCTGAATGTAGAAGCTCGGTTCTTATAAGGCAACAGCACAACTTTAGCCTCAGATGCTGGAAAGAAATATTTGGCACTACTACGTGCCCACGAGAGATGCATTTGCAGCCATAGTTGCAAAAGATGATGTTGCAATCTAAGGCGCACGTGTGTAACTGAAGTAAACCTGAAATGACTCCAGCTCCAGCATGCTCGCTGGTCTTCTGACATTTTGAGACTGAACTGCAGGATTTTTGTGGTTGACTACAGTTATGAGTTGTAATTTGCAGGTTTGATGTTGCTAATTGCTGTATACTGAGGTACTGCCGACTTTACACTGTTTGTGTGTTCATGGGAATGGGGAAAGCAGTTTATGTGGCCTTCCCTTTTGCATAGCTGGCACTGCCTACGTGGTTCCCCTTAGAGCAAATTCCTTCTATGTCAATGGAAAATATAGCACATCCCTGATGTGCCATTGAAAATTAAGCCATCCCCTCAATGCCAGTACTTATATTTTTTTCATCCCCTCACTGCCATTGTTGTTAGTTTGTAGTGAGAGAGGTGTTAAGTGAGAGCTGAAAAGACAATACTACCCCTGCACAAAATAAAACATTTTAGATAAAGGATGAACCAAAACATCCGGCCTCTACGTCTGTCGACGTACACAGCCCCTTATTACAAAGTTTGCATCAAAGTCAAAACAAACGAGCAAGCCGTTCTCAGAAAATTAAACTAAAGCAAACGGTAGATATGGTTCCACCCTCCTTTGACCAGCTCCATCGCCACAATCTCTATGTTTCTGCTCATCAAGGAGAGTGTCTTCTTTGCTTGCTCATCACGCTGCAGCTGCGCCCAGAAACGTAGCCAGTACGTTCCCCTGAAGATAACCTGCAAAATCGAATTATATTTGATTTTATGAAAAATGATATCATTTCGGCATCGCCAGATTGCCCAGCAGACAGCAGCAACCTCCACCCAAATCAGGTTCCTAATATTTTTATTTTGATTAGAGAGCCAAGACCCATACATATGTCGAATCGATCTAGGTGGGGTCAAACCTGTAGCATAAGAAATTATCCTCCATATCATTCTCGCATAAGGACAGTCTATAAAAAGATGATTTATAGTCTCATTCATATTACAGCCACAACATTTTTGACTTCCTGTCCAGTTCTTTTTAGCGAGATTGTCTTTGGTTAAGACCACCCCTCTTTGCAAATACCAGAGGAAAATCTTAATTTTTAGAGGAATCTTTAACTTCCAAATCATCTTATGTTGAAAAGGTGGTTGTGTATCTATGAGATGTAGATACAGGGAGCGTACGGTATAAGACCTGGATGCGGTCAAGTTCCATTTAAAAGTATCGGGCCCGTCCACCAATTCAACCTGGGCAATTTGTGCTACAAGGTTTTGCCATTCAATTAATTTGTTATCCACTAATGCCCTCCTGAAAGATACCTGGAGGGGCGAAGTAGCCATAACTTTGGCTATTGTTGCATGAGGATCCCGCACTATATTGTAGATTGATGGATACTCAGTTTTGAATGGCCTGTTTCCTACCCAAGTATCTTCCCAAAACCTAGTCTTCCCCCCATCATTTACCTCAAAGGTGCCTAGATCCAGCACCTCCTCTTTGATCTTCATGAGGCCTCTCCAAAAATTAGAGTCATAGGGTTTGGCTTTAACCTGAGTAAGCGACTTAGAACCAAGATATTTATTAGTTAGTAACTTTTGCCACAATCCATCGGTGTTAATTAAGTTTACTAACCATTTTGCCAATAGGCACTTATTCTGCAGCTGCAGATTCAAGATTCCAAGCCCTCCCTGGTCCTTAGGACGGCATAGGATGTCCCATTTGGCCAGTCGGTACTTATGTTTATCCGACGATCCTTGCCAAAAAAATCTTGATCTAAATTTGTCGAGATTTTTGAGAACCCCTTTGGGGATTTCAAAAAAGGACATCATAAACATCGGTAGGCTACTAAGTACTGAGTTTAGAAGGACTAGGCGTCCGCCATAAGACAAGTACTTAGCTTTCCAGCAAGAGAGTTTTTTTTCAAAGCGCTCTTCAACTTTACTCCATTCAGAATTTAGGAGCTGTCTATGGTGCATCGGAATCCCCAGGTATCTGAAGGGATATTCACCAGCATTACATCCAAAGAGATTAGTATAAGTATCCTTCATCTCTTTTGCAGCACCATAACATAGTATTTCGCTCTTGTGGAAATTGATCTTGAGGCCGGATAACTGCTCGAATGCGCAGAGCACAAGCTTAAGATTTTTTGCTTGCTCCAGGTCGTGATCAATGAAAATAATAGTATCATCCGCATATTGGAGAATCGAGAGACCGTCCTCTACAAGATGCGGTATGACCCCTCTTATTTGACCGTCGGCCTTTGCTCTCTTAATCAGGAGAGTCAGCATATCAGCCACAATGTTAAATAAGATAGGTGACATAGGATCCCCTTGACGGAGTCCTCTCTTTGTTTGGAAGTATGGGCCTATATCGTCATTGACTTTGATCGCCACACTTCCACCAGTGACCATTCCTTCAATCCATCTACACCACTTAGGAGAGAAACCTTTCATGTGTAGGGTTTGTTGAAGGAAAGACCACTTGACCTTATCATAGGCCTTTTCAAAATCTATTTTAAGAATGACCCCATCTCGCTTTTTGGAGTGTAGTTCATGGATAGTTTCGTGTAAGATAACTACTCCTTCCATGATATTCCTGCCAGGCATAAAAGCCGTCAGTGTTGGGCTGACCACCGTCTTTGCTACTTTGTTTAGTCTATTTGTGGCAACTTTAGTAAAGATTTTAAAGCTGACATTAAGGACACAAATAGGTCTATATTGTTGAATCATAGTAGCATTTGCTATTTTAGGGATAAGGGTGATGATCCCAAAATTTAAACTAAATAGGTTTAAATCCTCCCGGTGGAAGTCTGAGAAGAGGGCCATCAGGTCGTCCTTAATTAGATTCCAGAAGACTTGATAGAATTCTACTGGAAAACCATCAGGACCTGGAGCCTTGTTATGCTCCATCTGAAAGACAGCCTCTCTCACTTCGGTTTCCGTGAACCCACTAGTGAGAATCTGATTTTCCTCTTGGGAGACTTGAGGAATATCCAGAATTTGATCTTCCATAAGTGTAATCTCCGAGGCATCAGGAGGTCCAAAGTGGTTTTTATAGTACTGGGTGATGTGACTCTTAAGTTGGTCATCTCCGATAACAACACCTTGATCATTCTCAAGTTTATAAATATGTTGTTTTCGGTGTTTGCCATTAGCCACTAGATGGAAGAACCTGGTATTATCGTCTCCCTCTAGTAGCGTTTTGACCTTTGCCCTTTCGTACCACTTTATCTCTTGTTCTCTTAAGAGGTTCACTAAACTCTCTTTTAGATAGCGTTTAAAATTTAAATCCTGCTCAGATAGAGGGTTCAACTCCGCTTTCTTATCAAGGTTATCTAAAAGATCGAGAAGTCTTTTCTTCTCTTTTCTATATGTTCTTGCTGTATGTTTGGCCCAGCCTCTAAGATGTTGTCTGAGCCTTCGGATTTTATTCTGCCACCGCTCCAGAGGCGTACACCCTGAGTTCTCAGCTTGCCAAATATTGGCAACCATCTCATAGAAACCGTCCCTAATCAGCCATCCCCTTTCGAATTTAAAAGGGTGTTGATCAGTTCGATGGGTGGACGCCCTCGTATTTAGGATTAGAAGAGAATGGTCAGAAATATTTCTGTCTCTTGGTTCCACCGTTGATAGAGGGAATTTATCTTCCCACTCTGTACTGACAAGTACTCTATCAAGCTTCTCAAAAGTTGGATTGTCTCCTGGGCCCGTCCACGTGTATTGACGGCCAGACATAACAATTTCTTTGAGATCAAGAGATTCGATTACAGCATTGAACAAATTAAAAACATGTGGTGGCATATCCCTTCTATGCCATTGCAGAAAGCGTGGCAAAGGCACAAACAACAATATTCAGTTGTCAAACACATGCATGCATTTACATATATTATTGAGCACAGTAAGAAACTAGGATTGGCGCGTGCCCTTGCGCGCGTAGAGCTGCACAGTTTTATGCTACAAAGCCTAAAAAACGATACACAAAAATGGACTGCTGATCGATGATAGCATCCATAGCCTTGGTTGTCATTTTGATTTGGATTCTTGTACTTTAGCTAACATAATCAGTCTAGTCAAGGTACAGATAGTAGTTTTGGCACAGAAAACTCATGTTTGATAGAAGTCGAGCTTCACAAGCACATGTATATACCAACTACACAAGAAAACTCTGAGATATAATAATTCGTCTTTGTTTTCATTTCTCGTTGCTCAAAGAATATAATTTCCTTAGACAGCGTATGCATGTCAGTGATGTGGCTGTTTATCCATTTTTTCTTTGTAGGCAGAAATCAATAATACGACGATGTGGCTATTTATCCATTTTACCGTGACATAAACAATTGCATAGAGCAATAAGCTAATTGCTTGGGATTTCTTCGAGTTCATGAACCTGTGCTGCATACATTTTGGAACATACAAATGTGTAACTTTTGTCCTTACATGCTATCTTACACTTGGCACTGAAAAGCAGCTGGATCTTTCAACTGTAATCTGGCATTATATGGTTTTTTTTGGCATCCTATCATTAGGTCATGCTCTTGTCCAAAGAATGCAGTTATCCCACAGATGTGGTTCTGTGGCCGGTTATGAACAATTGAACATGCTAAGTAATTTGGTACCTTCACTTTACTGTGCAAGGTGACAGGGCCTGGACAGCAAGAACATCTATTGGATCCATGCCTAGTGAACTACAATAGCTTCATCCTTGAGTGTTTACCTGTTGTCGATGACGGCCATAATTGATTGGTACCTAGCTTCTGGATCATCTCATCTAGATCTGTCAGTCTGTGTCTATCAGACTATCCATGTAGTAACATGCACATCTTGTGGGAACCTGCATGATAGTTCTGAATATTCCTAATCCTTTGCTCCCAAAGAATAAGAGAATTTACGCAGGTATAAAGAAAAACATTGATCTACATTTTCCAACTAAGATTTCCTGGAATTAAGTGGAGCGCCATATCAATCGATCAAATTTCTAGCAGCTCACATTTGATCGATTGGATGATCCTCAATCGGCCGCAACCCTTTATATTTATAGGGTGGGGAGGTCTTGCCCCGCAAGGAAAGTCCAATTACAATTCGGATCTATAAAAAGAGTCCAATTCTATTACAACTCAGGGAAAACCGGTTCCACCGGTCTCAAATCCGGTTCCACCGGTTTACGTTGTCAGACGTGTCACAGTGAATAAAAACCGGTTCCACCAGTTCCTAATTCCGGTTCCACCGGTTTCCCTGCAGAACTTATTCCTTGCCAATTTTGATCGCCAACATATGCCCCCCTGTTTTCTAGTAAACTTGTGCACTAGAAAACACTTCTAAGATCAAAATTGTTCTCTGGACGATGTTAAACATATAAAGCATCGGCCATGTCATGCGTCTCACCTATGTTGAAGTTGAAGCAACTTGTTTTGGTCTCCACACCATCCTTGTAGGTGCCGCTGATTTTTGTTCAACTTCTGGCTCCATTGATTGCCTGCGCATTCTTTGTAATTTTCTCTTTTGAGTGCGAGTTAAGCCTGAGGAACACCACCTCGGCTGTATATACTTAGAATCTGACTTGCTACTGTTCTCACACTGTTTAGGATTAGTACATGCTTCCTTTTTAACCGGATTACCCTCGTAAGCAATCGGTTGTTGCGAGACACCATAATTTGGATAAGAAATAATATGTGGCGGCATGTACATACTACCATAGTCACTAGGAGCATAATAACAAGGATATGACCAAGACAACGGCATATATGATCCACCAAAATAATACGGTGCAGCAGCACAATTACCTTGGTATTGATGAAATTTTTGGCTACCTTGATGTCATAGTGGTAAATTTGCGTCTCCAGTGCTATATGACCGACTTCTTTGTTTCTGGGCAGCTCCCTTCTTCTTATACTTTTCCAAAAGCTCTTCAAAGGTTGGCCCTGCTTTCTTTTTTGAACCTTCAGATTCTTCAGGTATAAACCGATTATACCGGTTTGAGGAACCGGTTCTACCGGTTCTATCAGAACCAGCACATTTGCCCTTGGCTTGCCCCCCGAGTGTCGGATTTCTTTTTGCAACTTGAGGGTCTTTTTTAAGCCACACCTTCTTGCTCCTTTTCTGTTCTGGTCGTGCTTCACCAATGATTACATTTTTTCCTTTTGTTGTATCGGCTTGATTTGGCCGGATCAACACTTTAGGATTCTGTAATTCAATGGTATTGACAGAGAAATTCTTAGGAAAAGGATCAGAATCAACTTTCATTTCATGCAAAGTCAAATGGCCTTCATTAAGGGCCGATTGAATTCGCCTACGAAATACATTACAATCATTAGTTGCATGTGAAAAAGAATTATAAAATTTACAATATGCACGTCGCTTCAACTCATCAAGCGGTGGTAAAGTATATGCACACCTGATGTATCCGTTTTTATGCAACTCATCAAATATCCTATCACATTTGGACACATCAAAAGTAAATTTCACTTCTTCTTGCCGATTTTTGTGGATCGGCTTAAGTGAAGGGCAACTATATGATTGAGACTTGCTTGGCCATGTAAATTCAGCAGCACAAACTTCTCCATTCTCATCGTCCAATGAATCATAGTTTAACATATGCATGTTAGGACGATCAGATTTTGGCCTAGCATCTTTACTTCGGCTTTCTTGAACCAAAGCCTTTTGTAATACTTGGTTAATGGTAAGAAACTCATAGCCTTCTAATTTATCTTTGATATGAGATTTCAAACCTTTAAAAGCTAATTCGGCAAGATCTTTTTCAGAAATAATCAAACTATAACATTGGTTTTTTGTATCTCTAAATCTTCTAATATAATCAGCAACAGATTCATCATTCTTTTGCATAACCGATGTTAAGTGAGATAGCCTCAATTCATTATCACCACTATAAAAGTGTTCATGGAATTTATGTTCTAATTGAGACCATGTATAAATAGAATTAGGAGATAATGCCGAAAACCATGAGAAAGCGACACTAGACAATGACAAAGGGAATAATCTAATTTTCAAATGATCAATGCTACCATGAATACCCATTTGTGCATTAAACTGGCTAATATGCTCCCATGTAGTCCTATTGTCTTCCCCGGTAAATTTAATAAATTCTGACACTTTAAAACCTTGAGGATAAGGCATAGTATCAAAAACTGGAGGATAAGGTTTCTGATATACTAAAGTTTTATTCTTAACCTCTACGCCAAAAGTATCTTTAATCAAAATAGCCAAATCTTTATTATATTCTTCCATCAGACTCTAAATATAAAGATCATTTGAGCTTTGCTGATCATTGTTATTTGGCACAGTTTGTAACATTTGGTTCGGTGATGCATGTAATGATTGTTGCACATAACCCGAACTTTGGGAAGACATAGGAGTTGTAGTATATGTCATTGGAGTACATGTAGGTACATGACCAGAAACACCATTAATTCGGTCAGAATTAGCCTGAACAATTGGCGTACTAGTTATAAGCTCAGGTGTTGTCTGATATGAAGTAGCAGGATTAAAACCGGTAGTACCAGTTCTTACAACCGGTTGGACCGGATTTTGGCCGTACTGAGTGTTAGCATTAAAACCGGTAGGACCGGTTAGAGAAACCGGTTTCACCGGATTTGCCTGGCCAAATTGTCCCTGAGAATTCTGTCTGTTAAATGATTCAACGGCATCCCATATTGTGGATCTTTGGGTGGTACTGTTGCCGATGAATTTTGAGGTACAATTGTATGCTGTGAAATACCCACTACATCAGAATTAATAGCATTACTATTTACGGTCGAAGGTTGTTTTCCTACGGATTTATCAATCATGCCTTGAACAATCGTAAGAAGATTTTTTTTGACCAGAAAGTAATAAGCCATTAATTTGATCAAGGGTAACAGGCGCGGATGCAGCACTTACAGTGGGTGTTACCTCATCTTTTTCTTCTTCTCCCTCTGAAAGAACAACCACCTCCTTGTCCTTGGAGATAGCACCTTTTCGATCCTTGGAGAAGTGCGAGAGGAACCATTGCGCCTTATCTTCAAGTTTCTTCTTGGCTCGTTCCATCTCCTCCTTTTCTTGCAGCAGGAGTTGCTCAAATAAATGACGATCCTCAGCCGATAGCTCATTAGCAGTCGGCCTTTGAATATTGTCAGGATCAACTTCGCCTGGCTTCGGTAGATTCGACATGGTAGTAAATCCTTTTTTCTTGTTCCCCAGCGGAGTCGCCAAAAAGTGTGTTGACGCTAAAACGCGCCGCGCCAAACACTGACACACGCGGAATCGCAGAACGCAGACCTGGCTGCGCAGAAACCGGTAAAACCGGTTTGGGAAATCGGTGAAACCGGTTTGCTAGAGTTTCCTGCGAAGACCAACGAACGCTCGCCCGGGAGGGACCCCGTCAGGGTGTGCGCACCTTGGGTTGTTCTAGGATCGGTCAGGCCACCTAGAACGTCCTCAATCGTCGTGGAGACGAAGGAAGAACAGCAATTAGGGTTTGGAAGAGCTAGGGTTTGAGAAACATAAAGTAGAGACAAATAAAAGATAAATTGTGTTTGATCGATTGGATGATCCTCAATCGGCCGCAACCCTTTATATTTATAGGGTGGGGAGGTCTTGCCCCGCAAGGAAAGTCCAATTACAATTCGGATCTATAAAAAGAGTCCAATCCTATTACAACTCAGGGAAAACCGGTTCCACCGGTCTCAAATCCGGTTCCACCGGTTTACGTTGTCAGACGTGTCACAGTGAATAAAAACCGGTTCCACCAGTTCCTAATTCCGGTTCCACCGGTTTCCCTGCAAAACTTATTCCTTGCCAATTTTGATCGCCAACATTCTATAGTTCCTTTCTTGTAATGGAAAGCATCTTGTATTCGATTCTCAAATGAAACATTTTCCATTTTGTACCCTCTTATTAGTTATCGACAACTAAATGCACCAGCATTTTATTTTGCAAAAAAATATTGGGGTAATTTCGGCAAAGCTTAACATAATAACGGGATGCTCTGCACTTTAGGAAATTAACAACGATACTTTGTTTTGAGATGGACAGTAAATTCATATAAGAGTATGTGCATTTTGAAATTAGTATTAAATTTGGTGTGTAACCGTGCTTAATCAGGAGCTATGTCATATAGAAACAAAATAATGTATACATGGTGTTTGTTTTCCACCTAGATTATATAATCTAGCTTATGAGTCAAGGGTACTATGGTAAAAGGCCACCATAGACCATCAAATAATCTCAAATAAGCTGCACATGGGTAGATTATTTCAGATTATTTGGTGGTCCATGATGACCTTTTACCATAGTACCCTTGACTCATAAGCTAGATTATATAATCTAGGTGGTAAATAAATAGGGCCAATAGTTATATTCTTTGTGACAAGGAAACATAAAAATGCTTCCAGAAGCACATTTCATCTAATAAGAGCAGTACTCTAAGAAGCATACACACCTAAGTCCCCATCTCCATCTAGCTTGTGGTGTCAAATTGCTTAGCTGCATCTCAACCCATAATTTATGCATGATGCACACAAATATAAGTAGCCTAAATAAGAGAAAGGGATCACAAGATATCTACCCAAAGACTAACACTAAGGCAGTTTAGTCACCAAAGCTTAGAGAAGGCTATTAGAGTTTTTTTCTTGTTGTGGCTATTTTTTACATCCACTTTGACTAAATAAACACTAACAGTTCGTGGAAATAAAATTTTTTTCTGGAACACGTACATGGAAACAAACTACGGATCAAAAGATCATTGCAGGTTCACAAATAGATCAAGTAAACCAATCAAGTGTACAACATACCTGAAGCGAAGAACCAAAGCTTCCACCAATCACCATTTAGCAAATGCATCATGCAGCTTAAATCACTCTCCTGAACAAAATCAATAACCTTCAATCAGGCTATAGAAGAGAAATAATAGAAGGGAATAAAATCAAAGGAAAGGACAAAATGAAACAACAATAATTATCCAATTATACTTGAACAAAATTTTCCTGTCCCCTAAGATGCAGCCTGAACACCAGGAGAACATCTTCTTCGACCGCTAGTTTGGAAGCCAAATGTCATAGAAAGAACAAGAGAAGGTGTATCAACCAATGAGGCAAATGTGCAGGGAACATAACCTTTGTGTAAAATTTGAATACAATCTAGGAGAAACAGAGCATCTCAACATAATGTTGGTACTTCTTAGCATCACCACTTAGAGTAGTGATGGTACTAGAGATATTTCATCGTAAATCTAGATGTTAGAGATATTTTGCAAGCGCACAGAAGTACATTGTAGCATTTCACCCGGGAGTATTCCAGAGTATCGTTATTTGTTTATCCACAAGGAAAGCGTTTAGTTAAAAGAAAGGTGTCATCCAATGCAATTACTCACAACAACATTAATATACCATAATCTAAGCAGGGGTAAATGATATAGAAATGAATGGGTAAAGCGACACACAGAAGTTCATTGCTCATCATTATGGTAGTCTTAGTTAGCAATAGTACATTAGTAAAGATTAATGAGGGATCATTAGCATCATACATATGAGACTTGGATATACTACAATACCCTATACAGGCTCATTCAATGATCATATGCAAGAGGACACATCGAGGTATACAGTGGTTCCCTCATCAAGGGACGACAGTAGGACGTCTTATCATAAAGGCCTAATACCCACTCCCGTACATGGAGGATTACAAAGGACGGACAGGGCTGTCACCACCTGCCGCCTACCTCTACTAATCCGTGGGGCAGCGGTACCCTCAACAGTATTCCATATCCCAAACACCATGCTTGCAATATGTAATACAACTCTATCTATCACGTTAATAAATAGAGCAATCAAGAGGCACATTGAGCCAATGTCATAGCATACATTCACTTGAATAAAGTGCAAGACATAAGTAGTATATACTAAGTGGATAATGTATAACTGAGGCATACAACATAAGTATGAAGGTATTTCCATTAAGCTCAGAGTACTACAAGTAAGTAAGAGAATACAAGAACTGAACTCTAGAACTTACAAAGACTCCTCCAGAAGCCCTTCAGAAGATCTAACACTATGACTATCACTACTAAGACTAAGACTAAGCTTGTAGCAAAGGAGAGCTCTTCTTCTGGTGTGTGTTGAGTACGGCACCCGATGCAGGTATTTATAGCATCACATAGGCGGTTGGAGCCGGCCAGAGGTGGTTGTGGCAGTTTGGAGGTGGGCCTAGGTCGACCGATGTGCCAAGGTCGGCCGACCCTAGGATGCACCGTCTTCAGCATTGCACGGCTCAGATGGACTCCTGATGGCGGTTTACAGGTACGGGTCAAGGGGGAGCGAAACGGCCGCAGGGCCGAGTCGGCCAACCTAGCCAGGTCGGCCGACCTGATTCTGCCGCCTTTCGGCCCCACTCTTCTCTGGTAGACTGCCATGTGGGTCCTTATGACGGTTCCAGGTGGGTATGCTCCGTTTAGGTGTAAATGAGTTGAGGTGTGGGCCTTTCAATCCGTGAGAGTGACACGTGGCTCATCCTCACCCTTGGCTTGAACCGACCATGATTCAACGTCCTTGATTCTTCCTTTGTGTGCTTCTTGACCTGTGTGGAAAATGGGCTCGATTGGGGTTCAGGCCCGGTCGCCCGACCTAGCCAGGTCGGCCGACCTGGGTCTGTGCCCGGTTGTATCCATCTTTTGTACCGTAGTCCCTGTACTCAAATATATTCCAGATATGCATGGTATAGCATTATTTGAATACTAATGTCTAAGTTATGCTTGATCTTTATTGGTTTTCTAAGCCTATTGACGGTCGGATTTTCCATTGTAAGGACCGTCAACAACTCCCCCAAGCTTAGCCTTTGCTCGTCCCGAGCAAAAGACTAAAACTTTTAGGCTCAGTGGATCAGGAGTTGCTTCCCCATTACTCCTCAAAAGTACCAGTGGTTCAGCAAGATATTCTACCAAGAATTAAATAAGCTGGTAAAATAAACTTCCTCTATTACCTTGGCCTTTTATGGGGCTTGTGGCTTCTCCTTGCCTTGGGTGGTTGATGGCTAGAACGACTTAGATCAAGCACCTTGCCTTCTACCTTGCTTGACAATCAAACCGGAGATTTTGGAAGTTTTTCAAAAAAAAAAACAGAGTTCCTTAGGTAGTACTCTCAAGTCACTCATGGTGTATTCCCTTACCAATTTCCTCTCTCAACTCTCATGTCACTCATTGGAGTGGAGTTTGTACTAGGAGAGCTTTATAGCATACTTGCAATGCACATATTGTAAATTCAAGATCAGAATTCAAAGAGAAATAGGTCATATTCTCAAACCAAGATGTGCACGTGTGTAAGTGGTATGGTAAAAGATAGCTCTTTTTTACAGGTTCCTCTTCTCCTTAAAGAGTTGCTTTTAGAGACATTGCTTTAATTTTTTGGATCAAGAGCCTTCTTGCGCTCTCTTTTTTTTTTACATACTTGGACCTTCATGTGTCCATATTTTTTTCCTTTTTTTTCAAAAGCCCATGTCTCTTTTTGCAATAAGGATGGAGAAGAGTCCATACTTTATGTAGAGCTTTTATTTGGTGGAATAATGGGTGTTGTGTTCACTTCCAAGGTAGAAGTGTAACATGTATAAGGTGACGTGTGCGTGATCTTGGCTTTAAAAGCATGAAGTAAATCTCTAAAAATCACAATGACCTTGACAAAACTCAATGCAAAAGCAAGTAGCTCATGTAGGGGTTTAAATCAATATGAGCTTTGGTAGAGAATTTAATTACCATAAGGAACTCTTCATTTTATTTTAAAAGAGAAACTTCGGTTATCAAGTCTAGCTTAGTAAGATCCTAAGGTAACTCAAGTCTTATCATATCATAGCCAACAACAACCTAGACTAGAGCTTGCATATGCTACCCACAAATAGACAAGATAACAGAAAAGATCATGCTCAACCAGCAAACTCAAAGCGTAGGAGAATAGCAGGTTAAAACATAGGTACAAGAGAGAAATAAGAGCAACTATTCATCATGTCCAAAGTAAAGATTTAAGCATAGACTTAAAACATTAAGGGACTAGCATGGATAGCTCTCATTTACTAACTTTATTCAAGAGAAAAGCTTTATTCAGCAATACATACCTGAACTTACCTGATTGGGGGTCCTCCTCCAAGCTATTTTGTTGACACCGATAAACCTGTCGGCGCAGGACTCGTGTTTTACGTCGTCAAGCAAAGACGTCTCCGATGAAGGATTTCAACTTGATGAAGCAGCATCTGACCCTGGAGATGAGGATACAGATGATTTAACCCGCCATACCTGTTTTACCTTCTTTTGGCGGTCGACAGCTTGTTCCGGTGTTTTCTTCGCCTGTGCTTTCGCACCTCGTGTAGACTTCTTGTTGTTCTTTGCGTAATACCGGATGGAAAAATCCTTCTCCCAGAACTTCTCCATGAACTTAATTAGGCTTTCCTTCTTGGGAGGCGTTACCTCCACCTCTTTGACGTTCTGACTGTTTCTCCCATACTTGATCTTGATCATGGAGCATTGCTCCACCTTTGGCCTGAACTCGAACTTTTCCTTCTTACCATTAATGTGGAGCTGGATCTCTCTCGCACCCACATTAATTTGAGCGTCTGCTGTGCTCAAGAAAGGTCACCCAAGGATGAGCAACGAGTCATTGCTCACATCCATGTCCAGTATCACAAAGTCGACAGGGACGAAGCAATCCCGGATGAGTACCGGAACGTCCTCGGCTATCCCCTCCGGGTAGCGGACCGTGGAATCGGCCAGCTGCAGTCTCATGGGAGTAGGGGACAAGGTAGTATAATTAAGGTGATCAAATACTACCTTTGGCATGACGCTGACGCTTGCCCCCGGATCACAGAGTGCATGCTCAAAATGATGTGTCCTGATTATACACGTGATGGTGGGATACCCTGGATCCTTCTTCTTCTTCGGGACCTTGTTTAAGATGGCTGCACTGCACTCCTCAGTCAATTTTACGACCTCGGTACTTGGGAGTGGACGTTTGTTGTTGAGGATGTCCTTCAAGTACTTTGCATATGTCGGCACCTGCATAGCATCCAGCAATGGCACGTGCATATTTAATTTTTGTATAACTTCTATGAACCTGGCAAACTGCTCGTCCGCCGATGGTTTTTTTTGGCGTTGAGGGAATGGCAAGACGTTGCTGTCGTAGAACTCATGTGGCGCAGTTTGGCCGGCTGGTGCTAGCTCAGCTTCAGGCTCTTCTTCCACTACGGGAACCTCCTTTCTTGGTGCTGCTGTTTTTCCTGCATGGTTAGGTGGACTGGTTCCCGAGTAGCCTTACCGCTTCTCGTAGATACAGCCTTTATATTTTCAAAAGACGAATCCGGTTGCCCGGGAATTCTCCCCTTATCCCCAGATGGAACAGCGGTGGCTAGCTGAGCTAATTGAGTTTCTAGCATTTTATTAAAACTCAGCTGGCTCTGGAAGATGGAGGACAAACTTTCTATTTTAGAATTTATGCCCTCCAGAGCCTTATCGTTAGCAGCAAGCCTCTTAGAGATAGATTCATTGATCTTGGTCTTACCAAGAACAAGATCTTTAAGGGAAGGTTGGTTAGAAAAGGAATTATTATTGTTACCTCCCAGGTAGAATGGGCGTTGCTGATTCCAATTCCCTTGAGGCCGGTTCCCGTTGTTCTCTCGGGGCAGTTGTTCCCCGAGTGGCCAGTTTCTCCACAGACTTCACACGTCATGTGTGAGTCCAGTGGTCCTTCATTGTCGGCGCCTCCATCCTTGGTGCGGTCATCAAGGCGCTTCATGATGAGGTCCATCTTGGCGGCCAGCATGTCCACCTCCTTTACGGTGTGCATACCGCGTTTACGCCCCTGAATACGGTCATCATTCCAGGCTTGGTTTGACACCATCTTTTCGATGAGCAGCTTGGCGGTGGCCACAGTCAAGGAGAGGAATGCCCCTCCAGCAGCAGCGTCCATGTGTTCACGGGCTGTCTGGGACAGCCCATGGTAGAAGTTCTGGAGCAGGAGCCACTCTTGCATACCATGGTGGGGGCATGCCAGAATGTAGTCCTGGAAGCGATCCCACGCTTCCGGAACCGTCTCCCCGGACTCTTGCTGGAAGCTGAAAATTCTTCCCCGAATGGCATTGGTTTTTCCAATGGGGAAAAACTTCGTCAAGAAGGCGTTGGAGCACTTAGTCCACGTGTTCACCGCATCATGGTTGGAATAGAACAATTGTTTGGCTCTTCCCAGTAGTGAGAACGGAAACAGGCGGAGTCTGATGGCCTCTTGATCCACTCCTCGGATAGTGATGGTGCTGCATACCTCCAGGAAATGCTGCAGGTGAGCACTGGCGTCTTCATTGGCTTTCCCACAGAAGGGGCTAGCTTGTACCATGTTGATTAGTGGGCCTTCAGCTCGAAAGCATGATCCCCCATTTCCATATCCGGACCCATAAGGATCTGGGCAGCGGACGGGGCAGAGTAGTCACGAATAGTCCTGTCGGCCATGGCTTCTTCTGGTTGGAGTGCTACGGGAACGGGTTGTTCTCCTTGGTTGGAGGATTCTCTGATGACTGGTTCGGTCTCCGACAAGAACACCTGAGGGATTACGACACGAGAACGTACCCTCCTTCCTATGGTATTCGGGTTCTCGACGTAGTTGGATGGTAATTGGAAACCAGTCATGCACTACCCTGTTTCACATCATAGAGAAACAGAGCAAAAGGGTAAACCTGCTAGATTACTGGCAATTAATCATGTTGCATTAAATGCATGGATGATCAAATCTCTTTAACCATTGCTTTCCTCGGCAACGGCGCCAGAAATGCTTGTTGGTATTTCTTAGCATCACCACTTAGAGTAGTGATGGTACTAGAGATACTTCATTGTAAATCTAGACGTTACAGATATTCTGCAAGCACACAGAAGTACGTTGTAGCATTTCACCCGGGAGTATTCCAGAGTATTGTTATTTGTTTATCCGCAGGGAAAGCGTTTAGTTAAAAGAGAGGTGTCATCCAATGCAATTACTCACAACAACATTAATATACCATAATCTAAGCAGGGGTAAATGATATAGAAATGAATGGGTAAAGCGACACACAGAAGTTCATTGCTCATCATTATGGTAGTCTTAGTTAGCAATAGTATATTAGTAAAGATTAATAAGGGATCATTAGCATCATACATATAGGACTTGGATATACTACAATACCCTATACAAGCTCATTCAATGATCATATGCAAGAGGACACATCGAGGTATCCAGTGGTTCCCTCATCAAGGGACGACAGTAGGACGTCTTATCATAAAGGCCTAATACCCACTCCCGTACGTGGAGGATTACAAAGGACGGACAGGACTGTCACCACCTGCCGCCTACCTCTACTAATCCGTGGGGCAGCGGTACCCTCAACAGTATTCCATATCCCAAACACCATGCTTGCAATATGTAATACGACTCTATCTATCACGTTAATAAATAGAGCAACCAAGAGGCACATTGAGCCAATGTCATAGCATACATTCACTTGAAAAACGTGCAAGACATAAGTAGTATATACTAAGTGGATAAGGTATAACTGAGGCATACAACATTGGTATGAAGGTATTTCCATTAAGCTCAGAGTACTACAAGTAAGTAAGAGAATACAAGAACTGAACTCTAGAACTTACTAAGACTCCTCTGGAAGCCCTTTCAGAAGATCTAACACTATGACTATTATTACTAAGACTAAGACTAAGCTTGTAGCAAAGGAGAGCTCTTCTTCTGGTGTATGTTGAGTACGGCACCCCTTGCAGGTATTTATAGCATCACATAGGCGGTTGGAGCCGGCCAGAGGCGGTTGTGGCAGTTTGGAGGTGGGCCTAGGTCGGCCGATGTGCCAAGGTCGGCCGACCCTAGGATGCACCGTCTTTAGCATTGCACGGCTCAGATGGACTTCTAATGGCGGTTTACAGGTACGGGTCAAAGAGGGAGCGAAACGGCCGCAGGGCCGAGTCGGCCGACCTAGCCAGGTCGGCCGACCTGGTTCCGCCGCCTTTCGGCCCCACTCTTCTCTGGTAGACTGCCATGTGGATCCTTATGACGGTTCCAGGTGGGTATGCTCCGTTTAGGTGTAAATGAGTTGAGGTGTGGGCCTTTCAATCAGTGGGAGTGACACGTGGCTCATCCTCACCCTTGGCTTGAACCGACCATGATTCAACGTCCTTGATTCTTCCTTTGTGTGCTTCTTGACCTGTGCGGAAAATGGGCTTGACCTATCCCCATATTTGACATTAGAAGCAAAACTATTAAATTCATATGTAAAAGCCCTGAGGCATCCATTCATTAAACAGATGGAAACAAGAAAGTAATAGCTTCATATCCAGAACTGAACTAAGATAATATGATTCTCTACCTCGAAAGCAATTCATGATTTTGTTCATGTCATGATCTTTATTGATTCATGTCATGGTCTTTGTTGATGGGCATGCAGGCACGGTACAAATATGTAGATATACTTATATGATGGTAAGTGTGAGAAGAAATTACAGAAAAGGGCATTCCTTTTCTCCATATATTAAAATAATAAATATAACATGCACCTCTATGTTTTTAGCAAGTTCAGATAGATAAGATAACTCAACATGATAAGAGCTAAGCGTTTGACGGTACATTACATTATGCAAATGTATCAGCTATCCTCTGGTTGGGGTTCTTATTTAGGGAATATGCTCATGCTAAATTTTCTTGTTTAACTGAATATTGCAAATAGGAAGCACATTGAGGTTTGTGTAACTGAATGTAAAATAAGGCTTTCCTCAGGATATTGAAACCAAAAAAAGTACAAAGAATCACAAATTAATTTGTATTGACATCTGGGATTGGCCAATAGATCTCCATATCGGTTAAACTGTAACTATAAGGTTGTAGCATAAATACAAACTGCAGTCATAGCTGTACCTTGCTTCCCTTCAATGCCAACTAATGCAAAGAACTACCAAAGACATATATGGACATTGCTTAGTTGGACCCATGCTAAACATTTTCAGTTTGATCTTAGACATTGTTTATATCAAATTATCTAAGGAACAATTGCTGTTTTTTACCTCAAATCACCTGCACAACCGTTTTGAACCCAGTAGGTATTTTCTTCATGAGTATCTCGTGTTGATTCATCACTATGACCTTGCCATTCAGTCAAGCTTGAGATTTGTAAAACAAAAGTGAACAACCAACATCCTCTGAAAAGAAATCACAATTAGATACCACACTAATCAGCATTAAATTTGTCAATCCTAAAAGGACTATACACTCAAGTGTAGGACAATGCAGAAATCGATCTATTGAAGCCACCAAATATTGAAAATTAATAGGAATTACAAAAAACACACAGGTAAACCAAACTATGAAATAGGACAGATTGTTAGATCAGGCAACTTAAGAATGAGAATTCACAGGAACTACATCATAACACACGCGAAACAGATTGTGAAATCATACAAAAGAAGTATGACCTACTTAGTGATGCAGTCTGCCAGTCTTAAGATTCTTTTCACAGGGTAGCAAATCTGAAGGGAGGAATTGTTCAGGGTGCAAAGTTCATCCAAAATACATGTTATTACAGTAACTGGCATTATTTTTCAGATAAATAAAATGGGAAACAAAATTGTCAATTACTATACTAAGTAAACAAAAGGATCTGAAGGGATTATGCTGGTATATATCTGGATCCAGGATTTGGAGCCTGCTGACTAATCTAACCTACACATGGGTTCATCAGCACAACACTAAATCAATTAAAAAAAGAATCACAAGCTTGAGGGGGGCATAAGCTTGGGGCGAAAAATATCGCAGCCCCTCATTTCAAAGAAAGCAGCAGGATCCTATTCACAATAGGACCACAATCACCGAAGTTGAGTTGTTCCACGCCCAAATCGGACCACTACCCACTAGATCAAGCCTTTGTTCACCCAAAATGAATAGAAAACCAAATATCAGGGGCGAATCTTGCCTTGGTTGGTGGGGCGAAGAAGAGGGAAGGGGGGAGATGATGGGACGTCCATGGCCACCACAACCAGACTGCTCGTCCTCCCAGTGCATCAGGTTGGTGATTATCTAAGGGCCTGTTTAGTTGAGTAAGAATGAAAGTTACCGTTTACTGTAGCAATTGTAAATCGAAGATTAGGAGGACTAAACATGATCTAATTATAAGGCGCTATACACGGTTGGACGGGAAATTGCGAGACGAATCTATTAAGCCTAATTAATCTGTCATTAGAGATTGTTTACTGTAGCACGACGTTGTCTAATCATGGCCAAATTAGGCTCATTAGATTCGTATCGAAAAGTTACCTAGGGGTTATGGAATGGGTTTTGTCATTAACACACATTTAATACTTCATGCATGTAAGATTCCCTTTGATGAATAGTGAAAATGGCAAATTTTTTGGCAAATTGGCCATCTAAACAGGCCCTAAATCATTGTCCTCTTCACCGCTGCTTTGCCTCCGCTGGCACTGTGGCCACCCACACAGCTCCGCGCCTCCGCTCACGCGCCGCCGCGCTGGCTGCCCTCGCGCACCGGCTATTGCACCTCCGGCTGCTGGGTACGCCTGCGCAGCACCACCGCTGGCTGGTTGCGGGCTGCCTGTGCCGATGGGAGGAAGAGGGGCTGACAGGCTGCAACTCGAACGGGGAGAGTATTGAACTATTGTTGGAGTAGGCAAGAGAAAACGGAAGCGGCGGCCGGATGCGAACTGCAAAGTGAAGATGGAGGAAGATGAGGATGAAGGAAGCTTGGAGAGCGAGAGATATTTTGGCCAGTTCGCGCAGGTGAGGAACGGAGGGCCCGAGGCGCTTCGCGAGGGTTCCACCCAATCGACCAAAGACACGTGCCCCTCGCCGGCAACGAAGCAACGTGGTGCCCAAGGTCACTCGATGCACATCAGAGGGCGGACATCAATTTTGCTATCGTGGATAGCGTAGCCGGCCGTCGAGTCCGGCGGTTTTAAAGGGGTTCTATTTAAAAGTCATAGGATCATGCAAATAACCGCTGGCCGCGAGCCGGCCGCGCGTACACAACCCCCCCTCCCCGCCGCGCTCGCCACCTGCGCGATCCTCCCCCTGCAGCTCGTCGTCGCTCTGCGCGCGTAGCCCGCAAACCGCGCTCGTCCCCTGCCTGGGCGACGGCGGTAAGGGAGGCGACAGCGGTGGGAGGCAGCAATAGCGAGGAGAGCTGGCGTTTGCAATGAAATCGATTTGGGGAAGATTTGGGTGAGTTGCGCTGGTGTATACTTTGGGAGAAGGGTAAAATCATCCGAGAAGTAAAAGACCGATCCTTTTTAATGTTGTCATCGAGCAAACTTACGGTAGTGGCAGTGAGGGGATAAAAAATTATAAACAGTGGCATTGAGGGGATGGCTTAATTTTCAATGGCACATAAGGCAGTCCGCAGTCGTCATCCTCTAAATCCATACTCTAAAAGGAATATTCCTGTCTGGTTATCAAGATTCTCTCCTCTATATCAAATTCTCCCGCACTCGTCATACTCTATATCCCAATCCTCTATACCAACTACCATCTGTGGGACCCACTCGTTAGTTTTTATCCTTTTATTAACACCCGATGCCCCCCTCCCACTCTCTCTCTCTCTCCACCTCGAGCTCCCCGGCGGCCCGGAGCTCCCCTGCTCCCTCTTCGGCCCTTCCCTCTCCTCCTCTGGGCTGCACTCCCCCCCTCCCGGAGCTCCCCTGCTCATGGCGGTCCAGTCCATCCTCCCCGACCCCGACTCACCCTCCCTGCGGCCCCTCTCTCTTCCTCTCTCTGCGCGGGGCAGGCCGGACGGGCGGCGCATGGCGGCGGCGGCACGCGGGCGCGATGCAGCAGCGGCGGGGCGTAGAGCTCGGCCCTCGACCCTCCCTCACCTCTCCCTGCTTCCATCCGCCGCCGCAATGCCCCTCCGCCGGAGATGCCGTGGCGTGACCGAGCTCCCCGCGCCGCCGGAGATGCCGAGACCGCGCGACAGGAGACCCCTCTCGCGGCGTGTGCGGAGGAGGGGTTGGCCGAGGTGGCCTTGGTTGCGGCGGCGATGGCGCGCTCCCACCCCCCGTCGTCCTCACCGCTGGCGCCCTTCTTCCTCATGTTGGCCACGCCCTTCCTCGTGTCGTCCTCTCTGCCGTCGCCTCGGGCCGCCTCCTCCCCCTACCCTCCGAACCGCCCTCCCCGTCCTGTCCTCTCCCGCCGGCGAGCCCCCCCTCTCTCTCCCCCCATCCCCTCCTCCCACAACACCGCGCCGGGCCGCGGAGCAGCGCGGGCCAGCGGCGAAGCTCGGGCGCGCGGGGGCCTCCTCCTCGAGCCGGTCCTCCTCGCCATGCCCAGCTCCGGCTCCCTCTCCCTCTCCTCCGCCGCCCCTCCCTCTCCCTCTCCTTGCGGTGGCCGGATCCAGGCGCCGGCAGCGGACGGGCTCCACGCGCGGCCTCCACCACCCCTCCCCCTCTGTCAGCGGCTTCGGGGGCTCCACGGCAGTGGCTTCGGGGGTGCGGATCCATGGCCGGCGGCAAAGCAGCTCCGGCGACGTCGGCGCCTCCCTGCTCGTCCCTGCCTTCCTTCCGTTCCGAGCACGCGCGAAGCGGTTGGGGCAGCGGCAGTGGGGTCCGTCGCGGCCCCACGTCACCTTTGGCGAATGTCCTGCAACTCCGCTCGAAGTAGCGGACGCCGGGGCGTCCGCTTGTTTAGCGGATAGCGTAGCGTCCCCCGCTGCGGGCGTTTTTACGCTATCCCCGTCCTACAGGAGCCCGTAGCGGACGAGGTAGCGTTCCCACTGAGGACAGCCTCAGGGATATGCTATATTTTCCAATAACATAGAGGAAATTTGCTGTTCCCCTTAACACACACCCCCACCCTCCCCCTCTCCCTCCCTTCTCAGGCCCCACCCACCCACCCACACTGTTACCCTTTCTGCAAGATTTGATGGGCAGTTAGTCAATGATGCAAGTCATCGTACTTTATTATTTATAGGGAAAAATTGACGAACTCTTATGGCATTTCGGGCAGCATGTCAGATTATTTTTTAGATAACTGACGTCAAGTAAAGTGATATTTTTGAGGTACTTAGGGCCTGTTTAGTTTGAAAAGAAAGTTTGCGAAAGAAAGTTTGCAATTGTAAATCGAAGATTAGGAGGACTAAACATGATCTAATTATAAAACTAAATACACGGTTGGACGGAAAATCGCGAGATGAATCTATTAAGCCTAATTAATCCGTCATTAGAGATTGTTTACTATAGCACAACGTTGTCTAATCATGGCCAAATTAGGCTCATTAAATTCGTCTCGAAAAGTTACCGGGGGTTATGGAATAGGTTTTGTCATTAACACACGTTTAATACTCCATGCATGTAAAATTCCCTTTGATGAATAGTGAAGTTTCAAAAGTTTCACCCTAATCTAAACAGGCCCTTAGCAGTATAATTTTATTTGAATTTAGATTGAGGCTGAAAAATTTTTCAGGGTATTAAATGCATCTTTGACCACTAATTAGGGGTATTAAATAATGTCAGTTTACAAAACTACCTCCACAACCTCTAGTAAATTTCCGAAAAAAATCTAATGAGGCCTTTGACCGCATGATTAGAAGATGGTTACTGTAGCATCACTGTAGCAAATCATGGATTAATTAGGCTCATTAGATTCGTCTCGGAAAGTTACGCTCATCCGTGGCTGGGTTTTGCAAATAGACTTCATTTAGTACTCTATGCAAAAAAGATTCCATTTTGCAAATTTTTGCAAAAGGCATCTAAACACGGCCGAACCTGACAGGCCCGGCTCGTGACGATCGCGTGTATCAGTGGAGAAAGTGAGCAGTGTTCAGCCGGTGCCGTCTCCTATGGGCTACTAGCTATCCGCTCCCCAAAAACACCACCCCAGGCCTGAGCCTGACCATGGAGATCGACCGCCGCGCCGCCGCTACGGCCCGCCTGGACGACGCCTACCGCCTCCCCGACCATTCTCCCCCGCACGGTGATGGAAACTTGTCCTTTGCCTTCCTTTCCATTTTCCACCACCGCTCCGTGGTTGCCGTTCCTCTTCTCGAAGCCCTAGGGTTTAGGGAATCGTGGCGGATTTTAATCGCTTGAATGGTGACAAAATCGAGCGCTTATTTCTGGCACAATTGTTAGAGCGCAAATTCGATCGCTAGTTGGAGGGTACGTATTAGTATGCTTGATTGGCGAGAAATTTGGTGATCGGACCACATTTTCTGCGCAAAATGCCATCGGTTTAAGACACTAACAGCTAACAGCGGCGGCGATGGGGGTGCAGGGCAAATGTCGGTGGACGCGCTCCGGCGGGAGCTTGTGAAGGAGAGCATCCGCCAGGAGATCATTGCGGCCGAGCTGGCCGAGCGGCGGGAGTTGGAGTCCGAGGTGCGGCGCGAGCTCGCCGCCCCCCTGTCCCTGGGCACCCGTCCCGGTCTCCAGTTGACCACTTTACCCCACCATGAGACATACCCTGTGCGGCAAGGGGCTCAGCTCCACCTCCCCATGCCAGTGCTGCCAGAACCTTGCTTGGGAGAAGGTGCGATGACGCCCCTAGGTGTGCCGATGCCCAGGCGCTCTGTTAAGGATCGCATTGATGAATGGTATCGGCCTCCTTGGCATGATAGGTCAGCAGACAAGGATGCGTTGGTTGACTGGGTGAGCTTATTTGCTTCCTAAATTTCATCTGTTTGTTGTATATTCGTGTTGAAAATCTTGATATGTTGCAATCTTCAATATAGTTTTGCATCGATTTGGTACAGTCCTGCAAATGCTATCCTCATACAAAGCCAAATTTGTTGTACATTAACTGAAATTGGGCTATTAATTCTGATATCTCCCATGTGTTAATTTGATTCTTGAAGCAGAGAATGACAACTTTTGAAAGAGGCTTTCAATCCTTTTCGTAGTATTCGTTTTGACATCCATGCAGACATGTTCGCATTTATATCTCCCATATAATTGCCGTGTGCATTTTTCATGTACTGAAAATCTTATGCCAGCTGGATTCTGGAATAGGGACCATGTTAACCTTGCACTCAAGATTTATGATAGATATTAGATGTTGGGCATTTAGTAGTTGATGCCATCCTAATAGTGAAGCTTCATGGTTTCAGTGTGATGTTTTCCTTAAATATTAACGCTGAGCTATCCATTACTATGCTTAACAAGAAATACTAAATGTTCTTTTGCTTTTTGGCTGAATCATGTGAATTTAGCTCTAATATTGTATTAAACTGGCGAACATGGGCCTTCATCAATGCTTGGATTATACACAAAATACATAGTGAGATACTACTGTTCCTACAGTTTTTTATATGATGTGCTTGTTGATGATGATGATCTGCGCTAAAGATAATTGACCCTCATATTATCTGAAGAATGACTAAAACTTTAACGTTTCTAAGATTCAAAGTTTCTTCTAGTATTCACTGAATATGAGCTTGCAAGTATGCTGTATGCCTGCATGTGTTTTTTTGTTTCCTATGCTGCCTAGGTTCTCATCAGAACAGTTTGAATGATAAAGTAGAGACTAGAGACTAGGCAGAGTACATCTGATTTCTATGTACAATAGTCTATATGTAATATGGAACTTCTAGTCTGGTGCAGCTATCACTGGAAGTAGAGACTAACCTAGGCGGAGTACCACGGGAAGTAGAGGCTATGTATATCCTATATGGCACTGAATTTTGATGTATCTAGTGCTCAATAAAGGTGGTCAAATGTGTAATTATGAAGTGTATACCAAAGATGGTAGCGATTTTCTTTTGGCTATTTGTTGGATGCTGTTACTGAAAACTAACTGGTCATTGAACAGGCTAGGATGCCTAAGAAGACATTCTCTGGGCTGAAGAGGAAAAGGACTGCTGAAATTTCAACTTCAAACAAGAAAAGATCATCTGAGAAATGGATTTGTGCTCTCTGCCATGTGAATACATACAGTGAAGCCTCTTTCGAAGAGCACTGCGCTGGCTATCGGCACCACTCAAATGTAGCAGAGTTGGAATGGTCTAAGGAAACTGCTGAACCGAATAGGATAGCAACAGAAGAGTCTAACCATGGCATGCAGTACAATCCAACTGCATGGAATTGCAGCATCTGCCAAGTTAAGTGTTCGGGTGAGCTGGACCTAAAGTATCACCTGAAAGGAAAGAGGCACCAAGAGAACGCAGAAGTTCTATGGAGGAAAAGCAAGGAAAGCGAAGGGAAGAATGGGTTCAAGGAAACTGAGCTGCATGGAAAGATAGAGCTACAGCTTGTTGACATAGACCAGAGACCCACCTCAAGATGGAATTGTAGCATCTGCAAGGCTAACTGTACATCTGAGTCCGACTTGGAGAGCCATCTCCGAGGCAGAAGGCACAAGCAGACTGTAAAAGCCCAATTCATAGAAGGCAACAGCACGACAGTCGCCTCACATCTCGGTGGGAACAAATAGCCGGCAGTGCTCAGTGCATATAATTGAGATGCAGTTGCAGACAGTTCTTAAAGACGATGTTGTTATTTGAGGCACATGTAAGCAACTGAAGGATGGTAGTACAATTCACGTTCTCCAGCTTTGCTGATCTCCTAACATTTTGGGATCAAATTGCAGGAATGGGCTCTTTTGTGGCCACTACAATGGGTGGTCTGTTGCTACTTGTAGACTTGGTGTTGCTATACTATGGCCATCAGCTTCCGCTTTTGCAAAGTAGGAAGTGCCTTGAGGAAAATTAGATGCCCGCTTTTCTTTCATTTGCAAGTTAAGTCCTTCAGTTCCGTTTGTGGAGAGCGTGCTTATATGGCCATCAGCCTCCCCTTTTGCAAAGTAGGCAGTGCCTTGGAGGGAAATCAGATGCCTGCTTTTCTTTCATTTGCAAGTTAAGTCCTTCAGTTCCGTTTGTGGAGAGCATGTTTTGCCACCTTTTTTATCTGTTGGTATTCTGTTTCGTTTTTTTTTTGGCAATATTTGATCTGCCATTAGTCGATGATGAAAATCTGTTGTAATACGTCACAAGTAATAGTAGAAAACTGAAAATGCCCCGAAGTGTATAATTATGCAGACTTTCTGCATGTTTCTTATTGTGTATGCTGTCGTGCGTCAGCAATTGATTACAGTTGTGTACGAATAGGTTAGTTGGATATACATTTGATTCAATCAATCGAGACGATGGAGAAGGTACTCGACCTCCACTTGTTTAGTCAACGGAATCACCCACTGGTCATACAGTTTATAAACAACAGAAGGATCAACTTTGAAGTTGGTTTCACTGCTGTTGTTGACACCAGTTTCAATCGGTCCATCTGATGTTATGCTCTGGCCAAACACTGTGGCCTTCTTCTCTACCCTTCTCTTTACCACATCTTCCTGGGCTTCAGATGTCAATAGTTTCATCAGAGCATCTCTGTCCTGCAAAATGGTAATGCAAGTTGGCTTAAAACTTTATCATCTCCATTTTATCACCAGATGCTCTGCAAACTTTGAATACCTTGGCCTGAATTAAATTGGTGTAGGTCTGCGGGTCGCCTCTGAACTTCACTTCTGCCACATACCTGCCATAGTTGATTCTTCTTGAAAGCACCTGCAGAAGGAATGACGTTCAGTTTACATTCTTACATTTGTGATGAATCAGGAGTATGTAGTGTAAGGTTGCTTGCTTAGTGTTTTACCTGAAGACATGCAAGATCTGAATCAATAGTCACGGCATAGTTGCCATCATCGCCATTCTTGGCCAGCAGAGGGAGCAGCTCGTTGAAGTACATGCTCCAAATGCCATCATTGACGTTAACAAAGGCGGCCGCAGGATACAACTCCTGGAGTCATGCATCATGTTTATCAGTTCAGTCAGATCGTTTCAGAAATGCTTGTTCATGAATCATTTTCTTTCAGCAAAGGCAGCTGGATGCTTACGCGTGTGAAGTTGAATGGAGGTGCCAGAGTGAAAGGAACTCTGTAAGCGAAGAATGGAATCTCTTGTAGGCTTTGGTACCTTCCGGCCTATGTAAAAGTTCAACGGCATCTCAGGATTAGTGGAGAACAATTAGCACATACTTCAAATCTTTGGTCACAATTCACGCAAGTTTTGTTGCTTGATGCCAACGGCAGCAGCAATGCAGAGAGGACTTGCCGTTAGAACTTAACACATGCTTTATCACAAAAAGGTGATCAGAATTCTGAACTCAAATCAAATGCAAAAAAAAACAAGCTCCTCTCATCACAAATATTGTTTTATAATTAATATCTACAAAAATACATTACATGTTATGGGAGTTTTTTTTACAACGAATTAAGAAACATTTGATCTTATGCGGTCAATCAATACCAATTTTTAAAATATTGGTGTTTAGGTGCTACTTTAAATAGAACGAGTTATATGTTATGAAATTATTTCTCATGATCAAGCTTGTAGCAAAAAATCTTATCAACAATCCATGTAAAATTTTAGATACTAATAATCAAACCTAAAAACATTTGAGCAACAGCAATCATAGACTTATAATTATGATTAGAGGTTTAAGAAGCTTTCATATACCATTTTTTAAAATTTGTAAGCTAAGAAATTTTTCGCCGCTTACTCTTTAATAAAAAGCACCTCTTTATTTCCTAGATGAAGATTGTTCAAAAAGTCATTGAAAGTGAACTAATTCGTTAGCATCAGTCAACACCTTCCCCATCAACTGAAACATTTGACCGGGTTTTTTCATACGCCCAAGTCAGCGCATTTAAACAAGTCTAGATAATCCAAATAGTAAACTAATCGACCGCCGGCCACATGCAGGTACCGACAATGCCGGCGAACCATTAGTCATCACGAAAAAGAAACGAGCTCGCCAACAGAATTCTTCTTCTCTACATCATTGTTCGGAAAAAGAAAAGCTGAATTCTAGTTCCAAGCTGAAGCAAGAACACGAGTAAACTGTCGGTTGAATTGTACTCCTGTACCTTGGATTGGACGGCCTCGGACTCGCGGATGAAGAGCTCGGCGAAGGAGGCGTTGAGGCGGCGGCCGGGGCCGGCGCCGTCGCCGAGGTGGATGGGGTCGTAGGCCGGCCGGTTGAGCGGGTACCTGGCCCTCTCGATGAGGCTGAAGACAATGGTGTCCTCCTCCCGCGTCAGGAACTCCCTCACCGTGTCCAGGCTGAGCCCCGCCGACGGCGGCACGTGCGCCAGCACCAGCGCCGCCGTGCAGACCAGCAGCGCGTAATTGGCAGCCACCATTGCTGTTGTCTAAAGAGAGAGGGAGAGAGAGGTGGTGACAGAGGCTTTACAGGTAGAAGAAGACGAGGTGATGATTTGCCGGCTCGGGGATTAAGATGGGCTGGGTATTTATTGCTGCCGACCGAAAAGAACGCCATGAGATGGTCAAAGACTCGAAGGGAGGAAGATGGGTATGAAAGGATGGTTCACCAATCAGTGCCCTTGATTAGCTGGCGTTGAACGGAAGGATTGTGTAAGCAGATGGACAGATGAGATGGGAAGTCAGAGAGCCTCCCCCCAGTGGCGCATTGCAAGGTCAAATGGATGTGAACAGATGTGGCGTCCTGACATCCGCGCAGCTCGCAACACTGACAGTGGCCGCGACGCTTGGCCTATGGTTTGTTCTTGGCACTCGTCGTCATCAGAAAACTGGAACAGATTTGCTCTTCCAAATGACGGCAGAGCTTTTCATGTGGATGAGTGATGATGCTCTCATGAGATCACGGATGATCTTCTTTCCAGCAAGGTGCCGTTCTTGTCACCCTCGACCATGGGATTAAAGATTAAACTACTGAAAAGTATGCCACTTAACCTAATTGGATAAACCAAGATCAGCTGAAATGGAACGGGCCACATTCGATTGCATATTGGCATGTGGTTCATCTCGTCGCCCTAGATCATCCCGGGCAAGTCCTGATCTCTTTGCAAAAGTTAGGTATTGCCACACGTGATGGAAAACTGTTGATAATTTCTATAAAAGATTGGCAATGGACAAAAATTAGCAAGTTCCCTACAATCGTTGACTGAACAATACTGTCGTAGGCTGAATATAGGCGATTGGACTAAAGTTGATGATACCGCCGATATTTCCATCAACTTGAGTGCAGCAATTCTGACCATGAAGAGAAGAAAATATCTGAACTTTTTGAATTTGATGCCCTCGAGGACAAGTAATTAAAAAAAATAAGAAAAATATCTACAAGAACCCAAACACAAAGAAGCCTGGATGCGAAGCCCAACTCGCCTCGGTACACCTCCTACTAACCAACAGGGCCGGCAATTTCAGCAGCCCAGGAGGACCATCCTGCAATTCTCACACGGATAATGCGCGACTGCGGCCCAAATTTCAGTAGCCCATCAATGGTGACCGCCAGTTCTAGGCCTCCAGCTTCGGCGGTAGAATCGGCCCGCAACCGAGCTGCGCGCCTGTCAAAAAGCCCGCGAGACGATCCACGGATCGTACCCAAAAACGGCCCAAGTCACGGCCCAAACGTGCATTGCGCAACGACATTTTTCACCCGCCCCAGCCCCACGGGAGCATAGCGGATCTGGTTGCTGCCGAGACCGGGACCGGACCGGACCCTTCTTCTACAAGAGCCTGGGGCGGTGGCGACATGACAAGCACGGCAAAAGCTCGCGGCGAAAGCGACGGCAACACACGGGCGCCCTTGTCCTCTGAGACGGCGCTTTCCGGGCCTTTCTTTTCTACTCTAAGCCTGGTGGTTGCTGCCCTCGCCATTGTTGCGATCAAGCTTTTCCGGCAAAGGCTAAACCAAGGTGGGACAAGAGGCACTAACCGTGGCCGTCACTGGGTCACCTCATCACCTTTTGCTGAGCGCAAAAGTTCAGGTTCAGTACAACATCACCCCGATCATCCGGTCTTGTAAAAGAACTGGTCTGGAGATGGTAGGATCAGGTGTCTGTAATGGTTCAATATTTCAATGGCTAGGGACTATATATGAATATGATATGCTAGTTGCTAGTGGCACTAGTACTGGAATTTTGGTAGGTGCTCACTGTTCAGCACAGCGCGGAACGTGTGCGCCTGGTCGGGTAACGCAAAGGCAAGCTGACGGACACAGGACTCTGATGAGGTCGGTAAAGATGGGGAAATTTACCGTGCTGCCGAGATAGCGATCGAACACTTTAGGTGTAGGTCACTTGGATACCACAGCTCGGCCGGGGCTCGTCACTCGTCCGTCGTCGCCACACAGTTGCGAACGGATCAGAGTGGGTGGAGATGGATGGAACGACTGAATTGAAAGGCTATCGATCTGATTTCTGATCTCCTCCCATGTCCCAAGAGAAGAGATGTGCTTGGGACCTGGATATGGCAGAGGTCACCTTGCTGAAAGTCTGAAACTACAAAAGCAAGTTCCCGATCGTTCTCTGCTCGTTCTTGTCCAGCGATTGTGGACAGGATTTGGATGAGTTCAGCTTGCATTCTTTCCCTGGAAAGCCAGCTGCTCCGAGAGAGGTTGGTAGCATAAAAATGGATTTAAATTTTCTTTGGGAAACAACAACGCCACATCACAGGAGGTGAAGAGATTCTTATGGCGTGAGGAGCTGTCACACCCGATTTTGTAAACAAAACCGAATGACTATCATATGTGCGCCAGGATCAAGTTTACACACATATGAGACTTCATCAGTGATATAAAAGACAGTGCAAAACGTAAATAATATTAAATACCATTATTACACTCACGGAAGCGAATAACTAGCAGCGGAATCTTCAAAACTTCTCCACAAAGCAGCTGACTGGGAGAACACGTACGCCTAGAAACTCCAAAAATACTCCACTGAAACTTCTGTCTAAGCCTGAGCCGCAGATAAAGCAAGGTTGAGTACACTTATGGTTGGTACTCAGCAAATGTAGAGCAAAAGCATAATGACATGCAAAGGCTTAACAAGGAAATAGTTTGGCTTCTAATTAAATTGCTTAAAGCACTTTAGTTGGTCAAATTTTATTTAGCAGCATAATTACTAAAGTATAAGTATATACCAACCCAATTAAGCATATGGTAACCCATAAGCATCATCAACAACATAAATAAACCAATTTAATTCTTCTTTCGATATATTAATCATGTGAGGGTCCAGGCCGCTCATGACCGCGAGCACGGCTATTGCAATAGATTTTAGACACTCTGCAGAGGTTGTACAGCTTTCCCCACAATTCGTGTTTCTCATTATGCCCGGGTTAATTACTCCCTTCAACACTTCCTTTGGTGAGGGGCCAGAGAATCACTACGAAGCCTTTCCAAAGAATTTCCCAATGTGTGTGTGCTCCCTTGCCAGACGGGTCTATAAAAGGCGCACCTTCCTGCCCCCGCACCTCTGCTCACAAGCCTTGCCGGTAGCAACCAGCCCATACCAAACATGCAGTGCATCCACACAACAAAGGGATCTTCTAATTACTTAGCTAAGACCAGAGCCATGTGGTATTGTGGTTGTACGAGAAATCCCGGGTGGTTCTCCATGTTCCAATTAATCAATGTGGTCTTGGTTCAACATTCTCACCAGATCATTAACATGTATATATAAAAGATATCACAATATTATTATCTTCACATTTAGTGTAAACCATTCCCAAGTATAGCAACTAAGCAAATGCTACCCAACATGAATATAAAACCCAGGTTAACAAGGTAGGATTAAGAAAACTAGTCATCCTAATTATGGGACCCATCATGATTATAAGCATGCAAGCAATAGCGAACTACGGTGTATAAGCATGTCATATGGTTATTAGGACAAAAAGTATGATCAAGAATACACTTGCCTTAAATCCAGCTAATAACTGCTACGGCTCAGGGTCTTCTCAACTGAATCCTCAAATCACACGAACGATCCTCGAAAACCACAAACGTTGCACCTTCTATTCGTAGCACAGGGTCACATACAAGAACAATACAACAAATAAGAAACAATACACCAAACATGGGCAACAGTACAAAGGAACGGTATAAAGGTATAGATCAAGTCCTTACGGTCACGTGAGCTGAAGAATCACTCGAATCGGAGTTGAAACGGTCAAGATATGGATAAAACGGTGTTCCAGGGGCTTATCTGTGAAGATTAAAAACTCCAGGGATTAGATTTGAAGAAATCCGAGGGCATATACATAATTATGTATAATAACTCAGGGTTTAACTCGTAAAAGAACCAAGCTGGACGGCGGGTTCTATATGCTGAAAAGTCAGGGGCTAAACCGAGAAAGATAAGGACGTATTCGTAAATATTTTACACAGCACGTGGACGGCGGGTTGATTACCTCTTCCTTGGGGGTCTCTTTAGCAAAACTTGCAAGGCTGACCGGTATTTCCTTCGGTTGACGAGATCTGGTCCGTTGAATCGCGATCGGACGGTTAGCGTAGCTCCTGGTCGCCGGACCTGAGAGCGACGGCGGCCGGCGGCGGTGCCGCGGCGGCGAGTTCGCCGGAGATGGGCGATTCGGCGCTGCGGTTCACCAAATCGAGCGCGGCTTGGACCTGGACGATCGTGGGATCACGGCGAATCCTTCCAGGGTGCTATCGTTGAGATTTGGACGACGGTGGAGACGAGCGACGTAAGGGGGCGGCTCGGCCTGCGAGGGTAACTCCGATGAGCGATTTCACGGTAATGAGGGCACAAGCACGAGTTCAAGCACAAAGACAAGCTTCCCCACCTCGTTGCGAAGCTCCGCGTGCTGTCCTTGGCGTCGAAACGGCGGCGGAGGCACGAATCAGTGGCGGCGGCAGAGCTTGGCTCGGAGATGGCGGCGCTGCGCTTGAGAGATGCGGGCGCGGACGGCTGTGGAGTAGAGCGCGGCGGCGGCACTTGCTGAGACCTCGGACGGCAGATCTCGGGGCTTCAAGGGCTAGGGTTCCAAGGGCTAAGGAGGTTGCGGCGCTGCGTGGCTCGCTACTTAAAGGCCGGGGCGCTTGCCTTGGCGTGCGTGCGCAGGAATCCAGGGGCGGCGCGAAGCGGACTCGGCTCGGGTTCGAGCAGGACTCCGACCGAGAAGAGCTGGAGGAGGGGGATGACACGCGGGGTCCACCTGGCGGTGAGAGAAGAGTGGAGGGGATGGCGAATCGGGCCGGTGCTGGGCCTGAGCGCGGACCTGGGCCGGGGAACTTGGGTCGGAGCGGGGAAATGGCCGGGGCAAGCTGGGCCGAGGGAGATGGAGTCGGGCCGGACTGGTAAAAGAGTAGGGGGAGGATACTGGGACGGGCCAAGAGTTCGAGGACCAAAATCGAACTTTCCAGAAAAACTATAAAGACCCAAAACAAATTCAAATAAATTCGAATTCAAACAATTTGAACCCAAATTTAATTTGAACAAGCCATTACAAAAAAAATGCAACAGCATGAAATGCATCAAAAACTTATTGAGCCTATTAATTAATTATTTAATTCAATAAAATCCTAATAATTCCACTTAAATCACAAAAAATTCATTTATACCTCAAATAAATCCTAGAAAATTACAGAAGTATTCCTACAATTTCTTGTGATGAAAATTAGGGTGTTACAAATCTACCCCCCTTAAAAGAATCTCGTCCTCGAGATTAGGATGAACTTGCGAAGAGATCGGGAAATTCCGCCATTAACTCATCCTCTCTTTCCCAAGTTGCTTCATCCTCTCCATGACGACTCCATTGCACCTTGCACATTTTAATCACCTTGCTTCTAGTAGCTCTTTCAGCTGTCTCCAATATCTTCACTGGATACTCCATATAAGTCAGATCATCATGTACATTCACTTCTTCCATTGGTAACTGTTCTTCAGGCACTCTGAGGCACTTCTTAAGCTGTGATATATGGAAGACATCATGCACATCTGACAAACTAGCTGGTAACTCCAACTGATAAGCCACTTCACCTTTTCTTTCTAGAATCTTGAATGGACCAATGAATCTAGGTGACAATTTTCCCTTCACTTTGAACCTGCGCAAACCTCTGATAGGAGAAACCTTCAAATACACATAATCACCAACTGCAAAAGTTAACTCTCTTCTCCTAACATCAGCATAACTCTTCTGTCTAGACTGGGCTGTCCTCAGATTCTCTCTGATAATCTGAACCTGTCGTTCTGCCTCTTGCAGTATTTCTGGACCAAATACCTGACTTTCACCTGTTTCACTCCAATATAATGGAGTTCTGCACTTCCTTCCGTACAATGCCTCAAAAGGTGACATCTTCAGGCTTGCCTGATAGCTATTATTATAGGAGAACTCTGCATAAGGTAAACTATTATCCCAACTTTTTCCATGTTTCAAGGCACAAGCTCTCAACATATCTTCCAAAATCTGATTGGTCCTTTCTGTCTGCCCATCTGTCCGAGGGTGATAGGCAGAACTGAAATTCAGCTTAGTATCCATAGAGTCATGCAACTTCTGCCAGAATCGTGATGTAAACTGAGTACCTCTGTCTGACACGATCTTCTTGGGCACACCATGCTGACAGACAATACGAGACATATACAACTCTGCTAGCTTGGCACTGGTATAAGTGGTCTTGACTGGAATGAAATGAGCAACCTTAGTCAAACGATCCACAATAACCCAAATAGAATCATAACCATCACGCGTACGGGGCAACCCAACAATAAAATCCATGCTGATTTCTTCCCACTTCCATTCAGGTACCTTCAATGGTTGAAGCAATCCTGCTGGTCTCTGATGTTCAGCCTTAACTCTTTGGCACACATCACACAACGCCACATGAGTACCAACATCTCTCTTCAACCCATACCACCAGTACCTTTCTTTCAAGTCCTGATACATCTTAGTACTTCCAGGATGAATAGAGTAAGCAGAATCATGAGCTTCTCTTAATATCTTATCTCTGAGCTGTGCCACATCCGGCACACAAATCCTCTTTTTGAACCAAATAGTACCATGCTCATCTTCAGTAAAATCAGGGGCTTTTCCAATTGCCATAAGCTCCTTGATTTCCTTGATCTTCTCATCATTAAGCTGACCTTGGCGAATCTCCTGCTCAAGAGTAGACTCAACTTCCATAGTCACTCCTTCAGTATGTGCAATAAATCCAAGGTTCAATCGCGCAAACTCTTCACATAGCTTCTCTGGCATCTGATGAGTCAAGAGGGTACTAGCATGACCCTTCCTGCTCAAAGCATCTGCAACCACATTGGCCTTACCAGGATGATAGTGTATCTCCAGATCATAATCCTTGATCAATTCTAGCCAACGACGTTGCCTCAAATTCAGATCCTTCTGCGTGAATATGTACTTCAGGCTCTTATGGTCAGTATAAATATGGCACTTGTTCCCAAGCATATAGTGCCTCCAAATCTTCAATGCATGAACCACTGCTGCTAACTCCAAATCATGAGTAGGATAATTCAACTCATGTTTCCTCAACTGCCTGGATGCATAAGCTATAACATGTCCTTCTTGCATAAGAACACATCCAAGACCTTGACGAGAAGCATCGCAGTAGATATCAAAACCCTTATGAATATCAGGCATCACTAACACTGGAGCAGTAGTTAGCCTTTTCTTCAACTCTTCAAAACTGGCTTGACATGCATCTGACCACCTGAATTCTTTTCCTTTCTCTAATAATGAAGTGAGGGGCTTCACTATTTTAGAAAACCCTTCAATAAATCTCCTGTAATAACCTGCCAATCCCAGAAAACTCCTGATCTCAGGCACGTTCTTCGGTGGCTCCCACTTCAGAACATCTCTAACTTTGCCTGGATCAACTTTTATTCCACCATCTGTAATGACATGACCCAGAAAAGATACTTCCTTCAGCCAAAACTCGCACTTACTGAACTTGGCATAGAGCTGATTTTCTCTGAGCTTCTGCAATACTAGCCTCAAGTGTTCCTCATGTTCCTCTTCATTCTTGGAGTAGATCAAAATATCATCAATGAATACCACCACAAATTATCCAAGTACTCCATAAACACCTTGTTCATCAAATACATAAAGTAGGCAGGAGCATTAGTCAAACCAAAAGACATAACTGTATACTCATACAAACCATATCTGGTAGTGAAAGCTGTCTTCTGGATATCTGATGGCCTGATCTTCAACTGATGATAGCCTGAACGCAAATCAATCTTAGAGAATACCTTGGCTCCTTTCAACTGATCAAACAGATCCTCATCCTGGGCAGAGGGTACTTATTCTTGATAGTAACTTCATTCAATGATCTGTAATCAACACACATCCTCTGTGTACCATCTTTCTTCTCAACAAAGATAACTGGTGCTCCCCAGGGAGATGAACTAGGGCGTATGAAACCCTTATCCAACAACTCTCTCACTTGTTTCTTAAGTTCTTCCAGTTCATCAACTGACATTCTATAAGGTCTCTTGGAAATAGGAGCTGTACCAGGTAGAAGTTCAATGAGGAACTCGATATCTCTATCTGGTGGCAAACCTGGCAAATCATCTGGAAACACATCTGGAAACTCACATACTACTCTGATCTCAGCAACTGTAATACTCTTAACTTGATTTGCATTTGCCTGTATTGAATTCAGTTGCTTCTGGCTGATCTGAGTATGACTTTTATCTTCATTAACCACCTCATGTTGCACTACGGCTTCCCTTTGGTTGTTTCCACCAAACAAATGCGGGTATTTCTGTGGACACATGCCCTTGTCATGTCCTTTTTGCATGCAATGGAAACAAGTCTTCATACTTGGAGCTTTTGATTTTCCAGACTTGACCTGCAAACTCTTGGCTCTGGCTGAATGGATGCTTGATAATGATCAAGTTGTGGTCCATAGCTGATTTCTGGGACTTGAGCTTGGTTGGAGTGGCCAAACTGGTGGACTGGATAACTCTGCACCTCAGTCTGCTGAGTAAGACGGAAGCGAGTGTTGCGATCAGACTGCATCTGTCTCTGAGAATTCATCTTCCTCTTCTTCTCCTTTATCTCCTCTCTCAAATTTTCTATCAAGAGAGCCTTATCCACTAGCTGATCAAAACTATGAAATGTATGTGCTGCCAGCTGGTAACGAATAGGTATAACCAATTCTTCCAAGAACAGGTCTTGCTTTCTCTCATCCGTAGCTACCTGTTTTGGGGCATAACGAGACAACTGAATGAAATTGTCACGGTACTCAATCACTGACATCCTTCCTTGTTTCAGATTGAGGAACTCTTCCTTCTTCTGCTTAATCACACTCACAGGGATATGATATGAGCGAAATTCATCCTTGAATTCCTGCCAAGTGATGCTACCTGAATCTTCATGAGCATCGCAATATGCATCCCACCAATCTGAAGCTGCACCTTCTAACCTTCCAGCAGCATATAAAACCATCTCTCTGTCAGTGCACTGAGTAATCAACAATTTCTTCTCCACTGTCTTAATCCAATCATCAGCATCGAGAGGATCTACAGAGTGAGAATATGTAGGCGGGTCGTGACTCATGAAATCCCTGTGTTTGTCTCTTGGGGGCGGTGGAGGACCTATATTCTGATTCAGCTGAATAATAGAGTTGGCCATATTTGTCATCAGCTGAGTCTGGGCAGCTATAAACTGTTCCAATGCTGAATTCGACATCTGGTTCTGACTTGAGTTAGGCTCTGGATTATTTTCACTGCTTCCAGCACCAGACCTAGTGTTCACCATCTGATTGTATAGAAAACAAGAACTTAGATATAGGTATAGAAAGATATGGCACTAGTGCAGATGAAACTAAATAATTCAGGGAAAGAACCAAGATAGGAATTCCAACATTAGCACTTGAATGGTCAAATCTCTTTATCCAAATTAACATGACCAACAAAAGAATAGCGTCCATTAAGAACTACTCCACGTTAAGGACAGATTATGGCTATCTCGGAAAAATAGATGCATCTTCTATACAGAATATCCAAAAATCACGAAACTTTTTTTCTAGAATGTAGATACTGAAATTATGAATCCAATGCAACTGGAATCAATTCATTTGGAGTCCGGAAACTAAAGTTATAAAGAAAACACTCTAGCTGTGTCAGGTGCTCTGAATAGATTCTGTATACTCCAATACATCGTAGGTATCTCTTTCCTAGAAAATCCAAAAATGGTAAGATTTTACCAGAAAATAGCTTATCAAATTCTGGAACTAACCCAACTGGTTTCATGTCAATCGGAGTTTTCTAATTTGGAGTTTTCTAACTTGATGAAAATTAGGGTGTTACAGGAGCTCAGCTGGAGCTAGCTGTGTGTGTGCCAGATAAAGGAAAGTCTGATGAATCTGAACATATCAGCTAGCTGGCACATCGTTCCTGCAACAGCAAGTCGTGCGAGCATAGCCATACACCCACTCGAAGGCGTGTAAGTTACATGCAGCTGGAAGGTGAGTGTGCACACGCGCGAAGCAAGCAAGATTTTAGGAAGCCGTTTGGCAGAATGGTAGGGTTATTTCGTTTAGCTGAAATAGTACCTCTTACTGACCATTGCCATCGGTGCTTAAAAGCAACTCGAGCAATTGCTCTCTAAACAAGCCCTCTATTTCTTTTAATAGGGGCTGCCTCTATTTTCTAGGAACTTGATTTTTCCTCCCAACTCCAGCAATACCCTCTAAACAATTCTCTACTCTCTAGTGGCCCATTTAGGCCAAGTACAACAGTTTAGACAGCTGCTGTCTATTTGTGATATATAGACAGCTTATACAACAGGTCGTCTATTTAGCTGTCTGAAAGATTTTTAATGCATTCTTTAACACACAAATTATGGTGATCTGGTGCATAACTTGATTTTTGTAGCCAATTTGATGCTCACACTAGAGTTCAATTCAGACTCAGTTCACACTTGGAAAATCAATTCACATTAGTTCACACTTGGAAAAAGTTCCAGGTCTCACTAATCTGCAGCTTAAAGAACACTGATCTCAATTATAATTAGCAAATAATCTGCAGCTTAAAGAACACTGATCTCAATCCTTATCTGCATCGGCCTTGAGAAGCTCTTGCGTCGCCGCAGCAGCCAGCTTTTCCTCTTTTCTCATGGGGGCCGCTGTTGCTGCTAGGGTTCGCTACAATCTGAGGGAAGATGGGGAAGAAGGCAGAGGGAATCTTATTTACGGAAGTGATTTGGTTCTAGATTTGGCGCGCGGTAGGGTATTTTGTGGGGAAGAAACAATCGCAGAGGAAGAATAGGAAGCGCAGGAAGGGATTTCATGGAGGAAGAAGAGCGCACGCAGGTTGAGAATTTCACGGTGCCTTGCGCGTGCAGCGTTGCCGTGAAAAAAAATCGCCCGCACGAGCAGCTGTGTGCATCGGATCCGCGGAGCAGTCGACGAGCCGCGGCGGATTCTACAACAGGGTTTGGGAGCCGGCGATTTGCATTGGACCACGAGCAAATGCCGTCGTCGAACGAGACGACGGCGACGAGCACGGCCTTCATTAATCAACGCCACCTAGGACAATTTCGCTCATGTGGACGTAAATAAACAGCTGCTGTCTCTCCTTTGCACATGCCCTTATTAGTTTTTATTTTGGAATAGAGGGCCCTCTAGAGACCCCCTAGGCCTAGAGGGTGAGAGAGGGATTTAGAGGGCTCCCTATTATAGGGGCTTAAATAGAGGGCCTGCTAGAGTTCGTTTTTTATCTCTTGCCCTCTAAACTTAAAATAGAGGCTTATTTAAATGATCTGCTGGAGTTGCTCTAACGCCGCCAAGAAAAAAAAGGCACGGCACAGTGGCGAGGTGATGGTTACTGTACAGCTCACCATCGTCCATGCTGAGGATAGCAATCACTGATGTCCACAATTGGTTAATTTTTTGTGAAAAGCTGGTAGGAGCACTACCTTGTTATTTAAGGAGAAGAGAGGTTTTCGAGTTCATACAAGTTCTATTACATAAAAGAAAACAACTCCGACTCCAACTAGATATAAATTGGCATGCTGAGGATAGCAATCACTGATGTCCACAATTGGTTAACATCAATCTATGTCAAGAAAATAAATTGGCTATGTATATCCACAAGTGGATATAGAGGATTTCTATCCATTTTCTAAAAATCAATAATAAATTGCTATGTGGAACTTACTGCCTGCGAGGATGGCCAATTTTTGACTGTTACTGCTATCCATCTAGATCAACAAAACATATTTCACCTGGTATCTACATTCTAGAAAGAGAAGCTATTTTGAACAATTGTAACTCAGCATAAATATTTTTTTAACGAACTAACAGGAGAGCTGCCCGTTATATTAAAAAGTGGGTACGGTGATAGGCCGACAGCCTGAAAAGTACAAGCACAACACATTTACAAGCGCAAACCAATGGACACAAAGCGGTTTGCAAAGACCACGACAACCTCAGCACAAATACAGTGCGATGCGATATGAACCCAAATTTTAGCTCCCATGCAATCAAAATTAAACCATTAAAAAATTGTGCCACTTTTCTATGTACTTCCTCCCATCAGAAATATAAGTCCATTAGGACACTCACATGGATCTCTAATACTACACCTTGACTAGAACATAATATCTTTTCATGGTAAATATGGAAATAACATCTTTGTGTTGCCAATCTATATAAAATGTTAGGTTTCATAATCAAATGACAAAAATTGACTTGGGACAAAAGTAAACAAAATCAAGAACTTTTGCCATAAAAATGAAAGTTGGCTTCAAAATTTAGGTCTTGGTTTTTTTTAAAAAAAAACTTGGGTTGGTGCCTGCCCTATGTTGCTATTTGGCTACTATATCAAATTGGTAATTATTGGTTTTTCAATAATTACACATAGTTATGCAAGTTTTAGCAGCATCCAATGGTTGAGCTTAGATACTAGAGATCATCAAAATTCAAAGGTGATATAAACAAAGCGTGCCAAACATTGAATGTGGTTTTGGAATTAGTATTCGCTAGCAATATATGGAGGTTCAGCAACAGGCTTAGCTACGGATGATATGTCATACATCATGACGCCTATTGTTTGCTTCTCTCATTCTCAGTACGTGGTCACGTGATAATGTATTAATAATTGTCTGCATCAAAAGCCTGGAAATTGTTTCCATTTGTTCTTAAAAAAAATGAAGCAAACCAGATATCGGAATTAGCAAGAGGAACATTAATCCGGCGCAACCTCTGTCCCAGAATATAGCTACGTTTATGTTTATATTCTATGTCAAATCTTCTTTTAGGTTGAGGTATTGTTGATCAAACCACTTGACTTTTGACAAACTTACGAAGAAGAGTGATAACAAACATATGCTTGCATTACAATTTACAAGTGTCCAACCTCCCCTGTGCTCTTTTAATTTATATATCTACCAACATCGTACCGGTGGTTGAATGCCGACCGAATTCTTTTATCCGGATGCTGTGCTTTTTCCGGAGAAACGGCGCCCTCAAATCATGCCGAATCCGCTCTCCACTACCGTGTTTGGCTACGGTTTCCTCGCTTCAGAAAGGCCGAGAATGTTCTACCCTACCACGATCGTCCAAGAACACATGGATCATCCCCATTTGCCCTGTGAGAGCACGAAACAACACGGCCAAATGCCCAGAGGACTGACGCGCTTGGTCTCCTAGCTTTCGGTTTTTCTTTTTCTTTCTGTAGTTAGGTGGTAGTAGTTTTCTCCAGTTGTTTTTCTTCTTTTTGTACATACTCTATTTCGTCTAATAAAAGTTTGGCAAAGCTTTTGCCGTCCGATAAAAAAATGCCCACAAGAGGACCAACTAATTAACACCCCCACACAATAATAAATTGGTCTATGGGTATGCTTTCCTCACGATGTAGACAGTGTCCATTGTCCAATGCTCAGAACAACAGAATCTGAAAGAGGTCAAGAATGCGTTCTACCTTTGGCCATCAAAGTACGCAGCTGCAAGAAGTTTATCATAAACCACAACTGACAAACTCATCGAAATCAAAAGGTAAAAGAAAGTTTGCAATAATGAACAGCAAAGTAGTGATAGTGGTACTATGCAGTGCCTCCCCTCCACTATGCTACATCATGCTACTTTGGACCTAGTGGCGGTGTTGGAATAAAGGCAGGATGTGAAGTGTGTAGGAGCAGCATTAGGCCACCTCATCCGGCCTTTCGGATTGCACCGGCGGTCATGGCCGTTCCCGATTAGTGGATCACTGACGACTTTGGTGGCCCGTCCGGCCTTTATCAGCACGCACGCACTGTCTCTCACGAATCCATGGAAGAGTAGTGCCGCATGCTAGCTCTCGGCGTCTTGTAGTAGGTGGCCATGGCATGGGGTAAAGAGGTTTATTTGTGCTCTCAAGCACATCTATCCTGTGGCAGTTGCCGTCGATCGGCATGGTGCAAAGTGCAAAGAGATAGATGCCTGTGCTTTCTTTCTTTTTTGCGAAAGGCCGATACAGATGATGATGCTCACATACACACGCACACTCACCCGTATGAACACTACTACACAAATGGCTTTCGGTCCGAGACCTTTAGTCCCGGTCCCAATTGGACAGGCTCATTTAGTCCTGGTGGGCAAGGCCGGGGCAGCGCGGCCGGGCCAGGAGGGCGC
>CM014275.1:14310408-14327903 GCA_004135705.1 Alloteropsis semialata
GCGCCGGCCCGCCACAGCTTTCCTATCCCCTGACGCGGCCGGCCGGCCGGCCCGACGAACCTTTGCGTGGCCACATGTCCAGCACGGAGGGAGCGAGCCGCCGAGTGCCCGCCCGCTCACGCTCGCGTGGTTGGTTGGGGGGCTCCACACCGACCATATCCTCGCTACCTCTCGAGTGAGTGAGCTCTGACGACTATTGGGGCGTGGCGGCCGCGGGGCCTCTACTTTTGCCCGCCGGAAATATGCTCCGACTCCGATGCGATCCTCCTCACGTTGCCGAGCGATTCGATGCGTGGACGAAGGAAGGACGGGTGGACTGGACTCCATTGGAAGTTTTGGAGCTTGGACGGCCGGGAGGGGCCGGCATGCAGACAGCGTGTGCATGCCCCCATGTGTGGAGCTCGCCGCACACACCGGCATGCGTGCATGATTCCGGGGATTGGTTTTCCAGGCCGGCTTTCGACGCTGGCATCCATGTCCCACCACTATACCCAATTGCCAAATAAAGCCAGAATGTGGGTACCCTCCTCATTTCCACAAGTGCACAACACATGGTCCAGGCACGTTTCTGTCCAAGCACCACCAGACAGTTCGGTTCAGGGCGATACCACAGATTTGAACCAATATGTATGGTTGAGAGTATCAAGGCACTTCTTTCTTTTTTTTTTGGACAAAAAAAGAGAGTACCAACAAGGCCCATTTGCAGCTTTTTTCTATTTTCTTTTTAGATAGTATATTATTTAAAATTTCTACGATCAGAATGTATATATATTAGCGGGTGCCTTTTCAAGAAAAGTTTGGTGGAGCGATAAAAAAGAACTGAAACGGGTACCAATGGTGCCATTTCAGGGAAGTACTTCTCCCGGTTCCTAATAAGCCGATCAAATAAAGTATACATGGTAATCTTATATACAATTAGACAGCAACGGCAGGTACAGATTGCGCGATGGGCGTGTTCGGCAGCCCGGGACAAAAAAAAATTGTGCCGGATTACTGTCGCATGTATGAGGGTCTAAATGAAGTTTATTTACAAAACATTTTTACAGATAAGTGCAACTTTGCGCGACGAATCTACTGCACCTAATTAATCCATGATTTGCTACAGTAATGCTACAGTAATCATCCTCTAATCGCGTGGTCAAAGGCCTCATTAGATTCATCTCGCGAATTTGACAGGGGGTTGTGGAGATAGTTTTGTAAACTGACTTTATTTAATACCCTTAATTAACGGTCAAAATAGCATTTAATGCAGGGATCAATTTTTTTGATCCCCGTCCGAACACGCCCGCAATATCCCAACAACTCCCCATAAGAAAATCGTCACGCACTTCTCACCTCGACAAAAAGACGCAATAATTGAATTATATATTTATATATATTATATATATTCGCCCAAAAGCGTCTACTAAACAACATTTGCAGGCGCCCATTTTTCACCTGCACGGCAGCACCTGGCAGTTAGCCCAAACAAACAAACTGCAAATCCTGAAAAAAAAAAGGATACGCAACCATGCATAATTCCGACTGTTTGGCCGTCCATTTCGCGAGCAAGCAGACACTGTCTCTGCTGACGTCACATTGACGTGGCAACCCGTAACCCCTTCATGAGAACCACGTGGTGGCGGTGTACGTAGAGAGCTAGCTGCTGGATCCATCGGCATCCACTCTCCATCCCCATCGCCGTCGGCGCAGGCGCAACCACCGGAGGAGAAGAAGATAGTTTCAGCTCGAGGACCGGCGCGTCGTCGTCTTCCTCCGTTTAATTTCCTATCGGATTTTCTCGACTGCCGGGCAGCCTGCGAGAGGTCCGAATATGGTGTTTTTCACCCTGTAAGGTGGAGTGTGGTATTTGCAGCGGCACTACAGCGAAGGGTCTCACATGGCGCTGGCCTTTTTGGTGCGGTGCGGTATGTCTTTCCTCAGGTCCCTGTCGACGCGGGGTCAAGGCGGGAGGTTTCGGCGACTATTTTGGGACGGAGTTTGTTGGTGGGCGTAGCGTTTTTGGTTTTGGTCCGGCTGCCATTGCACAGTTTAGTTGCGTGGCCGCGTTGAGGCCCCAATCCAACCGGCCGGCCGTGGAGGTCAGTGTTACCCGTGTTGATGTCCCAATCCAACCGGACGAGAATTTGTTCTTTTCTTTTTTTCTTTTCTTTTCCTGCCTATGGCCTCCCGGGGGCCATAGTCTTGTATTTTTTTCTGCTATATTAATAGAAACTCGTGCTGTCTTACGAGCTTCGTTAAAAAAAACATCGCCCGCGCACAAGTCAGAGCAATTCCCATCCACTCAGCGTATGTAAGGAAACAAAAAAAGAGAGCCAGGTCTAAGTTTTTTTCCACGAGCCGGTACAAAATTGGTTGGACACAATCACATACTAAGCTACACTGACAGCTAGCCCTGATGAACGGCCGAGTTGTTGTCGAGATTCTCGCCGCCGGTTGACCAATGCAGGCTGCGAGCTCTAGCTCGCTGCTGACCATCATACACTGTGCTGCAGAGAGGACATGGCGCATGCTCCAGTGCTCGCTAGCATACAGCGTACAGGGCACAGGCAGGCGGTTTCTTCCATCTCCCTACGCCGGCGCCGGCGGCAGGGTATACGTCCCCGGCCGGTACGGTGCCGTGTGTACACGTTTTGCATGATGCGCGTCGTCGTCGGGGAACGGAGACGGTAGGGGTTGCCGCCGTCTCACCTAACCCGGGGTCGCGATCACGGCGACGGGGCCACAGCACGGCGCGCCCATCCGATCCATGGATCTCGCTGTCTCTCAGCTACTCACACTCGTTCACGCGTCCGCACTGCGCACTCGGCCCCACCGTCGTCTCCGCCCTCCGGTCCCCAGTGACCGGCCGGCCGGGCCTCGCCATCGCCCTAGCTTATAAATTCCGCGCCACTCCAGCACCGGCCCTCTCAGGAAGAATCCTACCAAATCTACCAACTCCTCGATCGCTCGCTCGCCTCGCCCGCGCACACAAAGGGCAAACCTAAAAACTAACGCACCAACGTCCTCCTCCTCTCGCCTAGCTTTATTCTCTCTGCTCCACACCGATCGAGCGATAGCTAGCTAGCTTTCGCGACGGAAACAAAGAGTAGCTATAGTAAACTGATCGTCGTCGTCGTTGTCCCGTCAAGATGACCGTCGTCGATGTCGTCTCCGGCGCCGACGCCGGCGCTGCCGCGGCGGTGCAGCCGGGGAACGGGCAGACGGTGTGCGTGACCGGCGCGGCCGGGTACATCGCGTCGTGGCTGGTGAAGCTGCTGCTCGAGAAGGGGTACACTGTCAAGGGCACCGTCAGGAACCCAGGCATGCATCGTATACGCACGGCACACACACACACATCAAGCTTTCTTCTGCACGTACGTGCAATTTAAAACAAAGGCGCGCCCCCTGACGACTAACGTTGCTGTGTTCTTGGGTTGTTGACGGCAGATGACCCGAAGAACGCGCACCTCAAGGCGCTGGACGGCGCCGCCGAGCGGCTGATCCTCTGCAGGGCCGACCTCCTGGACTACGACGCCATCTGCCGCGCCGTGCAGGGCTGCCAGGGCGTCTTCCACACCGCCTCCCCCGTCACCGACGACCCGGTGAGCACCACCGATCCTCGCCGCCTCCGGCGAATAACTCATCATCTGCTGCTCTGCTTTGGGGCTGTGTGTCCGCCATGGCGTGTGCTGCATGCTGATGCATATACTAACTGTGTGCCTGCATGCATGCGCGATCAGGAGCAAATGGTGGAGCCGGCGGTGCGCGGCACGGAGTACGTGATCAGCGCGGCGGCGGAGTCCGGCACGGTGCGGCGGGTGGTGTTCACGTCCTCCATCGGCGCCGTGACCATGGACCCCAACCGCGGGCCCGACGTGGTGGTGGACGAGTCCTGCTGGAGCGACCTCGACTTCTGCAAGAAAACCAGGGTGGGTGGTGCTCCGTCACTTTTTATTTTTTATTTTTTATTTTTGCGGTTTCGCCTCTCCATCACAATCGATCCATCCATCCCTAGCTACCTGCTTTCTTACCCCTTCCGCTGCTGCACCACGCGTATTATACTAGTATTTCTTTTCCGTGTTTTTTTCATCTGATGAGAAATGGGGAAACAAAAAGACTAAAGTTAGCTATCATGATATATATATATATATATATATATATATATATATATATATATATATATATATATATATATATATATATATATATATATATATATATATATATATATATAGGTGAATTATTACCTATTAGCATGCACTACCAACCGAACCCTAAAAGTTGGGTTCGACTTTTGGGGCGGCAGGCAACGGGATCAAGTGCTCACTCGATGGTGCCTGTCGAGACCATCACTAGATTTGAACCAGAACCTTTTCTTTTCTCTAGTGATCGTCTGATCGACATGCACTAGCCCCCAAAAGAATAAAGGACGAATTCGGTCCCGGGAATGAAGAAAAGGAAAGCAAGCTAATTGAGCTTATTGTAAACGTACGTGAATATAATCCTGCATGAGATGCACGCCGATATAGACACGTGTGGCATGCAGCAGAACCTTCAAGCTGATCGGCCTTATTAGCACAATAATCTGTTGCTCCCGTGTTTCGCTTTCAAAGAAGATTAGAAGAGTAAAACTCTATTGAGGACCTGGTATAGGAAGAAGAGGCTCGCTCTAGCTAGAAAATCTTGTTGGATCCTAGATATTCAGGTCCGAATTAAAACTCCCTTTCCAAACGGCTCTTGATCGAGTTCGTGCCAACTAGTAGCTATCTTACTAGTTTTACTGAATAAATATAGTCATTACTCTGCGATTTACCATACCACTAGTAGAGATTTACTATGTTTACATTTTAAAGTTTTTTTCCCGCTGCCTTGACGAAGTGTTAGAAACCTTACCTATGTTTTCTAAACACGTACTACATGAACTGATTGAAAAGCTGAAACAATCGAGCCTAGCTCGATGTGGTACTCCCAGAATCTATAAAGGTAGCAGCACTACAAGCGGTAGTACACTAGTACATGCATGCGCGCCCATCTTGGAAAGTCCAACCCGCCGGCCTCTAGAATCGAGCTTGAAAGAGTCAACGAACGGTCATGCCGTGCATGGAAATTGAACGCATGGACCTACAGCGCCGGAAGCTGAATCTGAACGCATGATCGATGCCAAGCAACATGGACAGAAATGATGATTGGGCCTTAGTCATTTCTGGAAGAAGCTTTGGCTTTTTTGGCTGAACACATGCTATGTCTTTTCGAGAAGCTAGAGGTCTTCTTCATGGATCAAACAGTAATAAAAACCCCAACTTCCTCATATTTGTTATTTCTATATGCAGTAATGAAACTGCCATGATATATAACTTCGTAAAATTGCACCAGAAGTGGCATCAATTTTGTATTGTGAATACTCACTTGATGGGGACATGTGAAATTTGCAGACTAGCTAGTGAACAATACCAAATCTACGAGAAAGAGACAGAAAATTTAGCTCTTTAACTTCATCATAGCGACCCCTTATCTATACTTAGCATTTTATTTCCCCATTTCAACCAGGAGAAATTAAGCCCAACAAACCACGCGCGCAATAATTCCGTCAGCATGACACACACCATTGTTCTTAGCTTGAACAGTTCACCTGCTCGATCAGTCAGCAGTGTACTTCAGTTGAGTAGTGCGTGCCCGTTCTGAAACAGGCTTTGCATTGCTGCGTATCATGCATGATGATGTGATCTGATCCGTTGATGGCCTGCACAGAACTGGTACTGCTACGGCAAGGCGGTGGCGGAGCAGGCGGCGTGGGACGCGGCGCGGCAGCACGGCGTGGAGCTGGTGGTGGTGAACCCGGTGCTGGTGGTGGGCCCGCTGCTGCAGCCGACGGTGAACGCCAGCATCGCCCACATCCTCAAGTACCTCGACGGCTCCGCCCGCACCTTCGCCAACGCCGTCCAGGCCTACGTCGACGTCCGCGACGTCGCCGCCGCGCACCTCCTCGTCTTCGAGAGCCCCGCCGCCTCCGGCCGCCACCTCTGCGCCGAGCGCGTCCTCCACCGCGAGGACGTCGTCCGCATCCTCGCCAAGCTCTTCCCCGAGTACCCCGTCCCCACCAAGTACGTCGTCCACCCTCTCGCCTTCCCTTCCCATTGGGGCTTCTTCTTGATTCCGTGTGTTCAATTTCGTATAGCCGATTTAATTTGCCTATCTCAGCTACCTGCTAATGTCGTCCGTACCTCCGTGCTTAACCTACCGACCACAATTTTTCAATGGCATGTCGATCTAATCCCACACATATTAAGTAACGTGCATAATGAACATAAGAACATTTTTGGGTGTCCTTAGCTATAGCAGTTGGCTTGCCCATTCCAAGCCTGTCTCATGATCAGTTACAAACATATATAGTCTACTTGGACCACTATATATATGTGCATATATATTATATATATTTATATTTACATCGGGTTGATTGCTTAGTAGTTAAGGGGGCATTGGGCAGTAAGAAACGACTGATTAGATAGCAAGCAAGCGAGTGATGGATTGTCCTACTCAATTAGGTGGATCCCACAGTGGTAGGTAATGGATAGGACTGGCCGGGCACTGACACTACTCGATCACGTAAGCAGGCGATCATCGCCTGCAGGCCGTGTATAGATAGAGGTTCAGTTGAACCAACTCCCTTGTCCTGACGCACAAGTGTGCACGTCGTAGTAGAAGTAGTAGAACGCACGTACGGTGCTGTGTTGTTCAAGAGCTCGCCGGCGCCGGCGTGTCAGCAGCTGGTACGTGCGCGTCGCCATCGACAGTGGTAGGTGAGGCGGTGGGGTCGGAGCCGCCGTCGGTCTGTATGCCACGGGCTGAACTCAACTAGGATACGGTGAGCACTTGACGGCCGGGTAGCTGTCGGAGCGGCAGAAATCCGTAGCATCAGAGAGAGCGTTCCACTGAATCTTACACGGGAAAAGTAGCGTGTGGTCAAGCTTTTGCAAGCTCTGAATGGCCATTACCCTGTCTGATCCCGTGTTCACTTCCGTTGCCCAATTGAGTACGGGTACTACGGCTGGTGCTGGTAGATATCAGCATCACCATGCATGCCATGCGTGACTTGGGGTATTAGAACCCTTGAGGGGATGGCTCTGCTCTCAAATCTGCCGGGTTTTTTGGCTCCTCCATTGGCCACACGGCTTGCAGAGTTGAATTTTATCTGAGGGAGAAGCTGCTCAGAAATGATGCAGCAATAGGAGCATTGAACAGATACATGTCAGGATACAGGCACAACCACTACTTGCACATTAAATTGCCTTTTGCTTAGAATTTTATCTGAGAAATGGGTTCAAACAAATTTAAGAAGCAGAGGGAGGGTAATAGAAACTTGGTATGACTTTTCTGATGTCCTATGAGCTAAAGTTTCCTTCCCTATAGACACCAATTCTAAGGCATGGGAGTAGCAAGCAAACACAAGGTACATCCCAAGTCAATTGGCAACAGCTTCTTGAGCAGTGACCTCTGCAGTAGGTCTCATATTCCTCGTCACCTTAATCACTGGATACTTAATTGCGCAAGTACTTGAATTTAACATGGATCCTAGCTAGCTAGTCTTATTGGGCTATATTTGTTTCATTACAAGGATGACCAGCCCCTGAAATCACTTGCGCGCGTGTAAATCGTGCGTCAGCAAAACTACTGAAGCAGGCTTTGGAATTGGCATTACCACACAAGAAAGCAAATCATGACAGTCCTTCTTGCAAAGAAAAGAGTATTTTTCCCACCAATCATCACTGCTACTAGATGATTAGGACACACATCACAAGTCATAACTGCTACACAAGCATGTAGAATGCTTACACGCCATCCATCCCTGCTCCGGTATTTCAAACAAAACATGGACAAAGAGAGGCAGTTGCATTCAAAGAACACGGAACCTCTTGTTGACACTGGTTACAGGACTGAAATTGATCGGGATATTCAACTGTTGACTACCAAACTCTCAGGCGCTGGAATTGAATATTCGACTTTCTTTTCTGGCCAGTAATGTCGCTGTAGCAGCAGCGGTGGACTGAAAAAGATCCCTTCGTCTCCCTGCTATATATATATAGTAAATCAGTGGTATAATAGTCGTCGAGTTCCATGACAAGCCCTTATCATTGTTTCAAAAGATACCTTGTCGTCGACCATCTTGACTTCTTGATGTCGTAATGACGTAATCTCGCCCTACCAACAACCAATGCAAACCTAACCTTATTAACATCCTCCAAGGCAGCATTAGCATCATACTGACGCCATGATGGCCGCGTGTGCTTGTGGTCCAGTTGAAGGAATCTCACCTGCTCACAGGAGGCACACCCCGTGTTTACACTGGAAATTATATATATATATATATATATATATATCACTAGAAAAGATAAATAAAATAAAAAGTGTAGCAAAAATGCAAGTGATCTTGAGTTGTTCTGTGACGTTTTCACGACGACTGAAACCAACTGGTTCAGTTAGCTAACTTTGTGAGCGTTTTAATTTGCTGCAGGTGCTCCGACGAGGTGAACCCGCGGAAGCAGCCGTACAAGTTCTCGAACCAGAAGCTCCGGGACTTGGGCATGGAGTTCCGGCCGGTGAGCCAGTCGCTGTACGACACGGTGAAGTGCCTCCAGGAGAAGGGCCACCTGCCGGTGCTCGGCGAGGAGCAGGCGGCGCCGGAGGCCGAGAAGGAGGCCCCCGCCGCCGAGGTGCAGCAGGGCGGAATCGCCATCCGTGCGTGAGAGGCGGCGAGCTGTCACCCATGAACAGGAAGCAAGCAATGTTCATACTGCCCCTGCCCCGGATCCCATGCTGCTGTGCATGTAAACCAAGTAGTGTTGTTTGTTCGTTGCCTGTCTGATATCTCCTACCAAGGCTTGTAACGTCGTGCTCGTTCATGTCATCATGTGAACTATAGTAAGTGCATAATAAACATTGTTAATGTTCGGATCTTCCATTTTCAGCGGAGGAGCCTTTGTTATTAGTAAATATGGCTGGGCCCTAACTCTAGAACACCCTTTGTTATCACAAAAGACAACGGACGAAACTCGATCCTATTCATGTTTTGTAGCCCAGTTGCGTACAGAAGTGAGAACTGAGAAGCTCATTATTGACTGACGCACTAAAACCTGCATTACTGCACTGCCACCCTTGCTTTAACTCTAAATCAAAAAGATTCAGAATATGCCGTAAGATAAAAGAAACTCACAAGAAATGATCACAGTAGCCAGGGAATATGCAACATGTTAATATGCACACTGATGCTCAATTCTTGTATTTTACTCGAACATAAAGACAGAAGCTAGGTTAGGTTTTGGAAGATGACAGAATCGACCAGAAAGTTCCTCAATTAACAACCGCTTCAACTTCAAATAAGCATCTCTCTGTTCATATTTGGTAGCCAAGTTGCTTGCAGCTAGTTAAATACCAGTTTGCCACCCCTCATTGATCGTGACAATAAACACAATGCATTGCAGGACCACTGCAACTCACAAGAAACAATGACAATTGACAGTACCAAGATCACAACATCTGGAGTCAAGTCACAAGACCAAATGAGATTCCAAAAGGGAAGCAACAAAGAGAGCTAAAACAAATGAGTTGGTGAACAGAGAGGAGAGTAAGAAACAAGTAATTGGAGTATAACAATATCCCAACTCCCAACCTACCTAATCTTTTGACTTCATGGAACTAACCACGATTAGGGAGAACAAGAAATCTGCAATGAACAATCAGAATCGATTCTGATATTAAATAGTATGATGCTGAATCATTAACAAGAGACAACAAACTTTTACATAGCATCACACCTACAGCAACTAACTACATCAATCAAAACTATATCATGAGGCCTGAGAAGACAGTCCAGAAAAGGAGATACATGTATACAAACCAAACTCTTGCTGAACCACCTTTATAAAGGAATGTGAGTTGCCATTACAGTAATATTCACTATTGTGGCTACAGAAGGTTACTCGGGCCAAAATGCATAAACTAATTCCAAGGAAGAGAGTTTGTATGTGAAGAGTTGACTCTTGCTACAAGACACGGGTCTGTCTGCAAGACATATGTATGAAGTCTGCATTTCCCTAATTTGTGAATAGGGTATCTTCATTGCAAAGTTCAAATTCCCACATAGAACCTTTTCTAGCTTTGTTTATGATTTCATCAAGGCACAAATAACTGCTTGGCTCAAGGGTTTTCTAAGAAAAATTGAACTCGTCATATTTGGTCTAGAAGTAGTTTGGTGGGCCTTTTGGACGATAAGATACAATACAGTGTTTGAAAATAACGTTCTCAATACATGTGCTTCATATGCGATAGGATCCATGTCATGTACGCCTGGACTATTGCCGGCTCTTGTGCCATGCTGTGTTTGGTTAGGATAGGCAGCATATAACTGATTTGGTTATGGTTCTACGAATCTCTCAGGGCTGTCTATATATATGTGTACCCTCATCAATCAATCATCTACTGCTTACATATGCAAGAACAAGAACTGAAAAGGTTGTTGAGAATAAGAAATAGAGATGGTGGACACAATATTTGGGGGATGAGCAGCAGAGCTTCAACAATCATCACTGTGTAATAAAGGACAGTTGGAGGATGAGATGAAGACTGCAGTAGTTTACTATGTAATTTGGTTTCTTGAGTGCAGTTTAAGTTGAAGCATTTGTGTTGACACTGTCTGGCTGGTACCCCCAGCTCTGGTGAACTTTAGTAACTACAAAGATCAAAGGTGTAAAACCTGGGGTATGAGTCTAGACATCTAAATGACAACAAATTTAGTAATTTACTTGAACAGAACTACAATAGCAATTATAAAGTTATATTTTATAAACTAAGATTCATTATAAAGCACAGCATCCATCAATCCAAATCCAAATTATAAGCATAATTACATGACTGATTGCACAAGGGATTGTTTGAAATATTTTTGTTATAGAAAGAAAAAAAGAAAACAAACAAAATATCAAATGATCTTATAAATATCCACCACTTCCATATAAGACACATTCATCCCCTAATGAAAATCGATAGATCATATAGCTGTTCAGTGTCAAAAATTGTTCCTCTATTAACATACCCAATGGCATATGTTACATCAGGTTTGTCAATCATAAAACAAACTACATACAACAAAGTTAGATGTCCCTCCCTTTCATGATCAGAGTTCATGTATACCTAGGACAATAGGGCAATCACCAAACTGGGTTATTGATGATGGACAACAGGTACAGACTCTTGCATGGAAGCATTGGGAGCAAGACATAAAGAACCTCAATGAAATACTAAATCCTAACAGTCTCAATGAATGTGGTGATAAAAAAAGGCACTCTGTGCAAAATATGTTCAAAGGACTTCAAGAAAACCGAAATGGCCAAAATCCTAAAGATAGCCTAATGGATCAAAAAGTAGTCACAGGAAACAGAATAGTAGAGAGATGGCAATTTAACAACAATCTGTTTTTTCGAATGCAAGTTGGCACTCGAATTTCAATTTGGTAACACTGTACAAGGGACCGTGCATGAAATTTTATAAGGTCAGCAATAAACAGAATATTTTGGTCGTTATTATGTTTCAGGGAATATTTTTAATTGCCTTATTTCACAGAACAACACAGAATCTCCAACATCGAAGGAACTTCCACAACTATGAAATCATATTTTGGAAGACCTATAAACACTAAAGGTTTGTGAACGATGGACATCAGCAGACAGATTGTACCTGACAATCTAGTTATCATTTGAAACAAGGCATGAAAGAACAAAATAGAATTCCGTCAAACTCCATGCCGTTAGAAGAAAAGAATTTCAACTCACGTGCCAAGTAGGGATATCTGGATATTGAGAATTTCACATACAAATTCGTTGATCCATTAGTATTTGGAGCAATGTACTGCTACACATCACATATGCATCCATCTAAACGATATGAAGCCTCAAACCAATACTATAGCATCTGGATACCAGACTAGTATTGATCCAATTTAGCTGAATACCAAGATTAGAACCCCACAGGTGGGCTACCTATTGCTTGAAGGTGTAGGGCTGGGGAAGCGAGATGGGGCCCCGGCGGTCCTCGTCGCCGTCGAGCAGCCTCTGCACCCGCTTCTTAGCGCAGTACTGCCGATCGAAGTGCTTCACCTGCGGAATCACCGATTCAACCAAGTCCCAAGGAGAGAAAGAAAGACACGCGCAATCGTGCAGGGGCTAAGCGCCGGCGGCCGGGGGTAGAGCCGAGTGCTCTGCTTACCCAGGTGGGGCGGCAGTTACTGACGAAGTTGGCGCGGGACTTCTTGCAGTCGGCGGGGTAGAGGAGCCCCATGGAGGCGATCTCGGTGGGCTTCTTGTCCGCGTGCTTCTCCACGCACGCGTAGAAGGCATCCCGCGCCTGCGGAGGACGGGGAGGAGGGCGCCGCGCGCCTCCCGTCAGCAGCGGAAAGCCGGCGGGCGAGGAAGGGAGAGGGCTTAGGGGCGGGAGGGGCGCGGGGGAGGGGCCGAGGGACGTACCTTGTAGCAGGCCTCGCGGCCCTTGGCGAGCACGTCGGGCATGACGGATCCGTCGGAGCTGTGGTAGTCGGCGTCGTCGGCGGTGGACATCGGCGGCGGCGGAGGCGTGCGGGGATTTGTTCGGGGGCTTTCGCTTGCGGGAGGGGAAAGGACACGGATGGGCCGGCCCGAGTTTGAAACGGGCCTGCCATGCTGTGGCCGAAGAGATCGAGGCAGGAGAAGGAGAGGGGTCGAGTTCGGCCCGCCTACCTTTTTATTTGCGGGCCCTCGCTCGCGCGCTGCTGACGTGGGGAATTAGGAATTAACCTTTCTGGGCCGATAGAAACGCTTGCTGGGCCATCACACTCGTTGTATTTCAACGCAACGCGCTGGCAGGCCACCGTCACCTCTGCCCCGCCTCCATCTCCGTTGGGAAGGATTCGGATGGAATACACATGGAATTGAATTTGGATATTACCTTTTATTATATTTTAATTCAAATATAAATCAAATACGAATCTTGCCGGATACGAATATGAATGCGGATGTTGTCCATTCTTATCGGATACGAATATAAAACGAATACATCAAATACGGATTCGCATTCGAATAGATAGCTTCATCGCGTGTTAATTCTTCATGGATACGGATAATATCGGATATTCCACATTTTATTCGAATACGAATATAGATTCGGATAGAGAAAAATAACAAAAATCAAATTCGGATATTTCTATTTAACATCTATATTAAAATCGAATACGAATACGGATATCCATATTGAAATTTTAGTCAAATACGAATACGAATAATTCGAATGTCTGAACATTCATATCCATCCCTCTCCATCTCCATCTCCGTCTCCGGCGTGTCGAACGGCGGCCAGAGTCGCCGCAGAAGGGGTGGTCGACGACACATAACATTTTCCCAGGCAGCTTGGCTGGGTGCCAGCCTGGGTGTGAGCGGAGCGCTGTGCTGGCGCCTGGCGAGGCAGGCGAGCTGTTGCCTTCACGGTTCATGTCATGTGGTGTCCGACTGTCCGGCGGTGCTCAAGCTCAAGTCAGTACTACTGACTACTGTACTATGACCGTACGTATTGCACTCCCGGCTGTGCAGAGGAGTCCGTAAAGATCATGCCAACACAGCAGTTTTTTATAAATATATAAATCTAGAAAAGAAATGGACATTTTCCTGGTCACAAGCTGCAAGAACATGATTATTTCTAAAAAAAACTACTTCCTACATTCTAAATTATAATTCGTTTAACTTTTTTATCCCAAGTTTGACCGTTCGTCTTATTCAAAAACTTGTGCAAATATAGTCAAATTTAAGTTATTATTAAAAAAATTTATTAATAAAGCAAGCCACAGCAAAAGAAGTGATATTTTGCACAATTTTTTTGAATATATGACAAGCGGTCAAATTTGACATAAAAAAATCAAACAAATTATAATTTGTAACAGAGGAAGCACGGTACTGTATACAGGAGTTTAAATCAGTTCCTCGCTAGCTAAGACAGCATAATTAGTGCACTTCCTTTCTCATGCAGTCATGCATGATGCATGTAGCCAGCAACCGGTACTGCAGGACACGATTGGATCGATCGATCGCGACGTGCTATTCATCAACAGGAACACGGAGGGCCCATCAGAAAAGCCTACATTCACGCAATGAAGACATGAGCACCGCCAGGAGTCAAATGAGCTTATCTCGACATCATCCACAGGTGACCGGACCGGATTATTAGTGCATAAGATATACTCCCTTCATATTGTAAAGAAAGTCATTTAGGACATTGACACAGCCTCTAAAACATAATTTTGGCTAATACTTTTTTGCTATAAATTATTTATAAAATATATTTAAAGAGTACTTTTATAAAACAATATTTCAATACGAATCTACTCGTACCATTTTCACATTTCTAAACTTAACACATAAAAAAATATTTGCAGTCAAAGTTTAAAAAGTTTGACTCAGGACAATCTCAAAACGACTTCCTTTATAATATGGAGGGAGTATACTGTTTTCCTGCACTATTAGCGAAGGACTACTTAATCAGTTTTTTATCATCAACTCGTGCAGGGGTGCTCTTTGATTTCAAATTAAAACTGGTGCTTTGATTTCTTGAATTATTATTTTTTTGAAAGAATTTCTCGAATTAATTGACTAGCTGTAGATACGAACCGGAAGCATAGACAGATCACCTAAAAGCAGTATAGCTCAGCCTCGTGTCCAGTATATATGCATGTCCATCATCCCGCGATAATGACTATGTCGATCAATAGTTTACAATACAAATTAGAACATTTTGTAGATCCACAGTCAACTATATACAAGTCCTTTTTTTAGGAAAAAAATTAAAGGAACACTATACAAGTCCTAAGAGTCCATGCTGTTCATATACTGTAGAATTTACAAGACACTTCGTGCACAATATATATATATATATATATATATATATATATATATATATATATATATATATATATATATGTATATATATATATATATATATATATATATATATATATATATATATATATATATATATATATATATAGTGATTCACAGTTTGATTGAACTGGAACTATGACAATAATAATATGGGACGGACACACATAGGATGAAAAGGGAAAGCTCCTAGAAATAGAAAGACCATGCTGCACCTTTTGATGCCATTCTTTCCTACAAGTTCAAATGGCAAGTTGCAAATTTGCCATTTTTTACTATTCATCAAAGGGAATCTTACATGCATGGAGTATTAAACGTGTGTTAATGACAAAACCCATTTCATAACCCCCGGTAACTTTTCGAGACGAATCTAATGAGCCTAATTTGGCCATGATTAGACAACGTTGTGCTACAGTAAACAATCTCTAATGACGGATTAATTAGGCTTAATAGATTCGTCTCGCGATTTCCCGTCCATCCGTGCATTTAGTTTTATAATTAGATCATGTTTAGTCCTTCTAATCTTCGATTTAGTTTTGCTACAGTAAATTTTTTTGCCAAATTTGAGGGCCAACTAAACAGGCCCTTTGTATATGAACCCAAGCACGCTACATGCACCAATAAATATACATATAGAGTTATAGACAAGTAAAGTAAAGCCTTATCAAGGGAAGTGTAGTTTAGGTTTAGAAACATGTGAATTGAGGCGGCAGTCATCAGAGAGTTGTGGCAGAGTCCTGCCTGTCAACGGATATATAGCAACAAATAACATCCACTGGCCATCCTTTCAAACAAATCTAATTAAATAATAACCAATAAAATCAGCAGAAAATAGATTCTTACATACTTTGATCGTGGTCCTAAACGACGTTAGGGCTTGCTATTGAGCAAACTAATGTGAGGGGACCGGTTAACTTTATGGTTAAACGGGCCCGGCCGTGGCCTGATCTCTTTTAAACTCAACATGGTGATTAGTTAACTGGTTTTCATAAATTATATTATCTAAAAAATGTTTTTAATATAGTTGCACGTGAAAACAGATACATAACTTTTGCCATTTGCAGCTTTGGAAAATGATGAAATTATGTATGTAGACCCTGTATAATGCACAAGTGTGGAAGATACGATAGTACAACTTACTGAACTGACAACATCATAAATGCATAACAGAAGGCTTAAAGGAGTTCTATAGTTAAGTCAGAAGAGAACCTACCCGCAAAAAAAAAGTCAGAAGATAACCAAATTATAAATGTTGTAATTCTAATTAATTCTCTTGGTTAATTTAATTTTAACAGCCAAGAAAAAACACCACAAAAGGGAAGTAGAAACATATTTTCTATGTCCAAGTAATTAAATTTATATTTGTATCACCTCTTTGATTCCCTCATTAATTAACATGTTTTTACACATCTCTTTATAAAAGACTGAAATATATCATATATATGTACATCACGAAGAGAGGCCAGGCCGGCTTCTGGCATAATAAGTGCATTATACTTATATACTATAATCTAGAGACAGCATTAATAATATCAAATATAATAGACAAAATAGACACTACCGGAAATCGCCTCGCTGCCGTGTGCCGTCGCCTTTGCCGTGAGCTAAAATGTGAGCACACGGCAAAGGACCTATTTGCCGTGTGCCAGCCCAGAGGCTCACGGCAAACTCGCAACTCACGGCAACAAGCAGCTTTGCCGTGCGCCTCGAGGGTCCAGCCCTCGGCAAAGACAGAACACACGGCAAAACACGGATTTGCCGTGTGCCTGACGCCCGGCACACGGCAAAGGAGACGTCACAACATAACGGCCATCTGCCGGCGCCCTTTGCCGTGAGCTGCTCGGGGGACACACGGCAAAGTCAAATTTTGCCGTGTGCTGCTCGGGGGACACACGGCAAAGCCAAATTTTGCCGTGTGTCAAAAAAATACACTCGGCAAAGAAATTCTTTGCCGAGTGTTTTTTGAAATGCACTCGGCAAAGAAATTCTTTGCCGAGTGTTTTTTTTACACTCGGCAAAGCTATAATTAAAACCACATTTTGAAGTAGTAAATCAATTCAAATAAAAAAGTTTTGAACTACAAAGTTGTATAACTTCTCAAGATGTAGAACTTTTAGTTTGGTCATTTCTTCATTCGACAAATTCATATGAATATTATTCACAAAATCTAAAACTCTCGTAGAGTTTCCTGAAACTATAAGAGAGATCTATAAGATTTGTAAACAATATTACTCTCACTACATCGGATGAAGAAATGACATATATCAAAGTTGTAGATCTTCATAAGTTATACAACTTTGTAGTTTAAAACTTTTTAATTTGAATTTGTTTTGCTAATGAAAAGTACGTTTGTAGTTCTCAAAATTTGAAATTTGAGTTTTTTCAAACGACCTCAGATGAAGAAACATTTAAAATAAGAGTTGTAGATCACAAAAAGTTACAAAACTTTGTAGTTGACAACTTTTTTATTTGAAATCATCTTGTCAACGATAGCTAAGTTTGAATGTTCTCAAATTTGAAATTCAAATTTTGTAAACGACCTCGGATGGAGAAACTACCAAAATAAGA
>CM014275.1:14329262-14364328 GCA_004135705.1 Alloteropsis semialata
AATCTGGAATTTCTTAAGGACTATAGCCATATATAGCCAATCACAACAAAAATCATGTTACTAATCCCATAAAATAAGAATCTTGTTACTAATTAGATTTTGCTGCCTTTTCTGACGGGAGCAAATTGATGGTCACAATATTGTGCTATCTGTACCACAGTAAAGGAAAATAAAAGTGCAACCATATATAGGCGATCTGAAAGGATCTCTACTTCATCATCAACAAAAATATGCACTTATTTCTCTGACTCTGCTAAAACCAGCAGCTCTAGAGAGGCACTTGAGAACTTGGAAAGACGCTGAAGACAAGTATAGTGAGCTTTCATTTGAGCGATGACACGTTATGTCCTAAATACAAAACCTGAACTAGATCACCGGCACAACTAGCTAGCTGTGAGCATAATAATAGCCAGTTTCAGGTTCAGGGTTATCAAGACCGTACCGAACTGGTCGATTCATTCACCTGTTAGCTAGTAGTGATATTTTGTTTTTGGCAAATTACAATCCTCAAGCATGCAGGAGTTTCACAACAGTATGTGAAAGCCGCCTGCAATGCAACAGTTAAAGAGCAAGATGAAAAAAATAACAGTAATCACCAAGGATTGTACTGTACATCATGAGATGGATCTTCAAGTACACTTACGTAAGCACGTACACCAGCAGCTTCCAGATCTGGAAGGCAGACGCACTGATGCTCCTTTCCTCTTCCGGGCAGGCAGATGTACCTCCTGCACGAGCCGGCACCACCATGGCTGCCCCCAAAAACCTACCTGCAGCACATGAGATGATGGCACTACGTACTGCAAACAGAAACGTTTCAGTTGAGGGAGAAAAAGAGAACATAACCAATGAAGAAAGAGAAATAAGCATCAGATCTCGGGGATTTCATCAGGTCATCAACAGATCTCGAAGCTAATGGAGCTACAGACATGAGAAAACAAAGGACGTAGGCAGCAGAGATAGATCAATCATCGATGCAGGAGACGGCCGGGACCGGCAGTCGATGAACAGTTCGAGCTGCGAGGCTTCGCGGCTACAAGAGCGTGCGAGGAAAGCCGCGCCGGCGGCGAGATCGGCGAGATCGATCAGTTAATCAATCTATCACGCGCGCGGGCGTCTCCTTCCCCGAGGCGTGTCCCCCCGTTCCCTCGACCTTGGGAGGCCGAGACACCATGGCCTGCAGCGTCAAAGGCAAAGCGCAAGCAAAAGGCAGGGAGCGAGGGGCATGCGCCGATGCGCGCAGCGGGGAGCACACACGGCTAGCCGACACGTACCTTGCTCCAAAGTACGGGTCCAACTGCACTGCACCACCGCTCCGACGCCCCTCCTCGGGCGGCGAGACGTAGGGCAAGATAAGGACGAGGCCCCGCCCAAACCGGCCGGCCTTGTCTCGCCACCGCCTCCCTGCGAACCCTGCTTGTCCCGTCGCAGTAAAGCTCTGAACCCATTCACACACTGGCCTGCAACTTGCAGCAACAGCAAGAGAGAGAGAGAGGAAAGGAACACACACAACAGAGAGTAGGCCATGGCAAGTGATGGCAGGGAGAGGCCGGCCGGAGAGGACTGACAGAGAGAGAAGTAAGCACGCAGCAGCAGCTGCATCATTCGTACGTGTGTCGTCTCGGGTGTAGAGGTGCAGATCGATGCAGTCTGCCCGCTGTGTGCTCACTCTCTTCTGTCAGTTAGCCATGGAAACCACCGCCGCCACCACCGCAAAACCACTCGCGAAACAAACCATCGTGAGGGAGAGTCCATGCTGAAGCCAACTGGCTGGCTGGGAGATCCGATCCGCCGGACTTGGAGACGAAGGGGACTGCCCGACTGCGGCTCAGATCTGTGTGCAGCTGGAGATCTGCTTGGTTGTGGTGAGGCTATGGCCGAGGGGTTGTGCCGCATTATATAGAGGCGGAGACATGGTACTCCTTCCTGCGCCCATCTTTTCCTGCTTTTCTGATCCCACCACATACGGTGCTAGCCTGCGGGTTAGGGTCATCGACTACGCAAGCTCTATCTCGGAAGATATCATGTTGCTAACTTTTGGGATACGGGGAATAGAGTTCTCTAGGGGAAAAATAAAGTATATTTCAGGATGCCCTTTCATCATACTCATCCGGCTAGAGACACTAGTCTGCGGATTGGTTGATGTCAGTGGGTCCACATTTGACTGCGCATGCAGATATTGTGGGTACATTATTTGGACACGTCTAACAGTTCTGTGAGAGGAGCAATTGGATATTATTTTTTATAGTACGGTCCAATGACCGAGCAACATCGATAAATCATGTTCTTAATTAAAAGTGATGCTGACATATTTATAATATCACTATTTAAACGGGTTTTGTATTGTATATCATTGTTGCTAGAGAGTGGATATAAACAAACCGGGTATAACTCAACTAGCCTATCTAATGCCAACTCATGGCGATATATGATTCAACAACGGCTTTTGAGTCATGGGAATAGTATCGTCAATATGATGTGGTAACAATTATGCAAAAGTATAGACCTTTTGAGCCATTCGTATATATATTCTTCGTATCATTTTGGCTATACTAATATTTTCAGTGTGCATATATGGTCAAGGAGGGTTTGTTCAGCCATGAAAGGAAAAAAAGTGGAAACCAAGGCAATCAAATTAACCACCATATTGAATGGCTTTTGTGGCCTGTAACAATAGCATATGTTGCTAGCCTAGTAAATTAAAGCATCGGAAACATTTTTTATTATAATTAACTTTTTAGTGACTGTTTTATAAGAATATTACTTAGAAAAATAAGATGTAATTTTTAAATTTTGGGGGTGTGTAAATATAGACTATATTATCTCTCTTGTTTGGAATGGCTACCTAGCTTCTCAGTCTCAGCCTCTCTTATATTTGACAAAAATAAAAATTTGTGAAGAACATATAGGATCTGCATAAAGTTTTGAGTTATATAAAATAATTGCATAAAGTTCTGAGATATATAAAATAATTTTTATGCCGGATTCATACCAATTTCTAGGCAAAACAATAAGTTAACCTGCCAACCCTAACTTGAGTTTTAAATCTTTTGCAAGAGCTCGCAAGGGAGAAAAAGCAGAGGTTAAACGACCATTTACAGACGGACAGAAAAGAGTGCGAGCAGCCATATCAAGAAGGAAAATAGGAATCTTTGTTGGGCCAACAAAGATACTATTCAGAGAAGAAAAATAGTATCTTTGTTGCCACGTCTTTTCAATGTGTTTTTTATGCGACCTTTTTATCATAGGAATCTTTCTTGGATTCAATTCGCAGTACACGCCATCTCTCTCGATGCCTTTGGAGAAAATTGGGAAAATATCTATACTGTATACCAAACTAATTAACGGGTGGGTCGGCTTAGAATGGGCTGTGGAAATGCCTTTTGGTACGAGCTATGCCAAAATGCCAGGCCCAATCCCGTGCTGAGCAGAGGCAGGCCAAGCCCACTGCACTTGGGCCTGAGCCCAGAAGCGCGGTTAGTCGAGACTTTTTTATATTGCCTCTAATTTGAAATCTCGCCCCTGTTTGAATTCTAAAAGAACCGTCACCTGTTCAGAGTGCACGAGGACTGCACACTGCAGATTAGTATCTTTTACGGTTTTACTACGCCACGCTACGACTATGAGATGCACAGTTATTTGTATAGGAATTTGACAGTTATCATATCCAATGTTAGCCTAAACGGTAAACGCTAAACAGTCGGTCACCTACCGTTTAGCTCTTTATTCGGACTAAACGATCATTTAAAGGGTTAAACGGTCATTAAACGGACTAAAGGGTTGATTAAACGGACACGGCGAGCCACTGTGTAGCATTTAAACGACGTGTAAACAGGCTAAACGGCCGAGTAGGCGAACAGTGATCATATCTAGGATTTAGGGCACGTTCGGTTATCATGGAATGGCTGCCTGGAAAAAATCCAGCCGGAATAGTAAGTTTAATTTGTATAAAGAAGTAAAGTTGGAATGGTTCCAGGACCCGGAATTAGTTAACCGAACGAGCCCTTAAACGGTGGATCTTGGTCCGAAGACACTGATCGCCACAGCCTCTCTCTTCTTCTTTTTTTTTACCACCCGTAACCTTGTGGCTGTGAAAGCGTGGAACACGGATTCATGGCCTGAAACCGCTGTGGCCCGCTGGGAAAACAAATGCTAAAAACCGGGCATTATTGGCGGCAATCATGGTCATGCATGCCCCACGCCTGGACGGACGTCTGGTAAGGTATCTCCACGTCGTGTGCCCATTGCTCGTCGCATCTACCACGACGGGCCAAGCTCGGGACGGCACCCACACACCTATCCGTGTCCATGACTCCATGTGCACTGTGCCCTGCATCTCCCTGCCTCCTTCGCCTGTGATTCCGCTGCGAAAAACCAGCAGCTATCCAAGGCAGAAAAGATCTCCGTCAGGTTGACACCGAACGAGCGAGAGCGATTCATTCTGCAATCACGAGTCACTGTGTGTCTCTGTCCAATGTCCCATTCCACGGCAGGTGACGACGCCATGAAGGCCACACGGGTAAGGCGATGACACGTGGACCCAAAGTACAATAATTGTAGTGTTTTTTTTAGCGCAATAATTGGCGTGAGTGACCGCGAAATAGAATCCATAGAAAAGCGACCAGGCAACAACAGAGCTACCATTAGGGACTGCTTTGAGTTAACGATCAAGGCTTATCGTCTAATTAATCTTCTGCTAGCGCAGGACGAAATGAGAGCTCGGAGCAGAGAATGCTACATGATTGTTGGAGATTCTGTTGGTGAGGTACATGCATCATCAGGGCAGGGAGTGTGCATCTGGGAGAGCTCAGCTTGGCTTGCTTGTCTTCCGACTCTTTTCTTAATGGCATTATTGTTGCTCATATCATTTCTGCTTCATGCCTGTCAAGAGGTTCGACGCTTGTTCTGTTTTGCAGGGACATGGTGTCACGGTACAAGCAGATAAAGCGAGCTTCTTGATGCAGTCGAGCTGGCTGGTTGGCCACATGGACGGACGGAGATGAAGCCTAGTACAAGACGTTTCTCTGAGCCTAGTACAAGAACCAGCTATCCAAGCCTAGTACAAGACCTGGTTCTTGTCGCCCTGGATCATTCAAACATCACCTCAAAGAATCCAATCCTTTTTTTTGTCTCTATCGTGAGATGCTGGATCAAAAGCAAGCCATGAAGTTTCACACAAAAGAAACCATGCTGTGCCTACAAGCAAAATTCCTTTGTGGAAACTGAACTGTTTTCTATGAAATTCCTGTACGATACCCACGAAATTCCTGTATTCCAAACAGAGTCAGCTCATCAGTCAACAACAAGCCCACTTCACTCTGTTCTGTGCCGGGGGGGTTATCCCCTGGGATTTTGTTTAAGAGTAGCGTAGATATAAAGGGGTGCTAAACAAAGCATAATTCTTAATTTGACTAAAAAAACTTGGAGCATACAATTAGGAGAAGTTTGGAACACATTGCAAACATGACCATGGATTATTATATAAAAACGCTGTCTTGCACATGAGACTTCAATCGCGTGCCTGTCCCACCAAAAATAAAATGAATAAACAAAAAGGAAATGGCTTGCATGGGGGTGAGCTCAGCACTGGCTGCATTTGTTTGGTTCCTAAACCAGCGATGGTCAGTGCCGTCCATAAACAATCACAGGAACAAGACGGGGAGGTTTTTTTAGTATTAGGGGGGCGCCACTGCTTGGCGACCATTTTCGGAGTTTGTCTGAATCCGGTGGCAGAAACAAGACCGGCCTGAGATGTCTCGTGGTCGTGCACATGCTACACCTGCAGAGCATTACTACTATATATTTCCCCTGCTTCTCTTGCACAACTGCTTGATTAGCCATTCATCTTCTTTTTCTTTTTTGAAACGAAAGCATGATTAGCCATTTAACACCAGCTGACAAAGTTTGTTAGCCAGTAGTCAAGTTTGACAGACGCCATGTCATTTCAGTCGCCCTCTCCTCAATTCCTCATCCAACACTGTTTCAGCATGAAGCAAACCGGAAGTCCAGAAACCAAACTCTCTAGAGACTGAACAGTGATCCGTGATTCAGACAACTACAACAGCAAACATAATCAGCAATCATTGTACTGCTCCATCCGCATTCCGGCCAATCTGGACCTGCCACACGAATGTAACGATGGTTCAGGCACACTAACCACGCTCCTGCTACAAGCCCCATCGTTGGGCTGGACCAGTGAACACTTGTCGCCGTCCAGGTCTCACAGCGTAGGCACGGCACGTCCCCAACGTACTCCTTCCGTCCTTAAAAAAAAATACAATTCTCGTTTTGAGTCAAACAATTTCAAATTGTTACCAAAAAAAAAATGATGACGATGACGGGGTCTGATAGAGAAAGGTTCAGTGGATCCCTACATCAGGTGATCAGGTTACGTTTCGTCGTAAAAACGTGGCCTTGCCCGAAGAAGCTTCCTCCCCGCCGGAGCGTTTCCCGGCGAGAGCGACGGGGCGGTAGAAAGAGACCAGACAGGCGGACACCACGGCCACCAGCGGCGATACGGTATCCAACTATCCATCCGGCCCTCGGTGCGCCACAAGTTTTGAGACGAAGACGAGCGGATGGATGGAGAGGTCGGTGGTCCTCTGCGCCAGATCTCTGGCTGCCGGTGCCGGGGGCGAGGCGAGATCGTCGTCTCCTCTCACCGGCCGCTGTCAGGCAGCGCGTGGTCATCGGTCCTGAATCCTGATTGACGAGAGAGGAGGCGTCTCGAGACAGTTCTTGCATAATTGAGCATCCTTCGTCAGCTGGTCCCTGCGGGATTTTGACGTTACTTGCTAGTCACTGTTCACCAAACAACAGCGATGCAAATTTGTCCCATATTTTGCTTCTTACTGTTCAGTAGTCACCATTCACCAACCACCGGTAATGCAAATTTCTCCCAAACTTTGCTTCATGTCTAGGGTTAGTCGCTGTGCTCTTCCGGTGGCGAGAAGAAATTATATGAGGGCCTAGATGAAGACATGAATGCAACAGAATATCCAGATGCAGACCACGAACCATCAAAAACAACTTAATTATGCAGAGGAGCCGGTCGAGATACAGATTCCTATTGCTACTGCCCCCACAAACAGCAATCTCACGTCATTATCGAACCACAAACAGCGACGCAAGGTGGAGAATGGAATCGACACTGAAACAATTTCATCACTACGATACAGAGCAAGCAATAAGCGGCGGCGCGGCGTCACACGACGGCAGTGGCGGCTGGCGGCGGGTCGGCGGCCCAGACGATGTCCTTGAGCGCGGGCCGGAGCTCGTCGCTGCAGAAGGACCGGTACTCGAGCGTGTCGCCGCCGTCCTTCTTGACGTCGACCACGAGCACGGACGGCGCCACGCTGAAGATGTCGGCGGCAACGGCGAGGCGGCCCTTGGGGCCCCCGCGCTCCGCGCCCTCGAGCCGCACGCCGCGGGCGCCGCTCTTGGTCACCCGCATCCGCCCGCCGCCGCGGGCGGCCACCTCCTCGAGCCTGGAGACGACGCCACTCGCCGACTCCCGCGTCGCGAACCGCATGCCGCCCTCCCGTTGCCCCCTCGCGGAGGCCCCCTCGACGTCGAACAGAGGCGAGAGGTCGAACCCCGCGGAGAGGGAAATGAGGTGGAACGCGTTCAGCGTCTCCGGCGGCTCGTCCTTCGCGGCGCAGACAGGCTCGGCCAGCGGCGGCTCGGTGGCGGCATTGACGGGCCTCGCGACGGACGATTTCTTGAACCACGGCGTCTCGACGAGCTGTGCGACGGTGATGCGCGTGTCTGGGTTCGGGTCGAGCATCTTGGGGATGAGCCTGCGCGCCTCCGTGGACAGCCACGGCGGGCACCGGTAGTCGCCGCGGCTCATCTTCTTAAACATGGCGGCGATGTTATCCTCCGGGAACGGGAGCGAGCCGGCGAGGAGCACGTAGAGGATGACCCCGCACGACCACATGTCGGCCTTGGCGCCGTCGTAGCCCTTGTTCCGGAACACCTCGGGCGCGACGTACCCCGGCGTGCCGCAGAGCGTGTGGAGCAGGCCGTCGCTGCGGGCGTGGTCGGCGAGCGCGCTGAGGCCGAAGTCGACCACCTTGAGGTTGCCCGCCTCGTCGATGAGCAGGTTCTCCGGCTTGAGGTCGCGGTGGAACACGCCGCGCGCGTGGCAGAAGTCGACGGCGGAGATGAGCTGGCGGAAGTAGCGGCGCGCGACGTCCTCCTTGACGCGGCCCGCGCGGACGATGCGAGCGAAGAGCTCCCCGCCGCGGACGAGCTCGAGCGCCAGGTAGATCTTGGAGCGCGTGGCCATCACCTCGTGGAGCTCGACGATGTTGGGGTGGGACACCCGCTTCATGACGGCGATCTCGCGCTTGATCTGCTCCATCATGCCGGCGCGCACCACCTTGTCCTTGCACAGCACCTTCACCGCCACGCTCCGGCCCGTCCGCAGGTCCCGCGCCGCGTGGACGCGCCCGAAGTTGCCGTGCCCCAGGACGCGGCCGAGCTCGTAGCGCCCCTGCAGCACCCCGCCCGCCTTCACATCCCCCTCCCCCTCGCCCATGCTCGATCGATCTATCAATCCACTACTCCTTCTGATCCAAACAGGAAACGGCCGAGAAAACTACGAACCCTACGACGACGACGACGGCGACTAGAGCGGCAGAGGAAGGACGGATGGGTCTACCCGTCCTCGACGTGCTTGCGGTGGCAGGTGCGGCCGCCGCGCAGCTCGCGCTGGCCGGCGACGTCAGTGCCTGAGCGCCGCCTCATCGCTCCGCATTCCCTGGGGCGCGGGGGCGCTCGTCTCGGCGGATCGGGATGCGCGAGGAGCAGGGAGGACAAGGCGGCGTCGCGGTGGCTTTTTGCGAGGAGGGGAGAGGTGGGCGAGTCCGTGTGAGATCGGCTCACGCCGCGCCCGGCTTATAATAATGGGCGGGCTAGGGCGGCGGCGGCACAGAGGCAGGGGCCCTACGCGGGGGAGAGGAGAGCCGTAGGCGGCGGCCGCGCGACGGTTCCGCGATGGGATCCTGGCCGGGCGATGCGGATCGGACGGTGTGGGACGGTGGGGGCCTGGGGGGTTGTTGGGACGTGTGGGACGCCGCGGGCTCTATGATTGAAGGGCTGGCCCGTCTGGCCCGGCACGGACGGCCTGCTTGGGTGAGGCGGTCGGCTATGAGCTGAGCTACTACTACTAGCGGAAACGGAAACCCGTTGCAGTGCAACACCATGGTTCGCGTGGTACACCGGAAACCGCGGCGTTAACGCAAAACGGGTTCGCCTGTGGCGCGCCACCGTAGGCGGGGGCGAGAACCTACTACGCTAGTCCACGGCCCACTGTTTGGCGCTTCCTGAGATTTTTTCCAGCCCACAGGGAACTTTTGTGATTGCTGCAAACAAAGGCCATGTTTTGTTCCTCCTCAAAATCCAAACTTTACTATTTATCAAAAGGAATCTTACATGTATGTAGTAGAAAACGTATGTTAATGACAAAACCCATTCCATAACCCCCGGTAACTTCGCGAGACGAATCTAATGAGCCTAATTAGGCCATGATTAGACAACGTCGTGCTACAGTAAACAATCTCTAATGACGGATTAATTAGACTTAATAGATTCGTCTCGCGATTTTCCGTCCATCCGTGTAATTAGTTTTATAATTAGATCATATTTAGTCCTTCTAATCTTAGATTTAAAATTGTGAATTCAAAAAAGTTTGAATTCTTCAGTGAATTAAACATGGCCAAAAGCTTCTTTTGTTGAACGAGGTTGGAGCGAACGTCCGTCGATGGGCGGTGCGAAGCCATGCGGGTGTGGGCCTCTTTATGATTTGATCGCACACGTGTCTACCTTATATATATCCGAAGAAGAAATATTACAATTTTTCGGTAAGTTGATAGCATTCTATTGTCATGGAGTAACAGCCGGCCATAGAGCTGCTATTATTCAACTTATAAAATTATATGGCGGAATATGAACATTTTTATGGGGCCTGTTTAGTTCGGGAAAAAAGTTTGCGAACTTTACTGTAGCAATTCTAAACCTAAGATTAGGAGGACTAAACATGATCTAATTATAAAACTAATTACACGGATGGACGGGAAATCGCGAGACGAATCTATTAAGCCTAATTAATCCATCATTAGAGATTGTTTACTGTAGCACGACGTTGTCTAATCATGGCCAAATTAGGCTCATTAGATTCGTCTCGCAAAGTTACCGGGGGTTATGGAATGGGTTTTGTCATTAACACACGTTTAATACTCCATGCATGTAAGATTCCCTTTGATGAATAGTGAAGTTTGGGGTGGGAACTAAACAGGGCTAGAAGTTAAGGCGAGGTTGAAGCTCTAGAGCCTAGAGGGAACCTCATTCAAGCTATGCATAAACACAGCCTAGCTTGTTGATACCATTATGTTTGCACTTTTGGCATGAGGGATGCAGGCTTGGCGACGAATAAGCAAAGTGTTGACGAGGGATTGTCATTAACAAAGTGACTGTGTCATTTCAACAGTTCAACAAAAAAAACTCTTATATGGGTACTATTGGTGTAAACACGAATGGAAATTTTGTTGATTTTTAAGAACCTAAACGTGCTAGGGTCTTGTTAACCAAAATTGCAAGGGTTTTATATTAGTTCTAAAACTCTTGAGTAACAAACCTTTCTATCCACCTAGTACTACCTCTGCACCGTTTATATCTGACGTTTCAGGCAGTGGTTTTAACCTAGTACAATTAGGTCTAATCAGGTCTCTTTGCTTGTCGGGAACGTCTTATTAAAAAAATCAGAGCTGAAGGATTACAACTTGCTTACTACAGTATTAATTTAATACCTTTAATGCTCATTAAGAATGTAAGATATGGATTGTTCATACTTATCCTCCTACTACTAATAGAACAAAAATCAAAATTGTGTTCTTCGCCAATCTAAACAAAGAAGTGCAAAAAATGGTAAAAAGGGAAATCACCTAGTTTTTGTGTCTTTAGATACCTGGATCGAACAAAAAATGGATTTGATTTAGGGCCTGTTTAGTTCCTACCGAAACTTTTGAAACTTTGAAACTTCACTATTCATCAAAGGGAATCTTACATGCATAGAAGTATTAAACGTGTGTTAATGACAAAACCCATTCCATAACCCCCGGTAACTTTGCGAGACGAATCTAATGAGCCTAATTTGGCCATGATTAGACAACGTCGTGCTACAGTAAACAATCTCTAATGATGAATTAATTAGGCTTAATAGATTCGTCTCGCGATTTTCCGTCCATCCGTGTATTTAGTTTTATAATTAGATCATGTTTAGTCCTCCTAATCTTCGATTTAGAATTGGAAACTTTCTTTCGCAAACTTACAACTCTAAACTAAACAGGCTCTAGTAGCACTTTGTTTAGCTTTCCTATAAATCTTCGAAGCTCTCCTTACAAAGAAGTGTTATTCAGCTTTAGTTCTTGAGCACGGATGCCCGTGTAGGAGTATAAGTGGAGCACGCAACAATGCTAAACACCAATTTTCGGGCTTACAAAACGATCAACTCTACTATATGACAATGAGAGCTTGTACCGTGAATTGACTCTTCTCGTGCTAACCTCGACACGACAAAAGTTGTTTGCTTCCAGCAAACGGCAGCGCACACGACTGCAAGGGCCATCACGGCAGTACAACGCCGGCCTGCACCTATCTGCGGCCGCGTTTGGTTAGGGGTGTAAAAAATTTGCAGCGTAATAAATGCAGCTTTAACCACTAATTAGAGGTATTAAATAAAGTCAGTTTATAAAACTACCTCCACAACCCCCCGTGTAAATCGCGAGACGAATCTAATGAGGGCTTCGACCGCACGATTAGAGGATTACTGTAGTATTACTGTAGCATTACTGTAGCAAATCATGGATTAATTAGGCTCGTTAGATTCGTCTCGAAAAGTTGTACTCATGTGTGAAAAGGTTTTGTAAATAGACTTCATTTAGTACTTCATGCATGCAAGATTTCTTGGGGGGAAAATTTTCCCTGTAGAAATTTTCCCTTGCCTGTCTGCCGCAGCCACCAGGAAGATACTCCTTTCGGGCAGCCACAGTGTAATAAAAAGATGATTTTAAGCAATAAAAAATTCAGCAGCCCTCTATTTTAGCCATTGTGCAACAGCACCATAAGCAAAGATTCCTTAAGGTGCATCCTAGGCTTGAAGTGCACCTTAAGTGAATAAATAAGTAATTTATCTCTCAATGCTTTCTCTCTCTCTTCATGCATGGTTCAGGAAGTTGAAGTTTGCTGGCTTTTTTATTATAGTCCCAGGGACCTACCTTAGGCCTTTTTCGGTTGGAGGGGAATTGAGAGGGATTAGAAGGAAATAAATCCCCAACAAGTCAAAATCCCCCTCAACCCCCTCAATCCCCTTCAAATCTATGGAGATTTTTTGTTAACCGGTGAAAATGAGTCATATATATTGTGTCGTATGCAATAGCTATTGCTACTTTATGTGGGTCCTATCTTAAGGTGCATTGGACAGTAAACATTGGCCATGCCCTTCCACATCATCTCTCACCTTTTTTCTCTTTCAACGAAACATCATCACTCATCATCAGAAAACAGAGAAACAAAGTAATAGAAAGCGTTGTTGGATCACTCGACTGAAAAAAAAGCTAGCCACACATGCCCGTCACGTGGAAAATGCAGCGTGGGACTGCCTGCGTCAGCATAGTCGCCACAAGATCGATCAATCATGGAGCTCCGTGGAATTGAGTCTGAGACAGGCCGGCAGGGAAGACGGACAAGTCGGCCGGAGCTGCGAGCCTGCGCGAGCAGTCGGCGACGATGGCGATTCTTCGAGAGGGAGAGCAGAGCACCGAACGCACACGCAGCCACCAGCGGACCTGCCACTGCCATGTGTGGCGAACCACACCCCAAGTCCTCAAGTTCCCGGCCATCAACGGATCAACCCCAACACCTCAACCCCTAGAAGCTGTAGCAGGGTACCCGAGCTAGCAGTGCGTCGCCGTCGACCGCCTGCTTCCTCTCGCGGCCGGACGCGCGCGCGTCGCCGGCCGCCGCTAGGCCGGTGACAAGTGTCACTGTCACGGCGGTCGCTGTGTGCGCCCCTAGCCTCCTACCCTCCTGCCGGGGGGAGGCCTGACGGGTGGACGCCGCGAGGACGGGGTGTGGTACGCTCTCGTCGCGTTCCCCTACCGCGCGCAAAGGCTGAAGCCTGAAGGCGTCGGAGTCAGGGCCTGACGCGACATGCGCCACGTCGTGTACTTTCGCGTGGCGCCATGTCGCCCCCACGCGGGGCCACCGTCGCGTCGCGGTCCGCCGGTCCTTCGCCTTTCCGCATGACACGCTAGCTGCAAAGCTTTTTTGCCCTCTCCGTGCCGTCGTTCTCCATGGATATCATGGCGGCATCGGCAGCCACACGAGCGGCGGCGGTACCATACACGTACGCGGAAAAATTTGCTCGACGTGATCATCCCAAAACCCGAATGGTTGATATGGCTCGTCGAACGTAGTACATGCAGTGTTATCTGATCGTTATCGTGATTAGTTGAAATTAGTCGTCGCCTAATCACGATTAGTCAGTCGATTAGACCGAAAAACGATCAGTTTGAAGTTGACTTCAGGCATGTTTGACTATTGGGCTTTGGCTAATGGGTGGGTTGCGAATTAGACCCATTGGGTTTTGCTATATAGACACAGGTGCTGCTGGAGCCAACTGCCTGTCTCGCCAAAACACGCCAAAATGCACCATCGCCTACTCAAAAGCACGCTAGTATGCTTGTTATATACTGAGTATTGTATAGAATACATATATATTGGTCTGTATATATAGGACGACTAGACAGACGACTAGGACCGACTAGGCTCGACTAATCGATCTGATCAACGACTAATCATGACTAATCAACTTATCGGTGCCATGTCGACTAGGTTCGATCAGATGATCGTATAACATTGAGTACATGTAGATTTCATAAAAGATTTCCGACCATCATGATTCATGAACTTGTTAGTTCTTTGTTAGTTCTTGTATAAGATCTTGGTAAGGCTAGTGGAATGCATAAAGGCGCATCTGTAACACCTCTGGTGTTTGGCCCTGCGTTTATCAACTAACCAACTTAATGCATTGCATCGTTGATCATGTAGCATAATCCCTGTCATCTAATGGCATAATAAAGAAAGCATGAGAACCTAGTCATTAGTGCTTTATCATTTCATGCATACACATGTGTTATCATTTCATGTGCTTTTTATGCATGGTTCATGCTAAGATACTTTTAATCCTTCATTCATACTCTCATTAACATGCCTAGTAAGTTTCATGAGCATCTCATGTGCATAGCTAGTGTTCTAAATGTGTTTTAGCTCTCTAGCGCTAAGTTCAAAATCATGTCTTTNCGCCCCTCCCCGTCGCCTCCCCCGTTCCTCGCTGTTGCAGCCGTGCGTCGCCGTCTCGCCGCCGCAGCCGCGCATCGCCGCCCTCTCCCCCTCCCCACCATGTCCGGGACGTCGAGGAACTTGCTCGATTTGCTCGATGGTACCCAGGACGACAACGACGAGCAGATGGCGACCTACTCTCCGCCGGCGCCTGCCTTCGGTCCTCCAGCAGCTGGCTCGATGCGTGCGGCCGCGCCGCGAGTGGGTGCGCCCGCATCGGGATTTATGGATGGCTTCGACCTCAACTCGTAGGCGGCCCCCATTCCCGGCCTCGTCGACCTCAACTCGCAGGCGGCCCCCTTTCCCGGCCTCGACGGGTACCAGAGCCTTCTCCAGTCCGGGGACGTCCCTACCCGTCGGCGCATCGCGAAGGCAGCGTCGTCGAGCTAGCCTCGCCGCAACAATGCACGTGGAGGTGCCGCACGGGCTTCGTCGTCCGCCGCCCCCTCACAGCGCACTGTTGGGGAAATGCCTCCTCGTGCAGGGAGGGCAGGAGCTGCACACGGAGCCCACGGCAGGAGCCTTTCGCGCACGGCAGGCCGCGGTCGCCGCTCCACCGTGAACGTCGACGACGATGGCAGCATTGGTGATGCACTGGTGGTGGACTCCGGTGAGGATGCTGAAGATTCCGACGAGGTACATTCCTCCTGTGATCTCTTTGCCATTTGCAATGTAGGGACTGAATTTGATGGCGTTATTGTTCGATTACATTACAGCGTGGGTATGATTATGCTAGATGGACCGAGGAAAGGTCAACTGTTTATTGTCAATTAGTTGTACGTGAGATTAGGGCTGGGAATCGAGTAAATGGTCAAATGAGTTCGGTAGGGTGGGAGAACATTTGCAAGGAATTTCTCAGATTGACTGGTCAGAATTATTCTAAGAAGCAAATGAAGAATAGGTATACACAAATCAAGACATTGGCAACCTTCTGGAAAGAGCACCTGAACTCCACTGGACTAGGCCGAGCTCCCAATGGTGCAATCATAGCATCAGATACATGGTGGAAGAAAAACACCGAGGTAAATGATCACCTCTTGTGCCTATTGTCAATTAGTTGTTTGTTGCACTCATGACTTTGGTTTGTAACATTTCAGGGAAGAACAGAGTGTTCCAAAGTGTTCTACCACCGCATTCCCCCCTACCTAGATGACCTGATGGAGATCTTCCAGAATTTGACAGTAGATGGGCGATCAGCTTTCTGTCCAGGCTTTGAGCAGAATGTAGATGGAGAACAGGAGAGGAGCAAGGATAAAGGCATTGCAGCAGACCCTTTTGATCTTGTTGGAAGAGATGATAGTCCCATGAGCACTAGTACCAAGAGGCATAGTAGCACTGCCACAACAGGAGAGAGTCCTGTGAAGAAAACCAAAAGTCCTATGATAAGAGCACTTAGGGGTCTGGTTGCTGAAATCAAGTTTGACAGGGAGGAAGGCAACAAGAAGGAAGAAAGTTATGCCAAGAGGGAGGAGGCACGGTCCAGGGCATTGGTCAGTGCAAAAGAGCAGATCATGGAGAAGAAGCAAATGAAATTGCAAGCTGAGATGGATGAATGTGTCAACCTGGCTAGAGAGAGTAGGATACCTGACGATTCGATTGAGATGTTTGTGGCTTCTGAGTTGTTCATGGAACCTGCCAAGAGGGCATTCTTCAGATCCATCAAGACACCTGAGAGCCGACGTGGGTGGATCAAGTGGCACTGCGAGCAAAAAGGACTGTTGTGAACCATTTATGTCATGTGTCATGCGAATCAGTTCTGTTTATGTGTTGTGAACCATTTGTGTCATTTGTGTTGTGAACCATTTTTGTCATGTGTCATGTGAACCATTTCTGTCATGTGAACCATTTCTGTCATGTGAACCATTTATGTCATTTGTCATGTGAACCATTTATGTCATTTGTGTTGTGAACCAGTTGTCATTTGTGTTGAGAGCCGACCTATATGATATGTTGTCTTATGATCTTGTTACCTATGTGTGTCCTAATATATTTTTATGATGTTCCTTGTAGGAATTGATTGATGCCGCATATGAGCAGTGGGTACTAGAGGATGAAGAAGATGAGGAAAAGGAGGCTGATGACAGAGAGAGGAGGAAAAAATTGATTATGGCGGCTGCTGATATCATTGGTACGTACCACCTTGAGAACATTTGCAATAAGCTGATTACCGTTGTCCTGCCACAACCGGATATGAATGGGTCATTGAGACACTAGGGAATAGGACTCAATGTTACAACATGTTTAGAATGGAAAGGCCAGTGTTTGAGAAGCTGCACAATTTGCTAGTTGCATCGTATGGGTTGAGTTCGACTAGGAGGATGTCAAGTGTGGAATGTTTAGCTTTGTTTCTCTGGATATGTGGTGCTCCTCAATCTATGCGGCAAGCTGATAATCGCTTTGCAAGATCAATGGAGACACTCAGTAGGAAGTTTGAAAAAGTGTTGCGATGTTTGGTTAAGTTGGCAGGTGACATAATTAGGCCAGTAGACCCTGAATTTAGGACACCTCATCCAAGAGTACAACATCCCATGTTTGCTCCATTCTTTGACAATTACATTGGAGCAATTGATGGGACACATATAGAGGTGGTCGTGCCAAAGAAAGATTTCATTACACACTTGAACCGAAAATCAAAGACCAGTCAGAATATGCTAGCAATTTGTGATTTTGACTTGAGGTTCACCTTTATCGTTACTGGATGGCCTGGATCGGTTCATGACATGAGGGTATTCAAGGATGCACTTCAAAATTTTGGAAGCCATTTCCCACATCCTCCGCAAGGTAATTATCAACCTAATTTATCTATTTTCTTGTGTCTGCTGCTTCTACCTGTTTGCATACTGGACATGCTATATGATGCCCAGTTTAACTTAAATGCTCGATCAGTGTTAGGCATCACATGACCAGTAAAATTCTGAAGAGCTTTTTCTGCTGATGCGTGAGAAAAGAACTCCACAAACCCATACCCCTCTGACTGTCCAGTTTGCCTATTCCTGATAACTTTTATTGTCACTACCTACAAAAATGTGAAGTAGCAGACATTACAAAGATTACTGATCAGAGAGTTCTGTAGGCACAAACCTACACAAAGAGAGAAAAAATAGCAGCAAGTAACCTTATATTCGATAAACATGTTAAAGTTAAAATTTTAGATAAGTTGAAAGAAAGCTTACTGGTAACGATTACTATAGCTAGCACGAAAACAAGAGTGGATACAAGCTGCTTTGTTCATTTATCTCTGTTCTTAAAGAGGCAATGCATCAGTATCCATCAGAGTGATCCTATGATCAGGCATCTTTTCTTTTCCTGTCAACATCAGTGAGCATACCGCCCTTCACAATCTGTTTGCATACTTTGTAGGGAAGTTTTATGTGGTGGACTCGGGATTCCCTAACAGGCCGGGTTACCTTGCACCGTACAAGGGGACAAGGTACCATTTTCAGGAGTACAACCAAGGTGCGCCACCAAGAGGTAAAAAACAGACATTTAATCATAGACATTCCCAAGTTCACAATGCAATAGAGCGTTCCTTTGGTGTGCTAAAGAATAAGTGGCAGATTTTGATGCATATGCCCTCGTATCCACCACAAAAGCAAAGTAAAATTATTTCGGCATGCATGGGTTTACATAATTTCATTAGAGAGAGTAGATTGCAAGATGTAGATTTTCAAGAGTGTGATGAAGATGAGGATTTCATTCCAACGGTGGATGAGCCAAGTGGGCTGCGACGGCGCCGTGAACATTCAAGACGTGTGAATGAACAAGTGGAGGAAGACATGAGTGATGATCGTAACATGAACGATTTTCGTGATTGGATGGCAAATGGATTGTATGAAAAGAGGATGGCATGGATCAGTGGATGAGCTGCTTTGTATTGTATTTATGTGCACAAAACTTGTATGAATGTTTGTATGAACATTTTGTATAAATAAAATGAGATGCAACATGGGGCATGGGATCGACAGCCACGGCAAGTGCGCGGGAAGGGAAGGTCACGGTAGTTGAACGTGCAAAAAAACAGGGACAGTGACAGGGGCATGTGATAGGGGTAAAAGAGTCTTTACTCAGTGACTTATAAGTCCCTGTAACCAAACACAACTGACTTAAATACAACTGACTTAATAAGTCAGGGACTTATTGAAACCAAACGGGGCCTTAGTCATTATGCAAGAGCACCATAAGCAAAGATTCTTTAAGGTGCATCCTAAGCTTGAAGTGCACCTTAAGTGAATAAATAAGTAATTTATCTCTCAATGCTTTCTCTCTCTTCATGCATGGTTCAGGAAGTTGAAGTTTGCTGGCTTTTTTTATTATAGACCAGGGGATCTACTTTAAGGTGATGCAATAGCTATTGCTTACTTTATGTGGATCCCATCTTAAGGTGCATTGGACAGTAAACATTGGCCATGCCCTTCCACATCATCTCTCACCTTTTTTCTCTTTCAACGAAACATCATCACTCATCATCAGAAAACAGAGAAACAAAGTAATAGAAAGCGTTGTTGGATCACTCGACTGAAAAAAAAGCTAGCCACACATGCCCGTCACGTGGAAAATGCAGCGTGGGACTGCCTGCGTCAGCATAGTCGCCACAAGATCGATCAATCATGGAGCTCCGTGGAATTGAGTCTGAGACAGGCCGGCAGGGAAGACGGACAAGTCGGCCGGAGCTGCGAGCCTGCGCGAGCAGTCGGCGACGATGGCGATTCTTCGAGAGGGAGAGCAGAGCACCGAACGCACACGCAGCCACCAGCGGACCTGCCACTGCCATGTGTGGCGAACCACACCCCAAGTCCTCAAGTTCCCGGCCATCAACGGATCAACCCCAACACCTCAACCCCTAGAAGCTGTAGCAGGGTACCCGAGCTAGCAGTGCGTCGCCGTCGACCGCCTGCTTCCTCTCGCGGCCGGACGCGCGCGCGTCGCCGGCCGCCGCTAGGCCGGTGACAAGTGTCACTGTCACGGCGGTCGCTGTGTGCGCCCCTAGCCTCCTACCCTCCTGCCGGGGGGAGGCCTGACGGGTGGACGCCGCGAGGACGGGGTGTGGTACGCTCTCGTCGCGTTCCCCTACCGCGCGCAAAGGCTGAAGCCTGATGAAGGCGTCGGAGTCAGGGCCTGACGCGACATGCCACTACACCACAACCCTAGAACAGCAATGGACTGTTAGTCGGTATAAGCGCTTTTAGCGATGGAAAGTCAGTCGGTACAACGTTATACCGACAGACCTTTGCAGTCGGTGTAAGACCCGTCGGTAAAAAGTTTTACCGACGGACATCACATATACCAACGGACAGTCAGACACCCTGCAGATATATACCGACAGACCAACATATACCAACAGACAGTCTGCATCCACTTTTACCCACGGACAGTTTGAAGCTATAGATAGCTTTTACCGACTGATGATCCAATGGCAACATTTAAAATGGATAAAAAAAATAAATTGGCTGCACCTTACAAACATTGATTCATCCATTAGCAAGTCCAAACATTCAACACCACAATTGACCAAAGTAGCCATACAAACATTGATTCATTTGATACTGTCACTTAACATCAGACTCTTAACAGTATGCATGTGTCCTAGCTGATGTCCATACATCAAGGTGTAAAAGCTCGCAATTCTGGGGACTTGGATTTCAGGATTTTCAAAGCTTGCTCCATTAGACCTGTATCAAGCGAATCAAACTTTAGTAAATAGATGCTCAAGAAAACCTAACAAGTGAGACTGGTACTTGAACTACTAAAGTCAATGCACTACTCATGTGACACAAGCTCAAGCTTATTAGATATTGACAGCATGCACTTCCATGAACTTATGCTTTTCAGAGCTGTGACCTTTCAGTGGTTCAGGTTATGCAATTTCTCAAAGCATAAGAGTACATTTTAATTTAACCAACCAAGAAAGTTAACACACTCCCATATGCAACACAGGCCATACAGGTAGCAAACTTTAATAAGTGCAAGGCAGGCCTACCACTGACTGGATTTGCATCAGAAACTCACATTCAGAAATTCAGGTTTAGAGCATCAGCAGGATAGTGCAAGTAACTAACCCAAGCAAAAAGTAGCAGAAAAAAATCTGATTACAGAACTAGCAATAGCATACCAAAATTTGAACATTGTCCAGATCCACTAAATTATAAATTCCAATTAACACTAGTAAATAGGATAGAGACTCTTAACAGTGCGAACTTCAGAAAATCAGCTACTGCTACTATACATTCTGTTACTTCTACTTTATGTTACCGCTACTGGCCTACTGCTAGTTTTCCCAAATCCTGCTCCTGATGCTACTGGTAAAGTGCAAGTGTGATATTGTGTTTGGGTATTTCCAATGTATGCAGTAGCAGAAAGATTTCTGAACTGCAATAATGCACATAGCTATTAGTTACCTTACACTCCAATTTCAAGTATATAAGCCCAATTTCAGTGAATTAACATCAACACAAGAACAGGGTGCAACAGTTAACTGTTGATGTAGAACCATAGGGATTTGGCAGCCGAGGTTAAGGTTAGAGCACTTATCTGTGAGAGAGGAACCTCTGGTGAAATGGATCCATGGTGAGAGGATGGCAGGCAAACCAGCAGCTCCCATGGCCGAAACCTTATATCAGGAAAAAAATGAAACAAGGAAGAATCAGAGACAAAATCAGAGGGACAGAGAGAGATTCACTGTTATTTCTCAATACAGCCTTTTCTCAACAGAAGCTGTCATAAAATTGCAATGATTTATCTTTGGAGTTCAAAGCACACAAGCAGATTCACTACTTAATTAAGCAGACATGCAATATTATTTGACTTTATGGCCAGATAATTTCTCCATTCAATCACACACATACATATGCACTCCAACATACATGAAAAGGGATGATTAGGCAAGTGAGGCTGATCAGTGAACACAGCCGTGGCAAGAAATTATGCTATACCCCTCAGTTCGTTACCTAAAAAGAAGCCGAAGAAACACATAATCTCCAGCTGAATCAGATCCCTGCAAGATACAAGTGCAAGCCACCAGAATCAATGCAAATAGACTGCAAGTGCTAGACAAATCCCTGAACAACCTCACCTCCTCCAGTCAGCTGCAAATAACAACGGCCCGCAACCACCGCCAGCCGTGCCCTGCAACTGCGGAGAAGATCACGGTTTGCCACGGAACCGCGGAGCAGGAGGCGCTGCCGCCTCCCCGGCTCCCCATCCCTGTGTGCCGGCAGCGCCCCCCTCTCCCAACGCTCGGGCAGCGCCTCAGACGACAAGGTTAAGGATGCGCCGCGCAAATCCTGCTCTGGCTGGGATGCGGTCGCAGATCCTCAGAGACTTGGCGACGCGCGTGAGATTGGGGGTGGCAGGGATGCAGGCCATGTGAGATTTGGGCAGCGGCGTAAGCAAGAATTTGAGCCAAGCACTCAGGATTTGAGCGGCGGCGTGAGCAAGGGAGCAGAGACGGGGGAGGAGAAGGCGCGGCGAAACAATTTTGGCGGATCCGGCGGCGCAATTTGGGAGCTGCAGCCGCAGGTAGGCAGTGCCGCCGCCGGCGTTCTGGGAGGATGCGAGTCGAGTGCGCTAGGGTTTGTTTAGTGATATTGGGCTATACACGCTGGTGGGCCGAGTTGGTGCCATGGTCTTATGAGCCTCATAATACCGACTGATCGTTCGATCTCTAAACTAATATTTACCGACGGATACTCCAACGTCATATACAAATATTTTTACCCACGGATTGGCTATCAGAAAACATGAATGTACCGACTGACTGTTCGCTAGCACTTTTTACCGACTGATGATCCATCGGTGATTGACTATTTTTACCAACTGACATCAGTCGTTGATCTGGTGTTGTGGTGTAGTGTGCGCCACGTCGTGTACTTTCGCGTGGCGCCATGTCGCCCCCACGCGGGGCCACCGTCGCGTCGCGGTCCGCCGGTCCTTCGCCTTTCCGCATGACACGCTAGCTGCAAAGCTTTTTTGCCCTCTCCGTGCCGTCGTTCTCCATGGATATCATGGCGGCATCGGCAGCCACACGAGCGGCGGCGGTACCATACACGTACGCGGAAAAATTTGCTCGACGTGATCATCCCAAAACCCGAATGGTTGATATGGCTCGTCGAACGTAGTACATGCAGTGTTATCTGATCGTTATCGTGATTAGTTGAAATTAGTCGTCGCCTAATCACGATTAGTTAGTCGATTAGACTGAAAAACGATCAGTTTGAAGTTGACTTCGGGCATGTTTGACTATTGGGCTTTGGCTAATGGGTGGGTTGCGAATTAGACCCATTGGGTTTTGCTATATAGACACAGGTGCTGCTGGAGCCAACTGCCTGTCTCGCCAAAACACGCCAAAATGCACCATCGCCTACTCAAAAGCACGCTAGTATGCTTGTTATATACTGAGTATTGTATAGAATACATATATATTGGTCTGTATATATAGGACGACTAGACAGACGACTAGGACCGACTAGGCTCGACTAATCGATCTGATCAACGACTAATCATGACTAATCAACTTATCGGTGCCATGTCGACTAGGTTCGATCAGACGATCGTATAACATTGAGTACATGTAGATTTCATAAAAGATTTCCGACCATCATGATTCATGAACTTGTTAGTTCTTTGTTAGTTCTTGTATAAGATCTTGGTAAGGCTAGTGGAATGCATAAAGGCGCATCTGTAACACCTCTGGTGTTTGGCCCTGCGTTTATAAACTAACCAACTTAATGCATTGCATCGTTGATCATGTAGCATAATCCCTGTCATCTAATGGCATAATAAAGAAAGCATGAGAACCTAGTCATTAGTGCTTTATCATTTCATGCATACACATGTGTTATCATTTCATGTGCTTTTTATGCATGGTTCATGCTAAGATACTTTTATTCCTTCATTCATACTCTCATTAACATGCCTAGTAAGTTTCATGAGCATCTCATGTGCATAGCTAGTGTTCTAGATGTGTTTTAGCTCTCTAGCGCTAAGTTCAAAATCATGTCTTTTGCTGTCTTAAGTGCTTAATTAAAATATGTTAAGCTAGTTATCCTGTGTTGGAGCCTTAATCAATCTTGTAGAGCTTCCAATGATCTTTCCAGCAGTACCAAAATCACTCCTTGAAGCTTCTCCAAACTCCCGCAATCCTAATTCTAAAACAGCTGCAGAACTCAGCTTCGCAATTCCGAAATTTTGCTAAGTATGGCAGATTTCGTGAATTTTGGCTGATTTCAATCCTTTGTATCTCCCAATCCGTTGAGTTCTAGAACAAACTTCCTTACTCAAAGTTGTAGCCCTATCAACCCTCTACAACTTTGGTTTTCTTGGATGGGTCGAGTTATGCAGTACTTCTGGAGTTTTGGCCACGCCAAGTTGAGCTGCTCGGTGAATGTCGTCATGACGTGTTCGCGGTCGCCGTCCGTCGCCCATGGGCATCGCGGCGTCTTCTCGCCTCTGGCTGCGGCAGAGCGTGTCCCACCCTCCATGCCGCGCCCTGTGTGTCCGTCATCACTTGCACCTCGCCATGCCCTGCGGCACAGACCTCCCACGTCTCGCGGACGTCGTCGGTGACCGGCATGACCGGGTTGGGAAGCCGTCACGTCGCCGTCCTCGTTCCGCCGCGTTCAACGCTCCCCACACCGTCCAACCCTGCCGAGCTCTGTTCCACCTGCTCCCGCTCACGTTGGCGCTCGTCACGGTCTCTGCCGACGTACGGGAGCATCTCCGCCATCAATGAACGCCGCGGCCACCATAGACACCCACACCTCCTCGGCGCTCCAACTCACTCACTCATTCCCGAGCCACTTCCTTGCACCCAGTGAACCCACACACTCTCCTCCTCACAGCCGAACCACCCCCACCCCCTCCCATCCACTCCGTTAACCGCAATTTCAGATCACGATTTACTCTCGCCGTCGTGAGTGCGTCCTCGTCGCGAGCTTCCCACAGTTCATCTCCATCTAATCAAACTAGGTGAATGAGTTCCCCAAGTCCGGGAACGCGTCGCGCTCTCCTCGTTCCGTTGTTTGGTCGCCGGAGTAGAGGGGTGCCGTGAGGCGGCGGCAGCAGCCGCAGCGCGGCTTTCTGCTCGCTGTTTTCGCGAGCCCGAGGAAGAAGGGGGCGCGAGGGGTGCGAGCGTGGGGCACGGCCAGCGGCTGGGCCTGCTGCCCCGCGGGCCCGTGTGGAGAAAAGAGAGAGGCCGATGGAGGCCTGGTGCGGTGGTGCCTCGGAGATCCTATGTATCTTCCGGAAGATTTTTTGTCTACGTATCTTCCAATGTATAAGATTCGTGCAACTATTACACGTCGTTGGATTTCAATGATTCTCCCGCAGCAGACAGCCAGGAGCGCATCACGCCGTGCCTTTAAGAAAACTACTTGTATACGTGTCGCCCTATGGTTGGCCATGGTGGGAGTGCGTGTTTTGGGATTTCAAACTAAAATGTATTTATCTCATAAACGTCGAACTCATTTTTGAATCCGTTTTAACTACTGAGCTGTTGAGAATTAATCCAACACATTAAGATCCAATATGAATATATTTTATTTATTTATAAAATTCAACATTTTGGATGAACTGTTTCAACATTTTGCTGAACTATTTCAACATTTACTTGTAATTTCAACATTTACTTGTAATTTCAACATTTGAAATAGTTCGATATTTTGGACGAACTCGCTCAATATTTTACTATGAACTATTTTAATATTTTTTATTCAACATTTATCTGAAAAATGTTGAAATTGTTTATTTGAAATGTTGAGTTTGTTTTACAAAATGTTGCTTCTAGCATTTTAAAATGCTAGTCATTCTAGTTTTGTAATGTTTTAAACATAGTGTCATGGTGCGCGGAACTCTGATTGCGGTGGCTCCTCGCGGCGGAGCACCATGATGCAGGCATGGCGTTTATTTTTTGTTTTGTTTTATTTTGTTGTATTGGTTTTTTCTCTCTCCAATCGGGTGGTGATTTTTTTCTTAATATTTCATTATGTTGCAAACTCTACTAATTTTGGCATTTGATGAAAATAATTTTGAATGTTGCATGTACCATGATATGTTGCAGTGGGAGTCTTAGTGTGGAGTTACCATTCGATATTTGACCCATGGGTTGTGGGGGCGACTCCGTCCTATCGGATTTAGAAGGTTTTACTAGTTAGGACCGACCATGCTCCGTGTCATAGAAGGTTGTACTGGTTAGGGCTGACTATGTCCTCTGCCATAGAAGACAAAATTACTTCAGTTCAGGCCCCTACCATATAAGGCTATACTGGTTAGGGTTCAGGGTTGTTGGGGGCGACTCCATCCTATCGGGTTCAGAAACATGTTTGGGGTTTGGGGCGGCTATGTACCCCCTGCCATAGAAGGCCAAATTGCTTCGACTTCGGATATACCGGTTAGGGTTTAGGGTTTTTTGGGGGCGACTCCGTCCTATCGGGTTCAGAAACATGTTTGGGTTTTGGGGCGGCCATGTACACCCTGCCATAGAAAACCAAATTGCTTCGGCTTCGGATATACCGGTTAGGGTTCAGGGTTGTTCGGGGGCGACTCCGTCCTATCGGGTTCAGAAACATGTTTGGGGTTTGGGGCAGCCATGTACCCCCTGCTATAGAAGGCCCAATTGCTTCGGCTTCGGATATACCTGTTAGGGTTTAGGGTTGTTCGGGGGCGACTCCGTCCTACCGGGTTCAGAAACATGTTCGGGGTTTGGGGCGGCCATGTACCCCCTGCCATAGAAGGCCAAATTGCTTCAGCTTCGGATATACCGGTTAGGGTTCAGGGTTTGTAACTTTTTTGTGTTATCAACATTTGTTTTGATAGTATTTCAACATCTTCAACATTATTCCTGCTCATGCAACTCCATGCCTAGTTTCAATTTGGCAACATTTTTTGTTATTATACACAACATTTGTTATAACAGTATTTCAACATTTCAAACACTTTACTAGAACTAGGTTAACCTTTATTTGTGGAATGTTCAACATATCTATATGTACATTTGAACATATCTATTTGTACATTTCAACTTTACTATGTTTAATGCTCAACATTGTTGTATTCATTAAAAATAGAAATGTTGAACATTTCTTGTTTTGTAATGCTCAAAGTCACAATAAAAATTGACATAATGATTAACATTTGGAGCATTGTTTCATTGTTAACAGGTTCTTGCTACACTACTTGCTGATAAGTTGCTGTGGAAGATCAGTTGTCAAAGAAAATGCTATATTAGAACTAGATTATATTACCTATAATTTGTACTCTGTAGTCTGAAGCTACAGAATATTAAGTTTATTTACAAATTTGCAACTTGAAACTTCAACTTGTGAGTTGGTACCCACCCATTTATTTTCCCACTTAGAACCACGTACCCAGCAAAAAAAATAAAAGGCAACAAAAAATTCTAGCGCACGTATAGTTTCAGCGCACGTTAACAAAAAAATTCTAGCACGTGCTTATTTTCTGTAGCAACGCACGTTAAAGAAATTTTTTTTTGGCGAACCATTAAAGAAAAAACCTCCGCACGTTTCGCACATTGTCCGCAGCTCGTGGAACAGAAACGGAACGGAAACGTTAAAGAAAAAATATTCACAGCACCTGCTATCTACAATTGGGCCTTTTTTATTGTAATTGGGCTTTATAGATGGTTTGCTTAAAAATCTTCCGATAGACATATAGGAGCCCCCGTGGTGCCTGCCATGCAGGTCGTGAGAGCAAGGGAAGGGAGAAAAGAAAAAGGAAAAGAAGAAAAAGGAGAGGGAGGCGTGGTGGGCTGGCCCAGCTTGGGCCTGATCGGCCAGGGGGGAAGAGAAGGCAAAGCTTGAGGGGGAAAAGTAGACCCGGGCGAAGTTGTTTTCGGGCCCTTTTGAATGAATCCCGAATCGCTGTTTTGGTTGGAAAAGCTGCAGATTGCAAAATTCATAGAAAATCGTAGAAAAGTCCAAAAATTGTGAAATAAATTTTGTTAGTTTGCTCATGAAGTTATATCTGCAGGAAAAATACTAGATTAAGTGAAATATATGTTTTACTCCTCTGTTTAATTCTGTTAGTAAATACTAGCATATAGGGCTTAACTAGTTGCATAGATATGTTTAGTAGCTAATCTTTTTGCAAGAATTGTTTGGTGAGGTTAGTAGATGTGTATTCCTTATGTAGAGACCAGTGTGTGTATTGTCATCACATGCTAGAACTAGATAGTGCTTTTGCATTAAAATTTGATAGTAAGTTGCATCACCATGTTGCTATGTGCTGCTATAAAAAGTTGGGGATCAGGGAAGCTTAGTATCCATTTTCTTTATGCAATTAGTAGTAAAACTAGTGTAAATATGAAATAACCTTATATGCATAAGTGGGTGTATCTATATGTTTCATAAGATATGTTAGTTGCATGCTAAAATGGCTAGTCATAATCATCACCAGTACCTTGATGCATTGCATATTTAAACTTTATTTACATGTGTAACAAGTGCTTGTGTTAAATAGATAAATTCTTTATTGGTTGTTTTGCTGCACTCATGAACATCATATTTAGTTTTGCCTTTGCGTTCATCACCCTCATGCATGATGCATTTCATGTAGATACCGCAGTCGCTGACGGTTTGTACGAGTTGGTGGCTGAACCCGTTGCTGACCCGGTGGAGACCGCAGTTGCTGCTGAGCCCGTTGCTGAAGACCCGAACCAAAGTTCGGTAGAGCCCAAGGCTGTTGAGCAGGAAGGCAAGCACCGTAAACATAACCCTATTTCCAAAACTATGCAACTTAATTACTTAAGTATTGTGCATTTAAGTTTTTGATATGGTTGAAACCCTAGATGCATAATCCCTAGGATTCCTATGTCAAGATACTAGTATGTATAGGTTGTTAGCCTGCCATGCTAAATAGGACCGGTAGAAGTCGAGTGATTTCCTGTCACTCGCGAGACATAGGCTCTCTCTACTTTATGTTGAATTCATGAGGCTTGTGGGCGAGGCGTGGTTCCATGCTCCTGTGGTTTGGAGATTTGCCCCGTCTACATATCAAATGGAACTGTTGTACTGTTGGACAAGTATTGAACGTAATGTGCACATACTGACGTCTGGGTCTCAGGAAACTGATGTACCTGAATCAAACGGAATTTGGGCTTCTTCCCACTACTCTGGGAGTGGACGGATGGCGGGTGTAGTTGCGGCTACTTGGTCCGGGACCAGTAGGGCTTTGCACCCGGGACTAGTGGGTTTAGACTGAATATCCGGGAGAGGATGGGAAAGGTGGTCGCGTAAGGCTCTGGGAGCGCTTACGTGCCGTGTGTTCAGGTTTCCCTTGCAAGGTGTAAATTCGATCATGATCGCGGCACTTCTCCGTTATGAATACCGCTTGTCCGCTGTACAGCATAAGTAGCAGGAGGGAATGATAAATAATGATGGTTCTCTGATTAGTTTGCTGTTCCAACATGTTTGCTATAGAAAAGGTGCTCACATGGATACTTGATAATGGCAATGAACTTGATGCTAAAATTTGAAAGTTAGGACCAACCATTAGTTGCTTTTCAGCAAAACAAACCCCACAGCCAAAAGCCTTGCATTCTTAGGAGTCGGTGTTATAAGCCATATTCGGATAAGTCTTGCTGAGTATTAGTTACTCAGCCTTGCTTGTGGCTTTGCTTTTCAGAATGTGATTTCAATGTGTCTGATGGCTCCGAGCAGTGGATCATCGATGGTCCGACCGTTCCGGCGGGTTGGACCGTTGAGTGGATCGAGGACTAACTGGCTTGTTGTGTGCTTTTGATGACACGTTCTTCAGGCTTATGAGCATGTTATTGTATCTCATCGTTTAGCTTCCGCGCTTTTATCCAGAACTCTGGTTTGTACTCTAAGTGTCTTAAACTCGGGCTTGTAAAACTTAATTGTGGAACTGTTGTAATTTATGGTGATGTTGGTAACATCTGTGCTCTCCTTCGAGGGAGCCTTGTGCACATTGGTTCGATCGGAAATACGGTGGTTTCATCGGGCTTGACCCGACAGATCGTCTAATTGAACTGTTTGAAGTACGCGTAACCGGATCAAGTGATTGAGATGACAGTTAGCGTGCTTGAGCCAGTTTAATTAGGGCGGTTCTGCCACAGCATCCTAGCTCCATCGTGGTAAGCAATGACATATATACGCCTATCTTTTTCCTGATGTGTGTGCATTGTTATATGATGATAAGGTCAAGCCCAACTCAGGACACAACTAATGGTGTTTGATAAGGCCAAGCCCAACGCAGGCCACAACTAATGGTGTTCTCAGTGAAAAAATAGATTACACGTAACTAGGCACAAGTTCAGACCCCTATCTCTACAATCCAGACCAATGCAAGGTCGCTTTCACTCTTTGTCCTTTGCCAGCTTTTTCACTGTGAGAAGTGTCCACTAGAGTAGTTCCCCTCTCTCACATCGCGCCCTTCAAATGCTGCCTCCTTCTTTTGTCAGATGAGACTACAGGTGCCTTTGCAAGTCTCTCTGAGACTCTGCGAGATCACCATTCAGCATCACATGGAAGCTGAATGCCGATGTGGTGGTTGGGGCAGCACTCCAGCTTGGTGAGTTGGGCCTGTCCTAATGACGAAAGGCTGTAATAGTAGCCACCACTCTTTTTTACTCTAGCATCACCCGCGTACCATTGATGACAACAGTAGTTATGTTGGCAGTTACAGAAAAGACGCCACCTTGTCCAACTATCATACTGCCACCTTAGGAAGGACGCCACCTTGTCCAACTACGATGTTGCCACCGGCTCAGCTCAGGCCATGTTTGTTTAAGCTTTTGTGCACATTTAGACTACTAGCTTTTCAGATGTCCAAAAGCCGGATGACGCCAAAATCCAGAATCTGAAAAGCACACGAAAAGAGGCTTCTGGCTTTTACTATTCAATACCATCCAGTTTTTGGACATCCGAAAAGCCAATAAGCTAAAGGTGCCAAAAGCTCAAACAAACGGGGCCTCAGGTGCGTATGACACGGTACTGCCTTATTGATTTCTCGCTATTACGGACTCCGACCGTCCTTTGCCAACCTCACCAATTTCTCACCTTGGTGCCAACCTTTCCTAAGAGTCTTCATTCGCTACCTAGGCGGTGGCGCCTCACTTCGTTGTGCTCGATCCAACATTGTGGTCGGATTTATCCTTGCCAGTGAGAAGTGACCATCCCTTCGTTGTCCTCTTTTCTTCATGCCACCTCCATCCACAACCTCTAACCGTAATGTAATGTTACTTTTCTCTCCAACTCTAGTATGGTCTCCAACTCTCCATGCATCGTTCTGACGCGGCAAGTTGCTGCGAAACAATGCATGATTTTTTTACTTTGACACCATCCCCATCTAAGCCCTTCACCCTAATCCTAGCTTCCTCTCTAATCCAGGGGCGAGTGCCCCCACCTCTACCACAAACATTGATATTTCTTTTTGCAAAAACAGCTTCTAATGAACTAACTAATCCATCACTGATTTAGCATGTTTTCGAGCATATGGCGCCATCCTAACCTGTTGGCGAATCAACACTACTTTGATCCTATCTTCGTTGCTATCGAGCAACACGTGTAGAGTAACCACAAATAGGGCAGAGCCAAGGAGGGGCGCGCACCGCGCAGGGGTCTGGCCCCCCTAACGCCACAGTTTTGTCCCCTTAATTGTCCAGCTACTCCCTCCATCCCATAAAACCTGACGTTTAGGACATGATTACGGTAACCAAGGAGTCATTAATTAGAGGGTAATTTTCCACCCCTGTCCCTATTAAATACAGCTGCGGTTGCTTTTGTTACCAAGAACAGAACCGGCTCAGATGGCCAACGCAGCGTGGATGCGAGCGTGAGGTCGCATGTTCGAATCCTGCGGAACGCAACTTTTTTTGCTGCTGCCGTAGTTTTTGCATGGCCCGTTTTTGCATGGCCCTGTTGCGTATCGCGGCGGTTTCGCGAATGCGACGGGAGGCGCGGCTTGCATGGCGCTGTTTCGCATCGCGCGTTTTCGTTTTTGCGACCGAAGGCGCGGCGGTTTTGGCGTAGTTTTCGTTCGCCCGATCACAATGGCGCGCTAGACTACGCTGTTTTCGTTCGTTTTTTGTTCGCGCTCGACTTTGTGCTCGCCCGCGCCTGTATTTTACCGCGCGCGCTCGACGCTGGTTTAGATGGCGCGCGTTTTTTTCACCTCGCGATCTTTATTTAGCCGCGCGATGTTGGCCGACGGATCAGCCGGTGCCTTCCCTTTCTTGCATCTTTCCTTTCCATGCTTAGCCACGCTTAGACTTGCTGCTTTCCTTTGCTTTGCTTAGCCTAGCTGCTTTGCTTTCCATGCTTAGCCTTGCTGCTTTCCTTTGCAATGGCTCAATCTTTCCCAGGATTTGATCTTAACGTGCGCTTAGAAGACACAAACGTCCATGGTTTCGATTTGAACGAGCCAATCTTTGATCCGAACGACAATGGCAGCGGTAAGAGATCTCTCTTCTTCTCTAGACTTTGTGTTCAACAATGACGCGTGTTGCTGAGCATTTTTTCATGTCTTATTTTTTCATAGGATTCAACTTGAACTTACCACTAGACGAATTTGGAGCGGTTGATTTTGATTATGTACAAAACCTTGCTGGTAAGCTTGCCATTCCCTATTCTTTTCCCTGTTTTTATGTACAAACCGTGAGTACCATGACAACTCTTGTGTTTTTCCCTGTTTTTAGATAATGTCGAGCAACAAATGGTCCAACAGAAGCATGATTACTCAGATCATGTGAGGCAACAAGTGTATCAAGCACTGTTAATGCGAAGCAAGAATGGGAAGCTACGCAAGCACGATACAACAATCGTTTCTGAGCAATTTGGAGTGAAGATTCGAACCGTTCAGCGCATATGGGAGCGAGGTAAAAAACAACTTGCTCAAAACATTCCCATCAAGGTTCCTAATCTTAAGAAAGGTAGAAGTGGGCGTAAAGCAATCCCTATAGATTTGGAAAAATTGAGGGACATTCCTCTCAAACAAAGAATGACCATAGAAGATGTGTCTAGTCAACTTAGTATTAGCAAATCTAGAATACAAAGGTATTTGAAAAAGGGATTGATTAGGCGCCACTCAAGTAGCATCAAACCTTACCTCACTCCGGCTAACAAGAAGGCTAGATTGAAGTGGTGCATTGACATGATTGATCAAGGTGTGCTAGATGATCCAAAGTTCAAGGATTTGTTTGACTTTGTGTTTATTGATGAGAAGTGGTTCTACCTCCATCAAAAGTCGGAGAAGTACTACTTGCTACCCGATGAAGATTGAAGCGCCCCTGCCTAAGCAGAGACTAAATGTGATACAAATTATCAGTCCCAGGAGGCTGATACACATTTATTCAACAGTTGGTACAGAAACTCACAGCCCACGAGGAAGCGGGCACCTGATACAAACTAAGACTGCTAAAAGGTAAACTACGGCGGTAAGCCAAAGGATGAACCAAACTGGTTCAACTAAGGGATCAGAGTTCTGCGGCAGCGAAGCCATCTTGGGCGGGACCAAACTCCACAGGCAAAGCTGGGTGCGGAAGCGACCACCTACTCAGCGTCCTCAACAAAGTCCGGGTCTTCTTCTGGATTTAACAACAACAAGGGTGAGTACAAAAGTACTCAACAAGTCCAACCACACCCACGGAGGGGTTAACACAGAATTATGCATATGATAAATCAAGGAATAAGGCTAAGGTTTAAATTTGCAAAAAAGCTAATTTTTCTTATGCAATGGTTTAACAAGGAACAACTTTAGCAAAACAAGCTCTTTAAAACAAGACAATTAAGTGGGGGGGGGTTGATCCACAAAGGATCCATCTTTTAAGTGCTACCGGATTTCCCATCCGCCGTAGCTTTTGGCACAAAGCCGAACTCTTTCCAAAACACACACTCCAAACCCATCCCAAAACCTTAGTATTGTGACCAAGCCATAACTCGCCCATAACCTCATCCCAAAACCTTAGCATTGTGACCAAGCCATAACTCGCCCATAACCGTGGGCACGGCTATTCGAATAGATTAGGAAACTCTGCAGAGGTGTACACTTTCACCACAAGTAGGGTACTGCAACACGATCACCTTAGTGTCAGTGCGGATCCTATCGAAGTCATTACCCACCATAGCCAAAACTGCCTAGCCATCACGAGAAAAACACCAAGGGGTTTATGTCACTAAGACGGCAACCATGTCACTAAGACGGCACTTGGTTTTCCCGCCGCACACCTGCCTCCAGACAACTAACAGCACGGCTAGTGGGATTTAGACTAAGCCCTTGCACCATACAAGAGTCGAGTGGTTGTACGAGAAAAGTGGGTTAGGCAAGATGACACATCACTTCGGTTTAAAACCGGACAAAATGGATATCTCCCAACATGCTTAACCACAAAGGTACAAGCCTCCTTATTGGCATTTCACAAAGTTATGCCCATCCATTTTATCCACACAGTTTTACTCTTTTCAAACCCAAAACCCAAAACCAAAACCAACTCACACATTTATCTTTGATAAAACAGGTGTATAGTCATGATTGAGTAAGGGTAACAAATCCTATGCATTCTAAACCTAAGCATTCTAGAAAGCGTTATCACTTAAACAGAGTAAATCATATTTAGTGATAACTGGGTGATCAAGGAATATCATATCAATCAAGGAGTGGCTAACAAACCGGGTTTTGAAACTAAAACAATGCAATGATCAAAGGCTTAATGGGTTGTGTTTATAAAACATGGGATAAACATGCATCAAAGGATGGGATTGGACTTGCCGTCAACAAAAAGCCTCCGGGAGATCCTGCTCGCGGTACGGGTCCTCGGGGTCGGGCTCGCGGTACTCTCCTGCGTAGTCCTGCTCGCGGTACTGCTCCTCCTCGTTCACTCCGTCGTCTAGGGCACGATCAAACAAACACACAATAAGAAAACACATTCCTTAACCGATGAGTTGAAATCAGAAAAGAACAAAATAAAATAGGAAACGGAATTATATTGGGATGATTTGTGTAAAGCTCGGCCGGAATGGATATAAGATAGGCATGGTTGAGTTTGGTGGAAAACCGGAGTGATTTGGTGCATGAAATGACGAGTTAAGGGAGGTTTAGGGCTTAAACGGGGGTTTTAGGACCTCTTTATAATAAATAAAAAGGGCCAGGGACCTGGTTGTAAAGATTTTATAGGGTGGAAGGGTATGGTTGTGAATTTGGAAAAGTATTTGGGGGGTTTTGGAAACAACCAGGGGCATATTTGTGAAAGTGTATAAAGATCAGGGGGCTTTCTGGAAGAATGGCTAAAGGGGGGGTTCTTTATGGAATCTGAAACTTGGCAGGGGGTTATTCGGAAAAATGCGCCGGCCTTTCTCTTTTCTTCTTCGCCGGCCGAACAGGGGAGGATTGGGGGCGGCTCGGGCGGCGACGCTCGCCGGCGTTCCCGGCCCTCCGGGCCACGGGGGCGCCCGGCGAGCGGCGCTCGAGCACCAGGGGGCCACGGGGGATCCATCCCCGTGCTCACCTTGGCCGGGGAAGGAGGGAGGTGGCGGCTCCGCGTGAGGGCCGAGGGGAGCGGCGGCGGCGAGGTGGGCGGCGCTGCGCGTGGCTTCTGGGCGGCGGCGCAAGCGGGGGAGGGAGTTGGGGAGGCGCGAGTGCTGCTGGCGGTGGAGGTGGTGTGGCGAAGGAGCTCGGGGACGGCCCCTTTTATAGGC
>CM014275.1:14367091-14381283 GCA_004135705.1 Alloteropsis semialata
AGGGAAAAGAAAAAGAAAAAGGGAAGATGAGCCGGGAATCGCGGCGTCGGACGCACGCGGGCGGTCGGCCGGTGATCGGCGCGACGCGCGGATCGAGAAAAAGGCGAGAACGGGTTAGGGTTTTCGGACGGTCGGATTTTTCTGGAAACTGGACTTCGGGATTTGGATCAAGGACGTTCAGGAGTTTGGATTTGGATTTAGGAACAGAGGAACTCATCGATCAAGATTTTTAAAACTCGTGATTTAAGTTTTGATTTTTCCGGGTCGTTACAAAGATGAACCACATCGTACTTGCAAGAACAAAAACTACATCCCTAGGATAATGTTTTTGTGTGTTGTTGCTCGCCCAAGATTTAGAGATGGAGTATGTGTGTTTGATGGCAAAATAGGTTGTTTTCCATTAGTAACTGTTGAGCGAGCAATTAGAGGCAGTCACAATCGGCTACGTGGTGAAGAAGTAATTAAACCAATCCAATCAATCACAAGGGATGTCATAAGAGAATTCATGGTAGATAAAGTGTTGCCGGCAATTAGAGCAAAGTGGCCAAGAGAAGATGTGCACAAGCCAATTTTCATACAACAAGATAATGCTCCTACTCATTTGAAAGTGGATGATCCTCAGTTTGCTGTGCTTGCAAATCAAGATGGGTTCGACATTCGGCTACTGTGTCAACCACCAAATTCTCCAGATTTTAACATTCTAGATTTGGGTTTCTTTCGAGCTATCCAAGCTATCCAGTACAAGAAAAATGCAAAGACAATGCAAGAGCTAATTCCAGTAGTGCAAGAGGTAAATGATCATCCATCTTTTTGTTTCAATACAATTAATATTCTAAGATCTAATCTCTTGAACACTTTTTTTGCAGGCATTCTTGGAGTACTGTCCATGGAAATCAAACCGAATATTTGTGACATTACAAACAGTTTTGAAGGAAGCAATGAAGATTAGAGATTGCAACAATATAAAAATTCCTCACTTGCAGAAACAAAGACTAGATAGGGAAGATAGGTTGCCATTGCAAATCCCTTGTGAAGCATCATTGCTAGCTGAAGCCATCAGTTCTCTCCCTGCAAATTAGAAGATGCAGTTTAGTTTATGTAATGTAAAAGATGTGCCAAATGCATCTTAGTTTCCATGGATTCACCTTCTTGTTGGTTGTGTCATTCTCTACCTTCTCCTCTAACTTCTTCATAACAAGATCAGGTAGAATGATTGTATCACCATGCTTTTGAAGTTTGTCCACATCAGGAATGAAAAACTCACAATCAAACTCCATGTCATAGAGGATCCTTGCTGTCATAGAGTAGTCTTCATGCAACAGGTTCCAACTTGCATCCAACTTGCATCCAACAATCAAACTCCTCGACAGATTCCAGCGGGTCGACAGTCATCCAACTTGCATCCTCTAACTTGCGTTCCATTGGAAACCCTAAGCGGCGGCGGCTAGGTCTAAGCAGCGGCGGCAGCGGCTCGAGCACTGAGCAGCGGCGGCGAGCACTGAGCAGCGGTGGCCGCGGCGTCGAGCTCTAAGCAGCGGCGGCCGCGGCGTCGAGCTCTGCGCGTGCGTCGGGCGGCGTCGAGATCTGCGCGATGCCGGCTGGATGGAGTGCGAGTGCGTCGGGCGTCGGGGGAGTTACGAAGAGCGCGAGGGGATAGCGGTTAATGCGGGAGAGTTACGAGAGCGGCATCGCAATGGACGGGAGCACGCGCGCCGCGCGCAGGGAGGGGCATTCGCGTCCCAAACCGACGCCACCGCACCAGCGCGTCAAGTTTTGTGAAAATCGCCGGTGGCAAAAACGTCGGGTTTTATGGGATGGAGGGAGTAATTACTATCCTGTGCAGACACAGGAATATTCTATACTTGTATTCATGGCATAGTAAGACAATAGGCCCAACTAAGCAAGTTTCAGGCCTTTTTTCTCCCCGCTACCTGATAGATGTGTGCGTGATTTCCTGAAAATCTTGTACTACTTTCTAAGGCCATCATATAGGCAGCATCTTTTCAATTGTGACAATAAAATGATCAGCCAAACAATATATATAATTCCCTAATCTCTGTCATGTATAGTTTAATGCTTAGCATATGATTCATTTAGTTCACAGGTTTAGGTTGTATCGCCGTTTAGCTACGACTCAATAAAAGACCCTCAATCAGCTCATAGTTCTACAGATTTCTAGAGCCAGATATGACCAACTCTAGCTCTACAAATTTGTAGAGCTGTACCAAACAAGACATTATTTTATAGATTATTACCCTCTATACTTTCACTTGTGGCACACAAGATATATGTTAATACTTATATGGAAGAGATTATATATTATTTCTAAAAATTAGTTCTACTCAACCAATTTTTGTATGCTTTATTTACCAGCAAATATTGGCATTTTACAAGGCACTCATGAAGATTTTTACCAAAAAATCACGACTCCAAATTTATGTATCCAATATTGCAGCTTATTGTTTCTCTTTTTCAAATCAACCTGAAACTAAAGGATAATATATACAATGTTATATCTGATTGGTATGTAAATAACATTTCATTTATATATTACAGTTTGTGCGACCATTGTATACTTGGTCCTCCTATACCTAAATCCTAAATCCTGGCTCCGCCCCTGACCACAAACAGAACATGATAACACCTATCTCTTCTCACTCCATAATTTTCGTGTACTGTCGTCATTTTTGTTAATATGGAAGCTCACTTCATAAGATTTAAACCCCATTCGGGAAAACCTTGGCTAAAAGTTTGCTGCGTACAACCTCAAGCACCACCTACGGGCTTCGGACCTGCCCAAATTACTATCAGCTCTACAGATGTTACTGCAGACTGCAGGATCTACGGTGGGCCAACGGCTGCGACAAACATTTCGGCCTTGCTCACCTCGCAGGCCCTCTTTGCTTCCGAGGTTAATTGCGCGGCCCGTCATCCTCTCCAACAGGCCAAGACGCGGCAGCCGAAAACCTTAAGCCCACCAGCGCGCCGACGTCCCCGCCCGGCGGCCTGGCCGACATCATGGGTTATGGGCCTGATGGGCTGTAGTAAACACACTGACTTCGGCGAACGCCGCCTTCCCGGGACCACACGCAAACCAAACCCAGGCTGCGGCCGCCTGTCCTTTTCCTCCCGTCGCCGGCGCGGCGGCTCCCGTCCACAACCACAAGTAGTGGCTGTTGGCTGTGACGCAGCGGCAGGCCCGCAGCCGCAGCTGGACCGAGCCGACCGGTCCCCATTCCCATCTCAGCGACCCGCGGCGCGCGCTCGCCCGCCTCAGCCTCTCCCAGCCAAAGCCACCCGCACCCTGTCCATCCAAAACCGGCGCCCGCAGCTCTCGCCAGTCGCCACCCCCGCGCCGCGCTCCTCGCCGCCACGCCGATGGCGACGGCGAGCGGCGTCTCTGCTGGCCCCGTGCTGCAGCTCCCCTCCTTGCGGGTAGGAGAAGCACTCCTCTGTCTCTCATCATACATCATACATGTCAATTGTTCAGAATGCGTGCTTGGTTCTCGGCCCCGTTGCAAATCACAATGCCCACCACTTGTTCGCTCTAACTCCCCTGAGGCGCTTACCTGGCTTTGGTTGCTGATGTTCAGGTGCCGGGCAATAGATTGCTGCCTCGGAGAGCAGCCACTGGAGCTCCGGCAGGTACCCTTTCTGCTCGCGTAACTGACGAACTGTTAGGACTGGCTTGTGGTGTGGTAGTGGATTCTGCATTATTTGGCTGCGTTCTTGGTTTAATGTAGAACTTTGAGTGGTTGTAGCCTGTCGCTGTTTATCTTGAAGTTAACCTTTAGGTTGCCTGCAATTGATTAGTTCTAGATCGGAAATGGTGAAGTCTTGAGGTGCCAGTTCCACAATTCAACAGCTCCTGAGACAGGGTCTAAGGTCATTTGCAATTGAATGCTAATTCCATAGTCTGTGCTAATTCCAATCAATAAATTTCCTCGCAGTTTTTTTTAATAAATTGCAATGTAAATTGTATCCAGAGCATTTATCGTGTTAAGACAGGATGAAGTGTTAAAGTTGAAAGCCAATAAATTGCACTATAGAAGTAGATAACTGGCTCTTTGTTTGGCTCATTGCATGGCTCATTAGAGTTTATCTTAGAGAGAAGTGTTTTCTTCCTCATTTCCATTCAACATCTCTTACAATGGCATTCTCATTTTCGTCAGGTAAATTTTTTGTGAAGAGAGATGTTGTATATAATAGAAGAGGCTACCGCCATTTCTTACCACCAAAGCATAGGGGAGGCCTGCGAGCAGCAGTGCTGCCTGTTATTCCACCAATATTAGATGATGAGGAAAAAAGGAGGCAAATGGCCGACGATTTTGGGTTCACACAAATTGGAGAACAATTACCAGATAGTGTCACTCTTAAAGATGTCATGGATAGTCTACCTAAAGAGGTTCCAGCTGCCAGCTCCTGTACGCTTTTGAAGTTCTGTTTGGACAATTTCTTAACGTAAATTTGGCTATTGCTAGGTTTTTGAAATCAACGATATAAAGGCTTGGACGTCAGTTTTAATATCAGTTACTTCTTACGCGCTGGGTCTATTTTTTATTGCAAAATCTCCATGGTACCTTCTTCCCTTGGCCTGGGCTTGGACTGGCACAGCAGTGACTGGGGTTAGCTCCCTTCCTTGCTCTCTAAAGCTTGCGTGTGAATATGCTGCATGTGCGCGTGTTTCTATCTTGGTGGTCTCTCCGCATTCTAATCGACGCTTTTGTAAAGTTTTTTGTCATAGGTCATGATTGTGCCCACAAATCATTTTCAAGGAATAAGTTGGTGGAAGACATTGTTGGAACCTTAGCTTTCATGCCATTGATATATCCTTATGAACCATGGAGATTTAAGCATGACCGACATCATGCCAAGACAAATATGTATGTACATATGTACCTCCTTGTATGTTATGCTCCGATAATACCTTGAATCCGGAAATGCTCTTCAGGGTCCAAGTAGTATAACTGCTACTTTCTTTCTAGAAGTCTTTCTTTCATGCATTGCATCATAACAAGAATTCATTGCATTGTGCACTTATTCATGCAGCATTCTGCTACCTGTTCTACTTTTATCAGTTAACCCTTTATTATTGCACTTCACATGGACTCCTTTTTTTTTATCAGTTTTTGAACTTCCACTGGAAAGCTTATATAGATGACAGTTAATTCTGGGAATGTCAAACGAGAAACTTCATAGATAAGATACTATTTCATTGCTGCTTCTTCGTGATGCACAGATATACTGCAAATTATTTATATATCACAGTTTAACTTATAAAATTCTTTATATTTATTGTCTGTGGGAATATGATGAAGTCATGTCCTCATATCATAACTCAAAAGCCTGGCAAATTTCCAGCAAGATCATAAATTGTCATTTGGAATATTTACTTTTTGCATAATGTCCAGGTTGATAGAAGATACCGCATGGCAACCTGTTTGGCAAAAGGAAATTGAATCATCACCTTTTCTAAGGAAGGCAATTATTTTAGGCTATGGCCCTATCAGGCCATGGATGTCTATTGCTCACTGGTATTTCTTTTCAACTGGTTCTGCATTACAGACGAACTGCTTCAGTATATAATATTTCTGTTAACTATTAGTCACCTGTCTCTCAGGTTGATTTGGCACTTTGATTTAAAAAAATTCAGACCAAATGAAGTTCCAAGGGTTAAGATAAGCCTAGCATGTGTGTTTGCATTTATGGCAATTGGGTGGCCTTTGATCATTCTCAAGACAGGACTAGCTGGATGGTTTAAGTTCTGGTTTATGCCATGGGTGGTTTATCATTTTTGGGTAATATTTCTTATTTCCACCATCATTTGTTGAATGTCTTATTTTTTATATGCATTTATTTTAATATTATTAGAGTTCTTTACAATTACAGTGTTCAGAAATCAGAAAGTAGCAAGAGAATTTGCAAGGAACAGGCTCATTCCTGACATTTTTGAAACCCTGGATTGAAAAACTGATCAGAACATAGGTTAGATTTGTTGTACTAGCATGGATTAATTCCTAGTTATAAACCAGACCATATTTTGGTATCCTGGCATAAGCTGCTTGGACAGAGTGAAACGTGCATATATGTGTTCAAACTCTAAAATATTTGCATTAATTAATACTTTGTATACTGATGAAAGTGTACGTTACTTATCTTTTAAATGCCTTTTCAGATGAGTACTTTTACAATGGTACATCACACGGCTCCCCATATACCATTCAAATCCTCAGAAGAATGGAATGCTGCACAAGCTCAATTAAATGGCACAGTTCATTGTAGCTACCCTCAATGGTGCGTTTTTTGATTGCATTGCATTCACACTAAGGACAAATTTTATTTACTGGACATATGTGGCTGCATTGGGCAGGAAGTCATTGAAATTTGAAACTGTTGCCAACAAAATGACACTGATCATAATTTGATGTTTCATCTCACTTTCAAAATTTAAGATGCTTCACCAAAATTAAAGATCGTATTCGGTAGGATGTGCCAAGCGAACTTGTAAACCATCAACCCTGTTTTTTTTTAACAAAGTTATTTGACTGTAGAATTGCACACTGCCCTAGTTTAGAATTATTCACAGTAAAATAGTTCAGTGAAGTTTAGCTCAAGTACAGAATGCTGTTTGGAAATTTTGTGATAAAGATTGGGGCTGACTTAAATGCCAATTTTTGTACTTTTGGAGCTAACTGCTAACCTAATCATTCTCCTCTAGCGAAATTGTCATTGGATATTAATCTGACTAGTAAACTTTACAGGATAGAGATCCTTTGCCATGACATAAATGTGCATGTCCCACATCATATTTCTCCAAGAATTCCAAGTTACAACCTTCGTGCTGCCTATGACTCCATCAAACAGAACTGGGGCAAGGTACTTTGAATCTCTCCTATCTTTGTGCATCTCACTGATTTTTACACATTGACTTTATTTTCTCTGGATGCCTTCTACTTGCAGTATGTCAATGAAGCTAACTGGAATTGGCGATTGATGAAGACGATACTGACTAGATGCCATGTGTACGACGAGGAGAGATACTACGTCCCATTCGATGAGCTCGCACCTGAGGAGTCCCAGCCAATCAAATTCCTTCGGAAGTTCATGCCTGATTATGCATGATGCCATTATTACAGTTGACTAGTTGAGAGTATCGTTGGACAGGCTAACGATACGTCGATACAATGACTTAGAAGACACTTCCTAACAGCAAAGATGCACATCCAAATTTTGACTGAATTATTATGCGAATTATGTTACAGAAAGGTTGCAGAAAAGAAAAACAGTTGCTTCTGAAATGTTGCTGAAAAATAATGTCATTTTCTCTACTTTACGCCATGTTAGAGGAGTATTTGCAAAGTCAGATTTACAAGCATGAAGCACTAGTATGGTTCTCCAGTACATTTGTATATCATGAAATAGACACGCTATAGCGTGTTGTCTTGTACTTCAATTGATTCATGGAGATGCCCCCAAAGTCTGCAGGTAACTCCTTGCAAATTTGCTGGTTTTAATAGTTACTGTCTCTTTCTTACTTCTTTGGCATGCTGTCAGTAGCACGGTCTTGCCCATCTGTGTACCTTGTACTGTAGCAAGATAATTTTTCGTGGCGAAGAAAAGTTCAGTGGATAAAAGCATCAAGACAAAATGCTTTTAACGCGCTTTATTCTTCATTAATGCAAAAGATCTGGTACAGGCAGCACTGAAGCGTAAATAGAATACAAATTTCACGTGGCTATGAAACATTTGAATTCTCTACATGGTGTTCTTGCGGCTATAAAACATACAACACCCCTATACATGAACATCTCAGCCCATGGTGTAGGATGGTGATGGCAGGTTTATGACAGTGCTCTTCACCTTGGTCATCATGTTTATGCTGTTAGTTATCCCCTGGGATCCAATGCCACTGTCCTTCAGACCCTGCAGACCAGAGAAAACATAAGATTAGAAACACCTGGAGCAAGTTAACCTATGGGCACAGATTTTCACAGCAGGTTGTTCCAATGCCACTTTCATCATGATATCAAGTACCTGGAAGGGGAAATGGTCAGGTCCACGAGCTGGTGCAGAGTTGATCTGAACGGTTCCACTCTCCATTGCATCACTGATCAGGATTGCCTTGTTGATGTCTTTTGTAAAAACACATCCCTGAAACAGGTTGTCCACAAACAATCAGTTAAAGAAGCTGGATAATGGTAATGGTCTGCAGCTAATGGGGAGGGGAAGGGGTAAAACCTGCAGGCCGAAGTTGCTGGCATTGCAATGGTGGATGCCCTCCTCAACTGAGTTGATCCTGATTACAGGCAATACAGGGCCGAAAGGCTCTTCCCATGCTATCCTCATGTCAGGACGGACATGATCCAGCAGCAACGGCCAGATGAGGTTGCCCTCTCGTCTGTACTCCTGACAGAAGGTAGCCCCTTTCTCTTTTGCATCCATCACCAGGCCCTCAATGAAGTTGGCTGAGGATTCTGTTACAACCGGGGTGATATCAGAGTCGTCCTCAGGTGCCCCTACTTTCAGTTTTGCCAGCTTGGCGTTAACCTTCTGTACCACGGCATCGGCTATTGATTCCATGATCAGCACTACTTTGACAGCAGTGCACCTCTGGCCACTGCATTGATCACAACATATTTGAGTACAATATAAAGGAGTGCCAAAGATGGGAGAGTGTTATTCACGTTAGTAGTAATTCTGATCTTACTTCTTAAGTAAAACAAAAATAGTAATACGTGTACTCAATCTTTCAAAATCTGTGCATGGAAACCAGGATTGTTAAGAATGTAAGGCGCACTATATTGTGTTCATGCCACCAACTCAGATACCACAGGCCATGTTGTGTTAGCTAAAAACTTTTATTGATTTCCAGTTGTTACTTTCACACTTCTAAGGAATGGTGATGGGCAGACTTCGACAAGTGAGCGTCCGATGGAACAGAAATTGTGAGATAAATCCATTTTTGCTCTAAAAATATCAGACATCATTATTTAGTACCTGTAAGAGAAGCCGCCCTTTACTATATTTGCTGCAACTAAATCGAGATCTGCATCCTCTAGCACAATGCAAGCATCTTTCCCTCCAAGCTCCATCTGAAGAGGGACCATTCCAGCCTTCTTCGAAATGGCTATACCAGTGTCACCTCCAGTAAAACTAAAAGCAACGAAACAAATAAGGTTGTCTCAAAATATCAACTGTCAACAAGCATTACTGGTACTTACCTTATGCAGTTGACTCCAGGATGCATTGTAAGAAAATCACCTATTTCAGAACCCTTCCCAGTCACACAACTGATCAAGCCTTTCGGGAAACCAGCCAGGTGGAAGCAGTGTACCATATGAAGTGCAGCCACAGCACCCTATTGAACAATGGTATTTCGTATAAGCATTTTTTTTACTTCGAAAGGCAGTAGCTTCACACTCAGGAAGGGAGATAAAGATTAACCAAAAGTAATCACATACCTGAGTTGGAGGCTTGAGCACAAGAGAATTGCCAGCTATTAGTGCTGGGCCAATCTTAGAAACTGCTAAGTTGACAGGATAGTTGAATGGCGGGATTGCCAAAACAACTCCAAGCGGTATCTACATGAATAGGAAGATATATCAGGTATGCAAAGAAACAATATTGGTGGAGTCCACTACAGTTCAGGGAAGAAGCAATAGCCAACTTAGCAGTCATAACATTTATAGCTTGTTTCAAGACATAAGTACCAGAATTATTGATTTCTACAGAATGCATGGATATTGTGAGCTACAGTTTACATCAGTAAATGCATGTTCAGCAACAATATTGTTTGGTTATTGAGCGCATAACTTTTGCATGGTGTTTGAGTCCATAACTGAATGTTTGGTGTTTGAAGTTACATTCTAACAAAAACAACTGAATGTTTTTCCTTCCATGTGCAAGTAGCACTGCTCGATAGGACGAACCTGACTTCAAAATAGCCAGGACTTCAAGTGGTCACAAAGGTCAACAAGTTGGTTTATAAAGTAAAGGCGAAAAGATCCCTTCATAAAGCAACAGCCTCAATGATTTCGATAGTACACAGTGTACACTGAGGGAACAACCAGCTCAACTGCTTGGCAATGAAGTGACTGTATTTTTTTTTAGAAAAAGGAAAAAGTTTCGGCCTCTGCGAGACTGCGACCGCACACAGCCTATGAAGTGACTGTATTAGTAACAGAATATGGTTTTCCTACTTTGGTAAGGCTAGTGAAAATTCTAAAAAGAGGATGCTATTGTGTGACTCAATCCAAGGAAAGATTTGCAAATTAGCAGCAACCAACAATTTTCCAGAAGTTAGTAGAATCCCAGCTTTAGGCATGAAACTAGTCCTCACTTGTTTGATCCTATGTTTTCTTTGAGCTATGCTTGAATCTGACAAATTTCCACCCAATTTGGTACATTCACAAACGTGTCAAGGCAGATCCATGCCCAAGGGATTAACGCTTAACACTAGGAGAGGAAATACAAAACTTGAGCAATCACAGCATGGCAATGATATCAGAAAAGAAAAGGCAAAACAAACTAAGGAATCAGCAAGATATGCCAAGGTGCCAACAGCATCTGAGGAATATTCCATACTCCTCTGCATCTCAATAAGATGCAAAGTATTATTCAGAAAACGGGCTGCAAATTTTATTATTGTATTAGAGATGACATACTGCAGCCCAAATTAAAACTTTATTGCACATTCCAAACTTTTATCATTGTATTCTCCAGTGATCAGGATGAAGCAGTCGATCAATTAAAATGATGAAGCTTAGTTCTCGTGTAACATTTCTGAACAAAAACATTGTCCATAAACAATGCCATAGTGAAAGCAACGGGGCATGTCCAGCAAAATAATAGTAGTGCTAGTGCAGCTATACCTTGGAGCTCAGACAGTACTTGTTCCGCTCATTTCCAGGGAAGCTATCAGAAACCAGCAGTTTGCCCTCCCCCAGTATGCGAACACCCTCCTCAGCTGTGTAGGACACCAAATCCCCAGACCGCACAACCTATTAAACCCAGGAACATTTTGCCTGTCAGTAGTCTCTCGATTGAAGAACCAGAGCAGAACACAATCAGAATTTCATCTGCTGGTGACCTCAGAAACAGCGTCCTTGACCGGCTTGGCGATCTCCTTGACAAGGCACTCGGCGATGGGCGCCTTGTGCTCCTTGAGGATCGCGGCTGCCTTATGGAGGAGCTCGGCACGCTTCCACAGCGGCGTCCGTGCCCACGCCTTCTGAGCGACCTTGGCCGCCTCCATCACCTTGTTCACCTCCTCCTGGGTGCATGCTGCACGGGCAGAGGACCGAGATCAACACAACAGCAAATTACGAAGTCAACTCCTTTTGCAGTTGACACGAACGCTGGACTTGTTAGGCAAACCTATAAACGCTAATTCATTGAGAACCGGTCAACTGAAGAAAAATTCTTCCGATAAATTGCGAAGTGGCTCAATTGGGGGGACAGCAGAATTAAGCATGGAAAGTGAGACCATTTGGGGCAGTAGTTAAGATGCACTATCAGGGACGGCCAGCACAATTAAGGAAAGTGACAGCGCCCGCGGCCATTAATGGCGCTTCTCGGCCAAGTTTTAACCTCGTGAACATCGACTGAATTATTCGGTGGTAGCACGTTTGCGTCCCGGTCAACCGTCTTTCCCCCGAACAGGGGGCAACACTAGCAGCAGCACTAGCTCCCCGAGGTTCTTGGAGCCGGAGGGGCACGCTAAAAGCAGGGGAGCACAAGCGAAGAGCTAGCCCGCACCTTGCACCCTGTACTGCGTCTTGCGAGTGGTGGGGTTGACTATGGCGACGGACTTGCCGGAGGCGGAGGCGCGCCACTCGCCGTCGGCGTAGTACCTGTACACCTCCCCGTCGAGGATCTCCGCGAACACCCCCGTCCCCGCCAGCGCCATGGCCGCCGCGCGCTGCCCGCCTACCACCACAACCAACACCGACGGAGCGAGCGAGTGGACGGGACCAGGATCCAGGAGCACCACACCGGTACAGCTCTAGCTGCTGTGGTAGTGGCGGTGAGGGCTCCGGAGGGAGGGAGTGGTTGGGGGCCGGGCTTGATGGGTGCGCGAGTGGCGGAGCAGGGGCGGGGCGCGGGGTTAAATAGGAGCCCGGCGCGTGGCACGGGGAGCGGACCCACCGAGGCGTGGGGAGGATGGAAGACGGAGGAGGAAGACGACGGAAAGGGTGAGGTTTTCGTCCTGCGGTTTTCTTTCCGTTTCGCTGTTTCCTCTGCGCTGTGGGGGTGTGGGAGTGTGTGGCTGGCGTTCCCAAGGCCAAGTGGCGACGCGGCACGGTTGGGCTTGTAGGGCTCTTTGGCTTTGCAGCCTATCACGGTACCGGTACCGGTACCAGTACCACAGTACCACCTGCCAACAGAGGTGTCCCAACTTTTCTTCGAGAGTACTCCCTTCAAATTGCAAGAAAGTCGTTCTGACATGGTTCTGAATCAAACTTTTAAACTTTGACTATAAATATTCTTTTTATGTGTTAAGTTTAGAAATATGAAAATGGTACGAGTAGATTCGTATTGAAATATTATTTCATAAAAGTACTCTTTAAATATATTTTATAAATAGTTTATAGCAAAAGGTATTAGTCAAAGTTGTGTTTTGAAGACTGTGTCAATGTCCTAAACGACTTTCTTTCCAATGCGGAGGGAGTACAGCGACATGTACTGCTCCAGTATTTTCAGAGACGATTAGCGCGAGTGCGCGACGTGTTAATTCACCAGAAGTTGTTTCTCCCTTTTTGGCTTTGAGGTAAACATATACACTCACCCGTACTTGTCGATCATCCGTGTATAGATAAAATAACAGAAACACTAGAATATATACCAAGATCTTAACCTTTGTTAATGTACCTGTATCCTCCATGGCTACACTTCAATTCATTTCTTGATTTGTAGTCTCCATAAACCTAGACTTTGTGTAACTTGTGTTTAAAGGTCCTAACATGTAACGACTATAGTCCATTTCAGTCATGATCTTTTTTTTTTCATCGTTACCATTGTTGTGCTAGTGAATAAATGTCTTTGTCCATATTAAAGCGATGGCTTTGGCCCTTTCTCCATTCCACACTCGCAAAAATACTGCAAATAATATCCTCAGAATATTTGGACAATCTATTCACAAACGACCAAAAAAGCACCCCGTTGATCTTAACCCCACCTAGATTTGTGTCACTCGATTCATATGTAGCTCATATGAAGGGTGGTAGTGGTGGCCATGCCAAGCGGACAAGGTACACCTAGATTCTATTGGATTTTATTTCATGATGTGGTTTAGGATAATGTCTCTTAAAACTACATTTACCATTAATTTGTCTAATATACATGTTATGTTAGAAAGTAATATTTTTTAAGAATACGTAAACAGAAGTTCTACAAGAACCCACCGGTGTATGGTTAATTATTAGAAAGGTACATGAGTTTGCTTGATTGGCTCCGTGGTTCCCTTGGCCCATATATACATATCAGATGTCGGTAGTCTCACAACAATGGTGTTTTGAGTTTCGGATTCTTGATGTATTTTGTCGATCCATCGCATATATTCTAGTCTACATAAAACCATAGCTAACATAGAAAACGCTTTCTCCATCCTCCTCCCTCCCTTTTCCGTCGATGGAGCTCTTTGGAAAAGGGGGCTTCAGCCCCCCCTGCTAGATCCGGCTTGCATATAACACACATACTATGGCCTTGTTTAGTTGGGGGAACTTTTCAAACTTTTTTGAATCCGCAATTTTAAACCCAAGATTAGGAGGACCAAACATGATCTAATTATAAAACTAATTACACGGATGGACGGGAAATCGTGAGACTGTAACGTCCCGGAAAAATAAAAAAAATCCTAAAACACGTTTGCCGAATTTTCAAAAACCTTTTCCGATGAACTTTCGAAATTCCAAAATCCAATCTATCGAAATCCCGACCGTTCCTTTTTCCCTCTTTCTCGTTCCGCGCGTCGCGAACCCGACCTCCGCGCGCGTGACCGACAGCTTTCGCGAATCCCGCGATCTCCCGATCTCTCTCTCTCTTCCTAAATCCATTTTCCTAATTTCTTTTTTCCTTTTCTTTCTTCCTTTTTTCCTTTTTCTTCCTTTTTCTTTTTCTCTTTTTCTTTTCTCCTCCTCCTTCCTTCTCCTTCTTCCTCCCGCCCTTCTCCCTCCCTCTGTTCGGCCACGACC